>JAGXOD010000159.1:2600000-2662500 GCA_020368025.1 Brachyhypopomus occidentalis
ACTAACAGGAAAAGTCTTAAGTTATGAGCATAGCTAGCCATCCTCTCTGTAATCGTCTCTGCTACCTGTCCTCTCCCCCGCAGTGTGAGGAGAGCGGCAGGCAGTACTACACGATGGACGATGGCGTCACTGTCTTTATCGATCTTCTGCAGCTGGTGGAGTTTCACCAGATTAACAAGGGCATCCTTCCTGTGTGCCTCAAATACCCCTGCATACGCATTGCTCTGTGATCCCTGACCCTTGACCTTTGAACTCGAATCCCACGTCTTCAGTAAACTCTAGTTTGTAAACTCTGTAGTTCAGAGGACACTTAAACATCTTCTCTCTAACTCCTTACAGGCTTGTAGTTGGAACCCGTAGCCCATCTGTTGTCCAGCACAGTTACGGTTCGCCGTCACCAGTTCAGTTTTGGCCACAGGAATGCAGGAAAGCTGGAAATCTTTCGAGTTTTCAGTGATCCATTTATAAAAAGCCTAGCAACGCCTCTGTGTCTGATACACACTTGCCACCACATCAGAAACAACCAATCTGCCACTCAAAAATATCCCATCAGCATTTGTCCTGTAGTTGACTGGTGATGAACAGGGCAGGGAGTGGTAAACCAGTTGGGCTAGGCAACAGATGGGCTACAGCCTGAAACTATACACCTCCAAAACGAGTTATTTCTGTCGAATAAAGTGGCCGGTCAGTGGAGAGTGTACGTTCAGCGTTTCCTGTGAAGTCAGAGGAGAGGGTATGATGTTTGTTACGATTGAAACAAGTTCTGTCTTTTATTTTCACACATTTGTAATTTATTCTTGAGCGATTGTTCATTTCTACAGACATACAGTCCCCGCTCTCTGTCTATTCAAATGATTGTTTCTATAAATTATTCAAGTTTCTGTTATTGCTGTTCCCTTTTCAACCACTAGGTGGTGGTTGCCTTGAGCTGATGTTGACATCCCTCGTTCTGTTGTGTGTGTTTATTTGCAAGCTGAGGGAAGCTACATTGAACTTGTTATATGAAGAATTTTGCAGTGTTTGCATAACAGTGAAGAAATAGCTTTTTTTCTTGCAAAGTAATATTTATGAAAAAGGTTTTGTCTCATTGCAGTCCCATATGACTTGTTTACATTTTAATGCAATTTTTAAAAAATGTTTTTTTTCTGTTGTAATCTGCAGGCAGGTATTTATATCAGTCTACTAAGTGTATCGTGTCTGATAATGTAATGTTGAATAAACACTGGTGTGTAATCTTTCGTACAGGATATGTGTATTTTGCTATCAATACATACCAGTGGAACATTAAGAAAATAAAAAATTTGTCCAACTCCAGTAATTACATGAAGACAACAACCCTCATCATCCCACAATATTCCACTGAGAACTTTACCGGTTATCGAGCTGAGTAAACGTCTACATTCTGTTCCACTATTATCAAAAGAAATACTCAATTAAGACAGTAATGGCAAGTTTGATTTGAATATGATTCTGTAATTTGCAGCTCTGTTATTCCACTGATGGCTGTTCAGACATATTTTTTTTGCCCACTTTTAATTTCTCAGTTCTCAATCTCCAAAGCTCCCCTCAGTCGACCCGCCGCACAGACCACACGGTCTCTGCCAAATACTAGATGAAGCAGATTCAGCCGTGTGAGTTCCTGGAGCTCCTTCTGTACCGCCGTTGTGATTTGTACTCTTTTCCTGTCCAACCTGTTTGCTCTGCTTTCAAATCCCCGTTCATCCGATTCCAGGCCAATTTACACAGACTCCACAGCCCAGAACCGTATTAGCCATATCGGTCGGTCGCGAGTTTGATGCAAAGTGTGAACACCAGTAATAAACTTTTACTGTTTTAATCAGCTTTCACTTTTACCAATATTTGCGCTTACCTCAAATATGGAAACTGGCTGTTTTGTCCTGAAAGGAGATAATACACACGGTCATGGAAAAAAGAAGCGATATTTTAGGTTTACTGATGTGTACTTGATGATGTTGCTATGGAAACAGCCCTGGTCATAAATTGGTAGGATATCCATCCAGGTAAAAAATAATAATAAATGATCATTTACATAATATAATGGAATCTGAATATTAAATGTAGAAATTTATAAATTTATTTTGTCCTGAACAGCACACTGTAGCCCAACGTTAACATGACATACTCAACTTGTCAGTCCTACTCTGACAAGTACATTATACATTTATGATATATAATTTATTAAAGACTAAAGCCACACACATGACCAAACCATTGTCCCTCTTTCTCTCTCACACACACTATACTGTTATTGCCACAATATGAAAAACCTTTACCATACCTATATCATAAAAATACAGACTGTTAAGTCTAGTCATAAGCTGTCAGAAAGACAGACGGAGTTGTAATGCTTAAGGAAACCCTTAAGGATAAAATCTATACCTGTACCTCTCTCTCTCTCTCTCTCTCACACACACACACACACACACACACACGCAATCTTTCACTTTCTTTCTGTTCCATATGCCAGTGAGGGAAAGGGTTGTGTTGTTGTGACTTCGTCAGACTCACACACGGGGGAATAAACACTTTCACTGTGCAATACATAATACCTGCGTCTCATTCTTGAGGCATCTAAAAAATATTTATATTTTTAGTCATTTGTTATTTTCCTTTCTAGGTGTAATATCAGCTGGGTCCGAGAATACAACCTCTGTGTAATTCATGAGCCCGTGTGCCGATTGAGTTTCGCGTGCAGTAGTAACGCGGGATGTCTCCCGATCGACCTGTTCCTGTTGTCCTTCCTACGTGCAAGGCCTGGAGTTGGCTTGCGAGTTCAAATTTGGCCTTTATTTCTTCGTTGCCTTTAGGAGTTGTGTTAATTTGGGGATTTATATGATGTCCAAATGAGATTTCCTTTACCTACTTGACAAAATCTGTCCGATGTTCTGATGTTTACGTGTGATTTAAAGATAAAAGTCAGACGCAGTTTATTCTAAAACTGAACACAATCCATATATGTGTAAGCATACAAAGTAGAGACCCAAGTAGCTTACAGTACAACAGACACCAAACCATTAGAACAAAACTCGTTAATTAAAAAGAAAATTACATTTTAAAATAATATTTACTATAATCTGAAATTATGTCCTCCGTTACACTTGATCAGGATGCGATTCCTCGTGTGTGCAAGTTTCGTCCGCTCAGTTTCCCATCTGCCACCCCTCGATATTCTGGAGCGATTGGTTTGATCCAAATACCTTCTCCTGTCTGCGAGGGTTGAATTTAGCCACTGTACCTTTAAAAAGAGTGGGTGGGGGGATGCATGAATATCAGATGAGGGTTGGCTGTTCCGTTCGAAGCTAAAACCCTGCACCAGCATGTGTTTGACGCGCTGAGACACACATACACGTACACGCACACACAAACACACACACACGCACACGCACACGCGCGCGCACCACGCTGACCAGCAGACGACTGGCGCTCACCGCTTTCTTTCGAGGATCGGATCTGAGAGACAGATGGAGGAAGAGAGAGTGAGAAGGAGAGGGAGAGAGAGAGGGGGATGAGGATGGATACTAGGGAAGAGATGAAAGAAAAGAAGGCTGCGTGAGGGAGAGGACAGAAAACCGGGTGACTGGCAGAAAGAAGGCAGCGCGCGCGGAGGAGACAGCTTTGGCTCGAGCAGGTATGTAGCGGTGCATGCCTAGTGCAGTATAACCTCAGTATGGATTTTCTCATTCAGATATAGGACTGATTTGAACTGTTCTGCAGCAAAATTCAGAATATCCCCAGTTTGGGTAAAAGGAGAACTTCTGTCCTTGGTTTGGTGACTGTCCGTGTTCTGTTCTGTGTGCGTGTGAGAAGACGCATGGCGCTGAAACACCCCGAGATGATTTTACCCGTTACCGCATCAACGCTGGCGTCCTTCCTCTCTCAATAAAGAAATCCAGTTACATTTAAATAGAAATACAATTAATTTATCATGGTATGCTGTAAGAGAGAGAGAGAGAGAGAGAGAGATTAATACTGTACTCTTTGCGCTGTCGGAGAGCCGTATAGTTGCTATGGGTTTTAATGCACTGTAATGGGTCTGATAATCTGAATGTGGTGGGCAGTAGATGTGTGTATGGGAGAAAAGTGAGTGCTTGTCTCTTGTGCTCATCCTTTCATCGTCTGCAGAGGTGGGTGGGGGGCAGTGATGGCAGTAATTGCTCTGCAGACAACCATCAAAGAGCTCTATTATGGAGGAGAGGAGAGCTAGACAAACAGCATAGGGAAAGAGAGAGAGAGAAAGAGAGCAGAAGTGAACAAAGAGAATAATGACAGAGAAAGTGATAGAAGATGGGGTGCCTTCAACTTCAGTGTGTTAGAAGAGCATGGGGCTTCTCAATGAAGCCAGCAGGACTTCCAAGAGTGTCCGAGCGCCCTTCCCTAAAATTAGCAGCCAGGCGTTGGGTGCCCTGGGACCGCCCCCCTGGGACCGCCCCTGGGACCGCCCCTGGGACCGCCCCTGGGACCGCCCCTGGGACCGCCCCTGGGACCGCCCCTGGGACCACCCAGCTCCACACCCGGGCCACTTCAGTGGGTCCGAATAGCGGAGGGAAGGAAAATCAAGAAGAGGTATAGGACAGGAAGGAGAGGAAAAAAAAAACCCAAAACAAACGCCAGAGATGGTGAAGGGGTTTGCAGCGGTGGGGGGCTGAGAGCCGACGTGATTGGTCCAGCTGAGTTGGTGAAGGTGAAAGTGCTGAAAGGGTGTGAGACCTGAGAGAAATAGAGAGAGACAGCAAGAAAAGAAGGGAGCACGTCGTGAGAAACGTGAGAGATGTGAGCGTGTCACGAGCATCCTGTGAGGAAACTACGGTTGCAATGATGCTGTCAAAACAATACACCCAGCTCAGCTCAGTGCAACAGCAGCTGATGGGACAGTGAGAACAGGAGAGAAGCTCCTGTACGATTACAAGGTCACAGTGGATCCGGTCTGTGCCTTGGTGGAGGTAAGGAGCTGGTGACGATCCACTGTATGCTACCTTTGGGAATCAATCCCAGCTGTGCGATGTGCTGCTTGCAGTGACCTCACCCATACAGCATTGTGGGATGTTGGTCAAGTTTACTTGTTAGTATGAGTTCAGTGGTTAAACTGGTTGACTACTGAGTTGGTAATCAGCATCATATGAGTGAAATAGTAATATAGAATTGCAAACAAGTGCACTTGTAGGTCACCTAATAGTGCAGGTAGGTCAAGGCTTTGATTAATATAAACATACATTGATCAACCATAACACAAAAACTACATGTCTAATATTATATTATATAGGTCATGCTGCCAAGAACTGATATATGGACTCCATAAGACCTTATGTCCTATCGCTTCTGGTGTCAAGATGTTAGCAGCAGATCCTTTAGCCTTGTAAGTTACAAGGTGCGGAGACCATGAATCATATTTTATAACACATTCTACAGATACTCGATTGGCCAAAGCAGAGGATGAACCAATACCTGGAACACGTTGTCACGTTCCTCAGCCCATTCCTGAACAATGTTCTGCAGCATGGCAGGGTGTATTACCTTGCAGAAAGAGGCCAGTGCCATTAGGGAATACTGTTGTCATCAAAGGACGATGACTGCTGTCATCAAAGGACGACTTGGTCTGCAGCCACGTGCAGGAAGACTGTACATGTCAAAGTAAGATCCACTTGAACGCCAGGAGTCAAGGTTTGCCGGCAGAACATCGCTCGGAGCGATCTGTGTTCTAACACCTTTCTAGAATAGCCTTCGTTCACCTTTTGAGTTCATGCCACAGTAGTTCTTTTGTGCTCTTCTGTCAGACAGGCTAACTTGTGCATCCCTGTGTGTATCTGTGATCCTTGGGCATCTTTGACCCCAGTTGCCAGTTCAACGGTTTTCCTTCCTTGTTCTTCCTTCGGCGGTGTTCACCACTGCCTAATGGAAAGACATATTAGAGGTGAACTGGCCCGAGTCTCCTAGCCGTCAGTTTTGCCCACGTCGAAGTTGCTGAGATCATTACACACATTTTCCCTGGTTCCAGCACGTCAGCTCCAAGAAGGGACTGTTCTCTTGCAGAGTCTGATAAATCCCACCCCTTAGCAGCGGCCCTTGTGAGGAGATGATCAGTGCTATTCCCTTCACGTGTCAGTGGTTGTAATGTTGTGAATGATCTGTGTATGTAAGTCACTACGGATATGAATGTTGAAAATGTTGAAATTCTGAGAGTTTAAGTAAGGATACAGCTACCTCAACCAATAGCCACTGTCCCCAAAAAGACCCACGTCCATCTCAGGTTTAAACTTAGTCACCAGCAGAGGGACTTTTAATACCAGGTCCCAGCCCATTGGTATATTTTCATAGCCAATTCTCCACTGACCTCTAATCAGTCTAGTCCAGGCCCCTGTCTGAGGAAACAGCTGCTCATCCGCTCTATTTGTAAATTAGAACCTGTACCTCCCTGAAATCCATGGGGTTTGATATTAACACTTAAATGACTAATACTGGAAGTGTATATGTGTGTGTGTGTGTGTGTGATTTGTTTTACTTTTCAGGGGACATCTAGAGATAGTAATGTCACTGGATCTAAGGAAATCATTAAAAATACGGCATTCTAGAGAAAGGACAGATCCCATAGCTGGCTTTACAAAAGTAAGAGTCAAAGAATTTATGAGATTAAGATGAGGGCTAGGTTTAGACTAATCTTAATGGTAGTCGTGTATTATTTAGCTACATAAATCAATAGATATACTCCATAAATATAGTAATACAAGAATGTGTGTGTATGTATGGCATTCAGAGATACTTTTAGTGTTGGACACATCATCCTGCCCCCTCAGAAATTTCTAGAAGAAAAGTAGAGGTAAATAGTAGCTAAGGGGTGAGACAGAGAGTGTGTGTGTATTTCCTTGCGCTGAGTTATTGAAAGGGAAAAGTGCTTTTTGATTAGATCTCCCAGATATGTTTATATTACACAGACACATACACACAAATAGACACACACACACACACACACACACACACACACACACACACAGAGTCAGAGAGAAAAAGAACATCAGTCAGAAAGGTGTCTAACTTCTCTAGCAGTTCTTTTTATCTGTAATTTTGCATAGTATTCTAGAATATAAAGTAATGGATGCTAACATATTTTTATGTGTTTGTCTTCCATTATGTATTTCATGGGTCCCTCCAGTATGTAAATCCTGTTGAAGGAGTGAGATGCTGAACTGCTCATTAGAGGAAGACAGAGATTCAGGCTCATTTTCTTCCTATCCCTCCAGACAGTGTGGATTAGGAAGACACACACACACACACAGTCCATAGCTATGTGGATTACTGCATAGCATCATCCCCTTATAAAACATCCTCCAACAGCAGTGCACAGTGGTAGAGTTGGATCTCAAACACCACTGTGTGAGAGAGCAAAGACACAGTCAAACACCACAGAGAGAACAGACAAACACCACAGAGAGAACAGACAGACAAACACCACAGAGAGAACAGACAAACACCACAGAGAGAACAGACAGACAAACACCACAGAGAGAACAGACAGACAAACACCACAAGAGGGTTTGAAGTGCCAACAGACAGACAAACACCACCACAAGATAGTGAAGAGCCAACAGACAGAAAACACCACAGAGACAACAGACAAACACCACAAAGAGACAACAGACAGACAAACACTACCTCAAGAGAGAATGAAAGATGACAGAGAGCAAAACACTGCACGAGAGAGCAGAGACAACAATTCAATTCAATTCAATTCAAATTTATTTATATAGCGCTTTTTACAACACATGTTGTCACAAAGCAGCTTTACAAATTGCATGGGTCCAGATCCCTAATGAGCAAGCCATAGGCGACAGTGGCAAGGAAAAACTCCCTAAGATGGCGGGGATATAGGAAGAAACCTTGGGAGGACCAAGACTCAAAAGGGAACCCATCCTCCATTGGGCGGCCCGTTAGCACCAGTCCGTATTTGACAACAGACAGATAAACACTACTGCAAGACAGGAAAACACCACAGAGACAAACACCACCGCAAGAAAGAAAGTAGAGACAAACACTATTGTAAGAGAGAGCAAAGAGACAGAAGAGAGACAAGCACTACTGCAAGACAGAGTGAAGAGACAGAAGCGAGACAAACACTACCACAAGAAAGAGTGAAGAGACAGAAGAGAGACAAGCACCACCACAGGAGAGAGTGAAGAGACAGAAGAGAGACAAGCACTACCACAGGAAAGAGTGAAGAGACAGAAGGGAGACAAGCACTACCACAGGAGAGAGTGAAGAGACAGAAGAGAGACAAGCACCACCACAGGAGAGAGTGAAGAGACAGAAGAGAGACAAGCACTACCACAGGAGAGAGTGAAGAGACAGAAGAGAGACGAGCACTACCACAGGAGAGAGTGAAGAGACAGAAGGGAGACAAGCACTACCACAGGAGAGAGTGAAGAGACAGAAGAGAGACAAGCACTACCACAGGAGAGAGTGAAGAGACAGAAGAGAGACATGCACTACCACAGGAGAGAGTGAAGAGACAGAAGAGAGACAAGCACTACCACAGGAGAGAGTGAAGAGACAGAAGAGAGACGAGCACTACCACAGGAGAGAGTGAAGAGACAGAAGGGAGACAAGCACTACCACAGGAGAGAGTGAAGAGACAGAAGAGAGACAAGCACTACCACAGGAGAGAGTGAAGAGACAGAAGAGAGACAAGCACTACCACAGGAGAGAGTGAAGAGACAGAAGAGAGACAAGCACTACCACAGGAGAGAGTGAAGAGACAGCACCTCCTTATGTTGCTCTCACCTTCTCTCTCTCTGTGGGCACCTAGTTCAGCCCTCCTGACCTTCACTCTGCTAATGACCTGTCATAACTTATCAACTGTACACATATGCGTTTTTGCTGAGGCACACCGAAATAACAAACATGTTTTCAAGGTTTTCTACTTCCATTTATCAGATGACATGCTTGTAAAAATCACCATTCCCTTATAACCATATCTGACCCTATCACTCATGCATATTTTCTGATCTATGTGTCTCTTTGGCCATTTCCCTATATGTGTGTTGGTCTATAAGTGTGTTGGTCTGTAAGTGTGTTGGCCTATATGTATATTGGTCTATATATGTGTTTTTCTATATGTGTACTGGTCTGTATGTGTGTTGGTATGTATGTGTATTGGCCTATATGTGTGCTGGTCTGTATGTATGCTGGTCTATATGTGTGCTGGTCTGTATGTGTGCTGGTCTATATGTGTGCTGGTCTATATGTGTGCTGGTCTGTATGTGTATTGGCCTATATGTGTGCTGGTCTGTGTGCTGGTCTGTATGTATGCTCTATATGTGTGCTGGTCTGTATGTGTGCTGGTCTATATGTGTGCTGGTCTATATGTGTGCTGGTCTATATGTGTCTCTTGGCCTGTCACTGCAGATCTATCAATCCATCTGTGCATCACACCTGTTTTTTTTCTATTTACTTATCTGTGTCTCTGTCTGTCTCTCAATTCACCTGCCTGTCTCCCTGTCAATCTGTCTGGTGGCCTGGGACATTTCTTCCCCCGTGTCATCTCTGGGTTCCCTTCTACATGGACATGGTGTATCTCCCCCAGTACTGAAGACATGATTCGTGTTTAAGTGAATAAGTGGGCACTGTGAGCAGAGTCGCCGTGGTTACGCGCAGATCCATGTTTATCCCCCCTTTCGCACCCGTTGAGCTTTCCCTTCTGCTGAGACCATTATCCAACACGACACGTTCCTCTCCCATGAGGCCCTGCGATTCTGACTGCGAAGACAGCTGAGAGGAGAACTGAGGTTCCCTCTCTTCCCTCTCTCTCCTCTCTCTCTCACTTTCTCGCGCCTTCTCTCATTTCAGTCTTTCTGTTTTCGTCTCTCCATCTCTTTCGGCTGGCTCTTTTCTCTTCTCTCTTCTCCTCTCTCCCTCTTTCCTTCGCCGTGCTGCATGGATTACAGATTTTTGTAACTGTGCTGAGTCCCTTGTCCCCCTTTCTGAGAGCAAGACCCATTGCACTGCTGCGTCTGTCTCTCTCCTCACCCCCCCTCTCTCTCTCCCTCCCCTTTGGTTGGCACCTCCTCTATCTGAGGCTCTCTCTCACATTCTGCATCTTTTCCTCGGCAATAGACATTGTTGAGTCTCTAGATTCTTCCAGCCTCTGGATTTTCGATGTATTTTTAAACATGTTTCAACACACACACACTTTCTCGTCCCTGCACAGCCTTCGTTTGATCTCAGACAGATGTAATGATCTAAATCCAAAGAGAGAGATAGAGAGAGAGAGAGAGAGAGAGACGAGGGAGAGAGGAAGAAGGAGGGATGAGGTGAGGGAGACAGAAAAAGAGTGTTTTTCCTCATTCCTAAAGTCCTCCATACATCTTTTCAGTACACTCACTCCTTTCCTCGACTGAGTGAATATTTCATTAGCATGTCAATTATTCCCTAGATAATAGAGCAATTTGTTTGTAGGCAGCTGATTGGTTATGAATAGTTGATGGACAAACTGAGGAAGTCATGTCATTATTGGCATCCTGTTACATTTTTTTCTATTTCGAGACTCACTAAATACTTCTTCTCTGCTTGGTGTGTTTCCTTAAGGACTCACTCCCATCATGGTCAAACGTTAAAGAGGTATTTTCCCCCCTCTTGGGGGGCAGAGAGATGGGGATGAGATGCGGGGGGGGTTTGGTAAGAAAGAGGGGGGGAGAGGGGGTAAGAGAGATAGAGGGAGAAGGAGCGGAGGAGAGAGGGGGAGGACGATGAATAATCTGTAGCCTTAAGTGAGCTATGTGCTGTATGATGGATTTTTTTATGTTGCCTGTGGACAAACTCCATTTCCAGCACTGCAGGTAACCAAACCGCCGTGGCATAATCCACAGACAGGAGCACAGACGCGATCCATGTAATTGTTCCGCGTTTTGAGTCCTGCACCCATAATCCCTTATTCTAATTTTCTTTTTTCACTGTTTGTCTTTTCTCTGCATGTATAATAAATCCTCAGATAATATACAGATAAGTCATTCAGAACTCATGCAAACACAAAACACCAAGTTTCAGCTTCGGGCAGGCGCGTGTGTGTGTGTGTGTGTGTTGCAAAAACTGGAAAGCAAAAGAAAAATTAAAATTGGAAAGATACGAGTCTTAATCTGGCATGCTGAAATCTGGAGATTTGAAGCTAGCAACGGATGTGGTGCTTTAGGGCATAAATGCTTTTCATTCAAACAAGTTTGAGATGTGCATGTGTGCATGGTTGGTATGTCCGATGTGCACTGTTGTCTGTTTTTATGTCTAAATTAAAATTGTGTTTTCTTACTCTACTGGCTCCTGGTGAGGTAACAATAATTTTTTTGCAATCATTTCTGTGGTTTCTCAGAACATGTTTTCATCATATGACATCATTCAGTGAATGACATCGCAGTCTGTCATCGTTTCTTTCATGATGCAAGAAGCTCCAGTTGCAGTTCTCTTTTTCTTAAAACTCTTGAAAATTCAGATCTTGTCTTTGCAGATTCTGAATTTTAAAACGATTACATCAGAACGCAGCAATTTTAGAATATTTGAAGTGGAATAAGAAAAGCTTTTCATTCATTTAATTTATGCTGATTTAGTAAAAACTAAAAGCATATTTAAACCCTTTTATGCATACAGGCTTGGATTTGATGAGGGAATTACTTGCAATTACCAAATTACCACATCCTTTTCTTCTCGTCTTTTTTTAACTGCCGTAGAAGCTATTTACCTAAACATCCTTTGAGCACACAAGTTTATATGGGCTTAGAATTAACTATTCTTTCTGCTAGACCTGCTTCAAGCTCTAGATCTGGTCCAGCCATCTTCATTGTGTGTCTGTGTGTACAAACTAACTCCAAGTCATGGCCTGGTAGCATAAAGGACCAAACATCTAACAGGTGTTGAATGGTGTGTGCACTGTGTTAATAAAGCATTAAGTCTAGGTCTGGTGTTTAATTACGAAGGCCTTGTAAGACCAGGATCAGTCCTGTGCTTAGCCCCCCCCCCCCACATAGCACACTGGTATGTGCTAGTTCCATGGCGTTGTACTGGTTTTAGTTTTGCCGATGGCCGTTGCAAATATTACAACTGCTGTTGTTGAGTTTTCGGAGAAGGAGCTGGAAGGCGGTTCTCGACAGGGGTGTTATATAGGGACAAAGATAAAATGAATTATCTGAATCCCAGTACAACTCGCACAAGCATTGGCTAATGTCCGAAGTCTAGTTGGTGGGCTGAAAAGTGAAGCCCTCTTGGGCATGGATTACAAACGGAGGTTTGCACATTTTTGCCCTCCAGCGTCGACCCCTTAATTCCACGAGTCGGTGTTGATTCACTGCTGAAGTCCATGAACAAGTGATGTGGGTTTGACAGAAATCTAGCGGAACTCTGTCCGGGGGGCGCACTTTGAGTCAGCACGCAACTGTAATTAAACGTTGAGTTTTAACTGATGATGAATCTCTTTTTAGATTCACCGTTTAATTAACCCTAATAATCCTTTCGTCCTCTGAAGCGTCGTCATTGGTCTTCTCTCTCTCTCCATCTACCTGGATCTGTTTTCCCTCTCTCTCATCGTTTGAGAGACAGGCTGACGTTGTGAGTGTACAGCGGTCGAGTTGATTTACGTCCGTGAAGTCATTAACCCGCGCCGCTGTCCGGCTAAGTAATGGCCCTGTCCGGCGTGATGTCATATTTCAGCGCAGCTGTCCTCACGCCAGGCTCTTCAAGGCTCCTCGCGGCTGTCGAAAAGGCCGTAGAAAAGTGGTCGACCCAGACGGACTCGTATTAAAGTGTCCGTCCGTCTTCCCATGTCTTCATCCGTAAACCCGCTCTGTCACTGTTGCATTTCTGTTCTGTGCGCTCGTCTTGCTCAGCTCACCTCGACCTCGGTGGCGTCCCCGAAAGTGCAAAGTGACATCAAAGTGACTTCTTAAGTAGTGCAAGGAAGTATTCTGCCTAAGCAAAATCCATTTCTTGAAGCTGTATAAACCTTATTTCTGATTAATCAACTCATTAGTTTGATCTTTTCAGAGATGTCCCATATCTTACATGTCCTTTTAAAATCTTTTTACACCAATTGATTAATCATAAATGCTCTTTGAGGCCACATCCAGTAGAATAGCCTAAATAATACTCAAGGAAATGCATTATGTCAATAAAATTATTGCATTGCAACAATTATTATCTGCAACAATACAGTGTGAGTAGGACTTCAACAGTATGACAACACTACTCCAGGACAGCTGTAATGTAAATCATTAGTACAAATGTCAGCACAGAAACCGAAGACGTAAAACACAAAAAATAATCCCTTATGAAATATGGGAAATAATATTGTGATAATACACCAAAAAATATAAGACATTTAAAATTTCACTCCCTGCAACTGCTGCTCTTCATGGTGTCTTTACCTGTTGACTTTAATGGGGACATTTTTAAATAACACACAGTAACACACAGTCTCTTTAATGACCATGACACCTTGTAATTCACAGACCCTGGTATTTATGTAGTGGACCAGGTTTGAGGATGACTTTGACAAACAGGTAAAGTCAAACCCGAAAAAACTTTACCGAATGGCACTGTTTAGAGGGATATATGACATACATTAGCCCTTCATGACAGCTGACTTAAACATACATAAACATTAATAAATGCTTATTCCAACAAGTACTAGCTGTCATAAAATCTGATTTTGTCAACATTGATGTCTGGTTTTGGTATTATTTGGTTATGAAATGACATGGAATTTAAGTAAAGAAAACTGAGGAGTTCAAAATGAACAATGATCTGATAAACCGCTACACATTTTAATTTCACATTTTTGACTCATTGTCTGCCAGGTAATGACAGATGTCTGTGCATTTTAATATTCTGTATGTTCATGTTGGCCAATAACACAAACAGATGGGCCACCGTCAATAGTTGTAAACTTACAAAAAAACAGAAAAGTTGTAAACTTACAAATTCTCATTAAATACATTTGAATTAAGTGAAAAATGTATTTCTTTAAATGTGAATCTTTACAAATCTGCACAACACTGTAAGTGCCACATTTGAATTCTATGTAAAACAAAAGGGTTAAATGGGTTAAATTATTTCCATTTGACTGGTTTATCGTTACGCAATCCCACAACACTGTAATAACAGTTATGAATATTTTTATACTATTTTATACTATTTTTATACTGTCAATTAAAAGTAAAATACATGAAATAAAATTAATGATACACCTCAATCTATTTGCCAATGATGAAGTCCTGAGTGTTTAAGCTCTAAAATGACACGCTGCCCTGTGGAAAGGTCACAATAGCCACAGTTCATGGCATTTCCACCACATCTTGATTGAAAAATTGACCCGGAAGGACTTGGTGTCTTTTTTGAAATCCTCATTTTGTTCAGTTTTACTAGAAGCCTCACTTGGCAAACTAGACAGTCATGTAAGCAGCATTATGACACCCTGACATGCCACCGTTTCGCCCAGCGAGTGTTATGACACAAGCTAGTGTCACTTGCTGTTATATCAACTTGACATCAGCATTATAACTGCATTATATTTCAGGAGGTGTGTGGGGAAAATATGTGCTTGTTCGAATAAGAATTTATAAATGTTTATTCCAAATGTTTATTCAAGTTGACTTGAATGGCTTACGTAGATGGAATGTGACCTTCGGCAAAGTTTCAATGCTGATTAAAATGGAAGTTCAGTTCTTTGTTTTCTCTGCCTGTTCTCACCTCTGCCAAATCCTCACCATTTCCAAATTTACCTTGATCACTGTCACCGCGGTAGAAGAGGTTTGATTAACCAGCCACGCCCAAGGTCTCCTCTCACACACCTCTGTATGACTCATGCTACCATAATCCCCTTCCATTCTGCCGTTCACAGTTAACACCTCCTCAGGGGTCGCCAGTGTGTCTGGGTAGTGTAGTTTATGTGGCCATGATCACAGGAAACCTGATATATGTCTCTCTGGGCTGATTTTTTGAGGATGGTTGAATGTCCTGTGCCTCCACTGAAAATATTTAATAGTCCTGGGCTAGGTTTAATCTGAGTCCAGGAATCTAGGGCCTTTAGGAAAAGTGTTTAAAAGTGGCAGGGTTATATATCTCTGTCTCCCTCCCTCCATCTTCCTCTCTCTCTCTGTCTCTCTCTCTCACACACACAGACATATACTCAAGGGAGATTTGATGGATGGTCATTTGTCTTCCAGCATATTTATCAAACATGGCCTCTGTCAGACATTTTAAGAGTCTGGCCTGATGAGATGGGATTTCAGAGGTGTATAAAGAAACTATAACGCACACCGTTGCTAGGTGGTTGTTGGAAGTCTGCTATGGCCGGTCGCTATAGCAATGGCCAGCTATGCCATAATAATTCTGACTGTTGCCGACTGGGGGTGGGATGGCCCTCACCAGCTGTTACAACGTTTTGTACTGCAAATACACCAATTACATACTGAGAGATTCTCAAACAAGTTTGATACAGTCTGAGAAGAGATGTAATATAATCCCCCATCCACAGGTCAGTAAAGAGAGAGACATACAATATCATTAACAGTCTGAAAACAGCTGGAAAGATGCTACATTTTGGACAAAACTCCATGACAATGTGCAATGTTATGCTGTTGCTGTGATATTTTCAGGAGTGGTGTCAGTCAGTTTGGTCGTCTTGGCTGCTTGTTGAGTATTCATGAATCAACAGCCCTGATTTGTATGCTGTAAATGGAGGTCGACTCTCTCAGGCTGATTGTGTTGTTGCTGTTGTACTCTGTCACCTTAAAAGCAGATCTTGTTTGTTTTCCAGCACTATGACACCAGACTCTAGTTTGTATCTGAGAACGGCAGTTTGCCCTTGTGCCATATATGTATATCTGGCACAGCAGGAAGTCGTGTTAACACACACATACACACACACACACACAGGATGCAGTGACCTGGTTATGCGTAGTCGTGCGACATTGATAAGGCAAGCGTAACATATAGGTCAGCACACCTGATCTGCACATCCCACCATGCACTGCAAATGTTGCGTAACGCACAGACAAGAAAACGCATGGCCCACATGCAACAACATACAAACAAACACACAGACAGACAGACCGACAGACAGACACAGATTGACAGACAGACAAAGTAAAAACATAGCAGTGAGTTCTTAAGCCTTTAAATGCTGAGGCCATATTTTTGAAAATGTGGAATTGGAGAGGACTGACAATGAAACACTTCTCCAACAACTTTCAGTTTTCATTGAATTCTTTCCCTACAGCTACTGAGGGTGATTTAATCTTTACAGTACTGAATTATTCAGGCACCTGGTTTTTAATAGAGCGGCAGGCCGCCATACAGATTAGTCAGTGAGTTGCTGTTCCTGACATGGCCCCTAGATGTCGCCAATCTTCAAGTACCTTCAAGTACGCGAGGACAGGGGTTGTCTGGACTTAGCTATGAGTGCTTGAATGCCGTTTGTACTTGTGTATGTATGCTTGTGTGTGATTTTGTCGGTGTGTGAAGGCATGTGGTTTCATTTCACACAAATTCTGCTCCTGATATGACGTGTTATGTTCGAGAGAAGCAGAATCAGGATGTTGAGTGAGAGAGAGCTACAGATTAAAGAATGACTGGATGACCAGCTAGTGTAGTGGAGAGTAGGAACTTACCTGGGTTATGGTGAAACTGTCCTGGTGTCAGGTTGCTTTTCCTCTAGACAAACACGTCATCACAGCGTGTGTCAGCACCCATCGACAGCTGCACTCCAGACACACACGCGATACACACGCGCAAGCATGACTGTTCACACACATTCGCACATACACACACCACACGCCCTCCGCCAGGCGTGTGCGGTGAGGTTCCACCTTGAAATTCCACTGTGTTCAGATTTGATCTCATCAATTGAAGAAAATTTCTTCCTTTACCGTTCTTATCTAAAAAAGCCTTCAGGTTTTTATCTTCCCTTCCTGTCTCTCTCTCACACACTCTCTCCCTGTCTGCCTGTCTCTCTCTCACACACTCTCCCTGTCTTCCTGTCTCTCTCCTGCTGCCTTTTCCATCACTCTTCTTCTTACCTTTCGTATCCTTTGCCTCTAACTCCCTCTTGGTCTAGGATCTTTCAGATCGCTAAATCTCAGCAGCGTACAGGTACATATTTGCATTTCTCTCAGGCTGACGGGCGTGTGCACGTAGAGGCGGCGGCGCGGCGCGACAGCAAGCCGGTTTCCCCTGCCTACAGGTCACGGGTCGCGCCGCGTGACCACACAGCCGCTGTTCGGCGCTTGTTGCCCGCCTGACCTTTGACCTTTGACCCCTGGCAGGCCTGGCGCGGTGAGGGGCGGGGATGTTCCGAGGGGAGCATGCGGACGGCCGCCGTCAGTACCACACCCTGGCCGTCAGTCCGCGGCGCTTCTCCAGCCCCGACATGGAGGCGATGGCTAAGATGCACAAGGCCGACGCCGAGAGACAGCGGGCCAAGCCACCGGGTCAGCACGCGGCCACATTAGTGAGCGGCACCTGCTCACGACAACAGGTACATGTGTGTGTGTGTACATGTGTGTCTGTATGTGTGTACATGTGTGTGTGTGTGTGTGTGTGTGTGTATGTGTATACGTGGCAGGACTTCATAGCAGATGTTCTTCCGTCTGAAAATCCATCTTTTTTCCCCCTAATTGTCACCATCCCTCTCTCTCCTCTCTCTCTCTATCTCTCTCCCTCTCCCTCTCTCTTTATTTCCTCTCTCTCTCTCCCTCACCCTCTCTCTCCCTCTCTCTCTCTTTCTCTCTCTCCCCCTCTCTCTTGCTCCCTCTCTCTCTCTCCCTCACCCTCTCTCTCCCTCTCTCTCTCTCTCCCTCTCACCCTCTCTCTCTCTCCCTCACCCTCTCTCTCTCTCTCTCTCTCTCCCTCTCTCTCTCTCTCTCTCTCTCTCACCCTCTCTCTCTCCCTCTCTCTCGCCACCTCTGGACCACTTGCTCCGTATTCTTACCCTGCTGCATCCGCCGCTGCTGATGTCAGAAGGGGGTGGGTGGGGGTCTGGACAGGTGGAGTCTGCCGTTTCCACGGCAACCCCGCACCCATATAAGGAAGTCAGTGATATCACATAGCAAAGCTGGCTTGATGCGAGCCCCACTGAGGAAGAGAAACCAGGAGAGAGCGGAGGAGAGAGCGGAGGAGAGAGCGGAGGAGAGAAGCGTGTGTCCGTTACAGCGGTGAAGGTAGGGATGAGGTGAACTAGGGAACATTGGCAAAAGGAAAGAGAGAGAGAGGGAGGGAGGGAGGGAGAGAGGGAGGGGCCAGGGAGAGAGAGAGAGACAGTCGAGGCGAGGGGTTTTCTGTGATCCGCAGTCCGTAAATGGAGAGACGGAAGAAGGGAACGAGGGAGCAGGAGAGGAGGGCTAGAGGAGTGGATTAATTAGCCATGGTACGGTACGTTCATTAATCAGGGAAGACATGACCAATTTGCACTGAACAAACAGAGACAGACCAAAAAGAGGAGGGGTCGAGAGAGAGAGAGGGGTGGGGGGGGAGAGGGAGAGAGAGAGAGAGAAACTGTCTACCTGACTGGTTGATCGCTTAGTTGAGCTGGAGAAGGATGCTCATAGAAGCAGGAGAGGAAGCGTGAGATTTTATGGAGAGAAATATGTGTGTGTGTCAATTACTGCCTTTTCATGGTGTGTGTGTTATATTTGTGTGCCACGGTTTACATACCATGAGAGTGGTCCTGTGCTTCTGAACTCCACTACTTGTACCGTTGTAGTAAGTGAGTTTGTGTGTGTGTGTGTGTGTGTGTGTGTGGGCACGCAGGTGGAAGGCAGGTGTGGCTAGGAAGCCTGCCGCAGTGTGCGTGTTTAAGTGTGTATATGTGTGTATGTGAGACAGGGAGAGAGAGTCTGTGTGTGTGTTATGAGAAATACTGAAACATCGAGGGCAAAATGTAGTCTGTGAAAGAAGCAGAGTCATGTGAGTAGTGTGTGTGTGTGTGTGTGTGTGTGTGTGTGTGTGTGTGTGTGTGTGTGTGTGTGCATACTCGAAAGAGACACAAACAAAAGCATGTAGAGAGAGAAAGACGGAGACTGAGTGAGGGAGAGAGTGCAAGGGAGAGAGAGAGAGAGAGAGTGATTGGGAGAGGGAGAGGAGAGAGAGAGTGATTGGGAGAGGGAGAGAGAGAGAGAGTGAGTGATAGGGAGGGAGAGAGAGAGTGAGTGAGTGATAGGGAGAGAGAGAGGAGAGAGAGAGTGAGTGAGTGATAGGGAGAGAGAGGGAGAGAGAGAGTGAGTGATAGGGAGAGAGAGGGATAGAGTGATGGGCAGGGAGAGAGAGAGAGAGAGAGCGAGGGAATGCCAGAGGAAGAGCAGGATGGGTGTGCACCAGCCCGCTTAGCATGCAGATCACACTGTGACTTCATCTCCCCACTCCTCCTCCTCCTGCACACACACACACACACACACACACACACACACTTGGATTAATTCCGTATCCATGTGACGTGTGTGTGTTTCTGTGTGTGTGTGTGTGTGTGTTTCAAAAAGCCGCTCACACTCTCTGTTCGGTGACAGTCATCCACTTCAGGTTCTCAGAGCAGAGATATTCTAGCTTGGGAGGAATAGCGTGTTAGACAGACAGATGCTGAAGCTCTGTGTCTGCTACACTCACAACGGCTCCAAGCCATGATCCACCATCAACTGTATACTGGTCTTTCAAAGGGCCTAGTTGCTGGTAGCAACCTTAAATGCAGGCGTTCTGACTGCGCCGGGGAGGATTAGGTAATGGATGTTAAATCTGTGTTCAGTGTTCAGGATTGTATGTGCGTGCTACATGAGGGCCCCAGACCTGCCCTTGTTGCCACTGCTGTCTGACGGGCGTGTAGTGGGCGTGTAGCCGGTGTGTAGCGGGCGTGTTGCAAGCGTGTTGCGGGCGTGCAGTGGGCATGTAGCAGGTGTTTAGTGGGTGTGTAGTGGGCGTGTAGTGGTTGTGTAGTGGGTGTGTTGTGGGCGTGTAGCGTGCGTGTAGCAGGCATGTTGTGGGCGTGTAGCGGGTGTGTTGTGGGCGTGTAGCGTGCGTGTAGTGTGCGTGTAGCGGCCGTGTAGGGGGTGTGTAGTGGCCGTGTAGCGTGCGTGTAGCGGCCGTGTTGCAGGCGTGTAGCGGATGTGTAGCGGGCGTGTAGGGGGCGTGTAGCGTGTGTGTTGTAGGCGTGTAGCGTGCGTGTAGCGGCCGTGCAGCAGGCGTGTAGCGGGTGTGTTGCATGCCTGTGGGATGGTGTTACGCCTGCCTCAGTGACGCCCTGCAGATGGGGGAAGCCCCCACAGTCCCGGTGACCCTCTACGCTCACAGGCTTTTTCTCACCACTACGGCTGCGATCCTGTCATAACACTCCGCCTAGTAGTCTCAGCTGGCAGGTGCGGAACGTCTGCTGGGTCGTAGTAAGGTGTGTGTGTGTGTGTGTGTGTTTAAAGCTTCTGCTTCGTCTTTGGCCTCAGCCTACACGCTGGGCCGACTCCAGCATACAGCATACTTCACCACAAACAGCGCACACGTCAGAACGAGTGTGTTGTTCCCAGCGGGGTTTGCAGATGGTAAAGACCAGACTGTGAACAGGGTTCTTTTCTCCCACATGGGGCCTAGGGGGGTTTAACATTTGCCCAAACATTCAGTCCGTTTGCTTGGAGGTTTTTGAGAGGAGGGCAGTTCTTCATTAAGCTTATTTGCACGGGGTTTGTAGAACTTTCCTGCCAGTGTACCAAGGATCTCCGGAACAGGCGTCCTGTGAGCGCCGTGAAGTCGGGCTAAAGTCAACACTAAGACGTGTCTGGCTCCTTTGTGCTGCATAGGCCCAGCTGTTACCCGTTCTGAGACCACCGCAGAGACGTCAAGGAGCTTGGACAGTCTGCCAAGTCACAGTGGGAGCGTTGTCCCACAGCGCCCCCTATGTCTCGGGAGGCTGGGACGTTTACATCTGGTACACACTTTGTCTTCCTCTATATGTACTTTATCTATATATACAGTATAGCGCACAAATAATAGGCCTGCTGATGTGTTACTGTTTAAATCAGACACTTACGTTATATATGTAGGTCTAAATCAGACATTTACGTTATACGTAGGTCTAAATCAGACATTTACATTATATTTAGTTTTGCCGAATAACAGCAAATTGGGGTTCTGATTTCCAAAATATATGTAGAACATTGTCATATATTGTTCTTTTTTTGTACGGGTAAATGTTGTATGATTTGAAAGGTAAACCAAGTAAAGCCGTAACCACGTCAGTCAGCACCACGTCAGCACCACGTAACGGGGTTGTGTTAGCGACGGCTGCGTGGCCATTTCCTGTGCAGTTAGCTGCGATTGTTGTAATGATGTTGGCAGGTGTGAGTCGCCTGTGCTCCCCCCAAGCGCCCTGCACCGCTCGGACAACCTTGGTGCTCACACACCTCCTGTTCTCCACTGTGTTCTCTGCTGTCTTTCTAAGTTTTCATATTCCTTCCTTTGGACATATCTATATCTATTGAACTATCTATTTACTTTATCTAGTCATGGTGAATTGCAATAAATATATATATATATATATATATATAAATAAATATATATATTGCATACATTGCATACTGTGTTCTGGGGTTTCGTTTGGGGGCGGGGCCATGTTGCCATGGTAACAGGAAGAGGCCAGCCAGATGCCGTACGTCCTGATTTGGGGTTTAATGGAGGGATGAAGTCGTCCTCCTGGCGCCTTGTTAGTTATTCTGATGCAAACGATTCATTTTGCAGCTGAGTCTTCCTGCCGCGTTCTCATTCCCTTAAATCCACATAAAACCACCACTCAGTGAAATGAACACGAACAAACATGGGGGCAGCTCTTAAATTATTGCTTCCCAAATGAGAAATATTGATTTAACACAGCGGTTGCTAATTCATTTTTAAGGAACTCTAAGTGATGTTTTCACCTTTTGCTTGGAAGTAGCATTTGACGCTTGATTAGTTCAGTCTACTTCAGTGGTTCAGAGATTTACTCTGATGTGTTGTCATGCAGACAGACGTAAAGGTCTGACCGTTCAGTGTGCTTCTCTCACTGGACACATGAATCAGTGTGTGAGGGAATGATTCAATGTATCAATCAGCCAATCAATCAATCAGTCGATACAAAGAGAAAGGTAGGGCTGTCTGAACGGCTCACACCTGAATTGTTGTCATTAGACAGGCGGAGACTAAGCACACACACACACACACACACACACACACACCACCTCATCATCCCTGTACGTGCGCAAATGCGGATGTGTGTAAGCGTGTGAACGTTGGGTAATATTATGGAAGTGTCTAGAGGGATGGCAGTGTTCGTCTCAGGGCAATTAGCCCCATGCCAAGGGCCAATGGATACCCTCCCCCGCCACCTCTGTGTGTGTATGCTTACTTTCCCTCATAGTATTAGATAGCATAGACTGAGAGAGAGGCAGAGACGTGGGCTGTGTGTGTGTGTGTTTTCACCTATATGAACCGTAACAGTGAGTGAGATCGAAAGCTAACTGCTTCTTCATGCTTTAACGAGCTGCCTGTCCCTGTCCAAATGTCCCTGTCCAAATGTGTGTTCTCCCATTCATGCTTTTGTCTCGTCGCTTCTCGTCAACTCGTTCTGTCTCTGCTGCAGTGTCTCGTTGTCTGGGGGAAGACTCGTGTTTGCTCAAATGAAGGTGTGAAGTTGAACTCATTACTCTCTGTTCTTCTTCTTTCCCCTTAGCAACCACATTACTGGAGTTTTAAGGTCAGTACTGTGACGATGTGATGCAGTGTGTGTGTTTGAGTGTGTGTGCTTGTGTGATTATCTCTGTGAATGTCTCATGATCACAGCATAATAACAATAAACTGTACATCCTGTAACGCTGCCTTAAATGTAAAACAAGATCTCGAACATAAAACGAAATATTTATTAGTAAACTTGTCTAAACGTATGTGAGTAATAGCATATTTAGAATGTAACTAAATGAAAATGCCCAATTAAATGGAAGTAAACGATCCCTTAGGTAGATATAGTAAACGATCCCTTAGGTAGATATAGTAAACGATCCCTTAGGTCCCGGTGTACGCTGTCCCGGTGTACGCTGTCATGGTGTACGCTGTCCCGGTGTACGCTGTCATGGTGTACGCTGTCATGGTGTACGCTGTCCCGTGTACGCTGTCGGTGTACGCTGTCATGGTGTACGCTGTCATGGTGTACGCTGTCCCGGTGTACGCTGTCATGGTGTACGCTGTCATGGTGTACGCTGTCCCGGTGTACGCTGTCATGGTGTACGCTGTCATGGTGTACGCTGTCCTGGTGTACGCTGTCCCGGTGTACGCTGTCCTGGTGCACACTGTCCTGGTGCACACTGTCCTGGTGCACACTGTCCTGGTGCACACTGTCCTGGTGCACACTGTCCTGGTGCGTGGTGTCCTGGTGCGTGGTGTCCTGGTGCACACTGTCCTGGTGCGTGGTGTCCTGGTGCACGCTGTCCTGGTGCACACTGTCCTGGTGCACGCTGTCCTGGTGCACGCTGTCATGGTGCACGCTGTCCTGGTGCACACTGTCATGGTGTACGCTGTCCTGGTGCACGCTGTCCTGGTGCACACTGTCCTGGTGCACGCTGTCCTGGTGCACGCTGTCCTGGTGCACGCTGTCCTGGTGCACGCTGTCATGGTGCACACTGTCCTGGTGCACGCTGTCCTGGTGCACGCTGTCCTGGTGCACACTGTCCTGGTGCACACTGTCCTGGTGCACACTGTCCTGGTGCGTGGTGTCCTGGTTCATGCCGTCTCGCTGCACACTGTCATGTTGTCGTGTGCACTTATTCTTAGCTGAAATGTGCTGCACTACAGCAAGTTTAATACATTTAGCACATGAAGAATTGCTCTGTTAGTGAGAGAAAGAGACATTCTGGTCTGGATCTAATCGTAGAATATGCAGAGTGGGTCTAATGATGTAACTTGTCACAGAGCCAGAAACACACACGAGCGCACACACACACACAGTTCCTTTAGTAGTGCACAGAAGTCTTTAATTGTCTTTTTTTTAAAGTAGTTGCTAGGTTATTCTGTTGGAATCTTACAACAAACCCCATGGTTCTCAGTGTTTCAAGACAAAGTCTTAATAAACCCCTGGGCCCCCACACAAAGGTTGCATTAGAAATTAATATAAACATTTTGAATTGCTTCGATTGAGCGCATGTTCGCTGGAGTCCCCTGTCTGTGAGCTGTGAGGCTGGCCAGGTTGTGGTAAAGTTTCATCAGTGGTCCAGATCAACTGAAAGAGGTTGGACCTCCTCGCCGTGTCACTGTCGGTGAGGGATTGTTGGTGAAGATGGGCTTTTAGGAGTGTGCCTGAGCAGTTTCGAGTCAATCAACTCACCGAGGTTATGGCTATGAGCCTGACCCGGTTAAACCTTGGGGGCCCTGGTATGTCTGAGGTCTGTTCTAGTGAGCTGCTATAGCATCCTCGCCTGAAGGGCTGTCTGCGCCTTCCTCTGGACTAGGAGACTGGACAGAGGATGGCCAGGCAGCACTAGGGGTGGGCGGACGCTGTGCTGTGTAGGATGGGGGCTGGATACGCCACGTATGGATCGCCATCGTCCTGGATGACCACAATGCCTGCCGGTTCTGCTCGTACATTCAGTTCTTAGTTCCTCCAGCAGCTCCTCGAATGTTCTTTAAGGAACGTTCTTATGGTTGTTTGCGCGGGAAGCCAAACACCTCCAAGCCGGGACACACCCAATCGGTAGGATGTTTTTAGAAACACCGCAAAGGCCGTACTGCTGGTTTTCAGAGTGCGCATCGTCTCAGGTCTTCCTCCAGTCCGTCTGTTCACCTGGGACAAGGGGACAAGGGTTTATGGTCTTTTGAGTCTCCGGCGGTTCCCACCAGTCATGAGCTGCTGGTTTTCCTCCAATGAACAGGCCAGAGTGGCCTGTTTCCAAGGCAACATCAAAGTCATGCTCCTAATAAGCGAGCAGACTAGAGGTCGTGCTCTAATTTTAGTTGAAGATGTACCTGAAATGTCTAAATGTTTCACCAGTGATGGAAAGCTCATCTGCATTTGTGTTCCTCACTGCGGTATGATAATATTCTTGGACGTATTGTTTTGCATATAAGCGGGTAATGATCATGGCTATAGCTGTAAAAGCTTCTGTTTCTGCACCAAAGCATGCAGAATTTGCACATAATGCTTAAATAAGATGGACAATGCGAACCACTGAAGGAAGTAAAGCAGAAAATATGATTTGCAGTACAATGGTATGACAGTTTGCTGGATTTCTGTCACCTCTGGCTGATGTCCCATTTGAGGATCTGTCCCCTGTTTGAGGATCTGTCCCATTTGAGGATCTGTCCCCTGTTTGAGGATCTGTCCCCTGTTTGAGGATCTGTCCCCTGTTTGAGGATCTGTCCCATTTGAGGATCTGTCCCTTGTTTGAGGATCGGTCCCATTTGAGGATCTGTCCCCTGTTTGAGGATCCGTCCCATTTGAGGATCTGTCCCCTGTTTGAGGATCCGTCCCATTTGAGGATCTGTCCCCTGTTTGAGGATCTGTCCCATTTGAGGATCTGTCCCTTGTTTGAGGATCTGTCCCATTTGAGGATCTGTCCCCTGTTTGAGGATCCGTCCCATTTGAGGATCTGTCCCCTGTTTGAGGATCTGTCCCATGTGAGGATCTGTCCCCTGTTTGAGGATCCGTCCCATTTGAGGATCTGTCCCCTGTTTGAGGATCTGTCCCATTTGAGGATTTGTCCTGTTTGCACACTCCACAACACCTCGCTGTCTTTCCGTCACGTTTTTTATGGGTTGCATAATTTTTTCATTTGCTTGGGGCTGAACACTTGCAAATTAGGGCTGAACGATGCTGGGGAAAAGTCACGCTGCCATATTTTAGGTTTTGGGATAATGCATCTGCATGAACTACTGCCATATGGACTTAATTATCAAAGTAAAAACAGAAAGGGCATGTTTAGGGCACGGCTCCCTATTACGATAGCAGCATAGAATATATTACATTAACCGATAAAGACTGGCATTGTTTTGACCCAAATTACTCATGTTTGTGAATGCCAACATTAATCAAAATGACAGCATGGTTCTCTGGGGCGTTACGATTGGCCAGGATACTCACTACCCATCTATTTTGTGTGAGAATGTATTTGGTATTGCAGCAATATCAATACCGGAGAAACCAATACAGTTATAATGAATACCAAACTATATATTGGGCTGCCCTAATTCAACCTTGAGGGGAACAGACGCATTCACAGACATGATCATCCAGTCTGGCTCCCGAGTCCCTGCTGGTTTCAGGCAGTAATTGAAGCCTTTTGTCTCACTTTTTCACCATTCTGTAACACGAGAGAGAGAAGGAGAGATAGAGAGAGACAGAGATAGAAACAGAGAGAGGGGGACAGACCTGCTGTGTGTGAACCATTTGGCAGTCTGTCTGCAGCTCCGTGCACACACCTCACGGCTTCGGCTGTGACATCGGTGTTCTTTCGTTCAGCGATGCTGTGTGTGTGTTTGTCTGTCTGCGTGTGTGTGTGTGTGTGTGTCTGAGAATATTCTGCTGTTGTTGTTTTTGGTAAATCTGGATGAAGATTTATATAGAAAGGAGGAATCTGATGTATAATTTGCTCACCTGCGCCGAGACGAGATGTTCTTTTTCACACTTCCGTCCCTGAACGTGAGTGCAAAAGTGGATTTAAGCTGCCCCTGTGTAGTTCTGCTAGGTGCTTTAGCTGGATAACCAAGACCTGCATGACTACAGGCTGCTATGTTATAGCTGTGTTTGTGCTATCCTGTGCTAACGGTGCTCTTAAAGCAGAGCTGCAGCTACTTGGCACGGATGTTACTGAAACGTTTCTGCAGCGTTGCAGAACTGTTATGTTGTACTTTAGGTGACATCACCATACCATTACGGAGTAGAAGAAACACCACCTCTAGTGGTCAAATAGGTGAACACAACAACATTTATATTAGCGCCTTTCACAAAATCAAGGACGCTTTACAATAAGCAATAAGTATCCTAGCATCCGCTTTTCATTCGCACTCAGGAACACAGTGCAAGCGCACTGCGAATATAAACACATATTAAATTTGGCTTGTATTAATGATTTGCTTCTGTGAGAATAGTCGAGTATTTTCCCTGAAAATACCCCAGTATTTCTCTGTAATGAGTTTCAGTCGCTACCTGTGCTATCTAGCACTGTTAGTTATAAAGTTTGATGGAGTTGTGTGGTATTACGTTCTCTGAAGGGGTCTCACACGAATCATTGCTGTACTCAGCTCTCTGTGTGATGAAGATTTATCTACCTGATGCGCTACGTAAAGTCTGTCACTCAAACAGTTTAAAGCATTACAGATCACGTTTACATTACATTACATTAGTATGCATTAATTAATATAAACGATTAATTTACACTGATGCCATTGTTTCATCCTTTCACATCTGTAAGACATCATACAAGCAGTGGGAAGCCCAGTAAACTATCCACAATACAGAAGATCGACTGATAACTCTAATACATTTAAATATGCACACTGTCTTTAGGTTCACCGATATTAAGCATAAAAGAGGAGGGATTTAACCTGATTGGCCCATAGTTCTGCCTGTCAGCTTTTAGCTGCATTAATTTGGGCGGTTTCTGTGCACAACATTGTAAACACCAGCAATGTTTACTAGTGTCTACAGTGTCATTAGTAATTAGCTCTAATATTTATAAATGTTTGTGAAGTGAATTACACAGTGATAGGTGTTATGACAGAAAGGGTGTTTCACCTCAGTCCTCAGAGAGAATTCTGTGAACTGTATGTATATCACTTTATCACTTTATCATTGATCTGTTCCTAGATCAGTGTAGCTCTTCATTTTAGACTGCTATCGGCAGACAGCAAGAGACTGATCTGGGACCAGTATTACTACATTGGAATATTTGTAGAATGCAGGAAGGTGAAGATTGGAGCAGTGTATCAGAATGACGTATGATAGTGTTCACAGCAGTTTGAATAATTACAGCTAATCTCATGAATGTCAGTGAAATTACAGGGTTTATGGCAGTTTCATAAAAAGACCTGATGAAGCAGTATCTCCTCATGTTGGTACACATATGTACAAACACACATACATGTACACACACGATGTCTGAATCAGCAGGCCATGTTAATACTGTAATCATAATTAGTGTATTAATCATTGAAACAAAGTTAATTTGTCAATTACACAGTCACTTTGACATCATTATCCTTCTTTAACCTCTGTGTGCGTGTGTGTGTCTTTGTAAGTGTGTGTGTGTCTGTTTGTGTGTGAGAGTGTATGTGTGTGGGTGTGTCTTTGTATGTGTCTGTGTGTTTGTGTGCGTGTGTGTGAATGTGAGTGTGTGTGTGTGTGTGTGTGTGTGTGTGTGTGTGTGTGTGTGTGTGTGTGTGTGTGTGAGTGTGTGTGTGTGTGTGTGTGTGTGTGTGTGTGTGTGTGTGTGTGTGTGTGTGTGTGTGTGTGTGTGTGTGTGTGTGTGTGTGTGTGTGTGTTCTGTCCATTCTGTGTCAGTGGAACGGTATGCCAGCACTGATCATATTAACGTCCATGAAATGTGGCAGAGCATAATGGGCCTCAAGCAGCTCTAACGCAGCTGCAAACATCTGTCCTGTCAATCACTCGCTCTGATTGCTGATTGGTTGGAATGCTGGTCATTCAGACCAATGTGGCCAATCAGAGGAGCTAAGGCAAGCTGGTGAGGTTGAGATATGACACTTGTGTGACTGTACGACACACTTCACACTCCCAAATACTGCAGCAGCTTTGATTCTGAAACCCCGTTTAGAGTTGGTGCTCGAAGATCCTGATGTCGGTATGAACGGTTGTATTTTGGCTCGTCTTTGATCTCCGTCTTGCTCGGTACCATGTAACTGGTTCCAATTTTGGATGCATCTCTTTGTGAAGCAATGTTTCTTGTAAAGTGTGTGTGTGTGTGTGTGTGTGTGTGTAAGTGAAAGTTTTCCTGTGCTGACATATTGTAGCAATAGTGAATTCAGAGTGTTGCAGTTGAGTGTCTGAGTGTGTGTGACAGAGAATTTTGTATATAATATTTATTTGTATATAATGTAATGTATAAAATGCCTTTGTTGTTCTAATGTTTGTTTCATAGCTTCGGCAGTAATGTAACATATATAATAATCAATCATTTTAAATATTATTGAATGGAAATGAAACCAAAATTGGATTCAGACAGCGATTCTTCAAATTTGAAGTTATAGTTTTCACTTCAGTTCCTAACAGCCACAAGAGATAGAGGGGAAATCCGAAACACCCCCTACTTCCCCATCCCATAATACCTCCCCCTCCCACACACACACCAGTTTCCCCCCCCCCGACGGCCCTCCTTCACCTGGGTACCAGGCATGAGGGAGACTCCACCACATCTGTTCCTGCAGTGCTGCTAATTAAGCACTCATGCTCCGTCACTCCTAAGGAGCTTCTGGTGAGAGAGAGGAGCATCTCACGGGCGCAGGGCTTTTCCTGTCGCTCTCCGGGGCTCGTTTCCCCTCTCCACGCCCACGTGGCTGCGGTTCGAAGCCTCGGTACAGCTGGGACCCGCCTCGCTGGGATGTCACGCAGTGCTGCACGACATTACTGCCAAAGTAAACGAACGAATCGATTGAACAGCTAACCGCTCTCGGTCCTAAACAGGTCAAAGACTCTGAATCTGAATGTGTGTTGCTCTCGGGCCGCGCCGATCCGTCTGCAGGCGAGGACTCCGCGGTCGAGCGGGGCAGGCCAGCAGTCCCCCCCCCCCCCCCCCCCACACACACACACACACCCTCCAACTGAGCGTCCTGTAGGGTCAGGAGACAGGAAACGCAAAGAGATCCATTTAGTAACCACTTTTGAGTTTCTTCTTGATATGATCGTTTGCTGGAGCTTATCAAATAGCTCGAATAAACTCAAATAAACTCAAATAAACTTCTCTTCTTCACATCTGCTGGCAGAGAGAAAGGCGGTTTAAGTAGACTCACAGAACAAGGTGCAGGTGTGTCCAATCTTTGTTACCTGCTGGGTCATCCCAAAAGCATCTCTGCCCCACCTGACCCCACTTGACCCCGCTTATCTCCCCATCCAGTTAGGGGCGGGCTCCCAGCACCTCCACTAACATACACCTCCATCAACCTACACCCAAACACATGTACATACCTTAAACACCTGCTTGTTGTGAGACCTATAAATATAGCTCCCTTTAAAACTACCCCTCTGTCCCTCCCCTCTGTCCCCCTCTGTCCCCCTCTGTCCCCGTCGCTCCCCTCTGTCCCTCCCCTCTGTCCCCGTTGCTCCACTTTGTCCCCCTCTGTCCCTCCCCTCTGTCCCTGTCGCTCCCCTTTGTCCCCCTCTGTCCCCGCAGGAGTGCTGTTCCTGCAGCTCGGTGAAGAGACGCGGCGGGTGCACGTGGCACACGAGATCACAACGATGGAGACGCTCCACGCCCTCATCGCGCACGTCTTCCCACAGAAGCTGAACCCGGGGTCTCTGCGCTCGCCCTCCATCGCCGTCCTCATCAAGGACGAGGCGCGCAACGTCTTCTTCGAGCTGGAGGACCCGCGCGACATCCACGACCGCTGCGTCCTCAAGATCTACTGCCGCGAGGCGCCTTACGCCGGGCCGCACCACCCACACCTCGCCAACGGAGACCTGAGGGTTAGTGGTGTGTGTGTGTGTGTGTGTGTGTGTGTGTGAACTGTGATTGTACAGTATTCTCAACCAGAGATTAGCGACTCTGCCCAGTCGTTGGAATAAGTGAGCCTTTGCCAAACTCAGTGTCTCTCACACACACCCAGAATGACAGCATAAACATACAGTGAGTAAGTGTAAAATAATAAGAATTAGACTCTATGCTGCCTACACCTGTGTGTGTGTGTGTGTGTGTGGTGTTGACACATTCCCTGCTGTGTGACGATGCTGCGACTTCAAACGTTTGGTAATTTCCATTAGTTTTTGCTGAAAGTTTAAAATGATGTGCCCTTTCATCCCTTTCTCTCCACACCATGTGGTCCATCTTCTGCTCCTCCAACCACTCACCACCAGAGGGAGCTGGTGTACACCTCGCGGGAGTCTTCTCCCACCCGCCGTTTGAACGCCCTTCCCGCATCGTCCTCTCCGTCGGGTTCCCCGTCGCGCTCGCACTCCCGCGTCTCCTACGCAGGAGGCCGTCCTTCCTCCTACGCGGGTCCGCCCCCTTCCCCCCAGCCACACCCCTACCAGCACCAGACCCATGCGCCTCAGCAGCCCGGCCACGCCCACCCGGCCTTTTGCCCCTCCCCCAGCGCCATCCTGGAGCGGCGCGACGTGAAGCCGGACGAGGAGATGGTGCCGCCGTCGAAGAGCGTGGTGCTGCTGAAGAACGAGGCGATATACGCCGACCCGTACGCGCTCATGCACGACCCGCGCCTGAGTGGGGTGTCGCCCCAGGCGCTGGCCTACCGCCGCCCCTCCATCCGCTCGCTGGGGCCCTACTCGGCCGCCGCGCTGCAGTGTGAGCTGGAGGGCGCCCTCTACAGGCCCGGAGGACCTCTGTATGCAGACCCCTACGCCACCATGGGGTTCCGCACCCTCCCCCCAGCCTCGCCACAGAAGCTGCCCGACGGGAGAGACCCGTATAGGGGGCAGCCGTCCCGAGGCTCCCCGGGTAGGCAGGGCTTCAGGAAGGACGGGACGGTGTTCGTGGAGAGCCCCAAAACACGGCCTGGAGGACCACCGCTCGACCAAATGTGTGTGGTCGGGGGGCCGGCAGGGGAGGCGATGACGTTGCCAGGATACAGCACTCCGTTGCCTGGCAACGAAATTGAGACCAGGTGAGGTGTAAATCCTCTTTCGACTGTACTTGGTGAAAGTGTGTGTGTGTGTGTGTGTAATGGCTTTCTCTGTGTCACAGGGAGAGGATGGAGGCGATGGAAAAGCAGATCGCCAGTCTGACAGGTCTGGTGCAGAGTGTCCTCACCAGAGCTCCAGACAGTCCGTAAGACCTGTTTCCTCATCAAATAACTTCGTTATTCTACATCTTCATTTAATATGCCACAATTTGCAATGCTGCAAACACTGGGATGTGTTTTCGTCTGTTGAGCAAAGATCCCTACAAGAGAGATGAGAGTGGATGAATATTAATCTCATATTGGCAAACACAGGGCAGGTTTGCAGGGGGAGAGTGTTGTGGAGGTGTGTGTGTGTGTGTGTATGTTTGAGGGTAGCAGGTTTGCAGGGGGGGAGAGTGTGTTGTGGAGGTGTGTGTGTGTGTGTGTGTGTGTGTGTTTGAGGGTAGCAGGTTTGCAGGGGGGGAGAGTGTGTTGTGGAGGTGTGTGTGTGTGTGTGTGTGTGTGTGTGAAGGTAACAGTCCTGTTCCTGCTGTCAGTGAGTCTCATGTCTCTCCTCCACAGAGAGAAGGCAGAGACAGCGAGTGATTGCTCAGGCCCTGACAGTGAGTACTGTGTGTGTGTGTGTGTGTGTGTGTGTAACATTTCTCTGACTATGTTGCATTCACAGCCTGAGAGGAGACATATGCACACAGACACACACACACACACACACACACACACACACACACACACACACACACACACACACACACACACACACACACACACACACACACACACACACACACACACACACACACACACACACACACACACACACACACACACACACACACACACACACACACACACACGCACACACACACACACACACACTTCTTTGTGATGAAGACAGGTTAACACTTGACTTGTTCTGTGTTTCAGCTGGCAGGTTAAAAAAAAGAAAAGGTATATCCGAGTGTGTCCCTGTCCCCTCCCTGTCCCCTCCCTGTCCCCTCCCTGTCCCCTCTCTGTCCCCTCTCTGTCCCCTCCCTGTCCCCTCCCTGTCCCCTCTCTGTCCGCTCTCTGTCCCCTCTCTGTCCCCTCTGTCCCCTCCCTGTCTCCCTCTGTCCCCTCCCTGTCCCCCTCTGTCCCCTCTCTGTCCCCCTCACTGTACCGCTGTTGAGATCCCGCCCCTTCCTGTTTGTCTGCAGCGCTGTGTGTCGGTCATGCAGAGTGATTTTGGGAATTTTTCACGAAAACCGTGTGGATGCTGGTTTTCAGGAAAGACACATCCCTGAATTTGGAAGAGCCTCATTCACTATGTGTGTGTGTGTTTGTGTGTGTGTGTGTGTGTGTGTGTGTGCGCCTGTACCCCACACTCCCCAGTGATCCCGGAATGCATCTGTTGTATCCACGGCAACCCCTAGGCATTTTGGAATGAAACCAGTCAAATCATTTTGTAGGTGGCATGATTTGTGCTGTTTTCCTGGAGAGAACACCAACGACGGCTCTGCTGCAAGTCGCGAGTGTTGTAACTGTTCGGGACTCCTCGTGTTTGCCTAGGAGGTTTTAAGACACGTTAATGTGCACACTCCATAGCGCTCGCTACAGACACCGACCGTCATCTGGAGTCTCTGGCACCGCAGGAGAAATCGGTCTCCATCAAACATTCAACATTCCCCATGATCTCATAAGGAAGATATAACCGTAGCTTTACATGCAGTGTGTAACACCTGAGTGTAGTGTGCAGTAATGCTGGAGTGATGCTGATGTTGAAATATCAGAGTCACAGGACATGGGAAATCCCCCCAAGCTGCTTCTACCCTCACACCCATGTGACCTTGATTTTTGTCTCTGATTGGCAGCCATGACTCCGTCTGCTCCTTTGGCCCTGATGCCACCCCCGCCCAAGGCAGCGTCTCAGCCAATCACGATGTCCCGCTCCCAAATGAAGCTCCACCTGAACGAGCTGCAGGAGAGCACCTCAGAGCTGCGCAGACAGCTAGCACAGTTACGCAGACTGCAGGTGAGTGTGTGTGTGTGTGTGTGTGTGGATGTGTGTATCCTAGTTCACACATGCACATGTTGTTTTTCTTCTTCCTTAATTAAAAACATTTTTACATCCTCACAAAAACAGTTAAAAAAAACTGTCAAGATCATGTTAGCCAATCAGAACAATGCGCATTGATGAAGGGGGAATCAGAACTGTTGACTGGTAATGAAGTGGAGCTGTTGCCCAGCAACACACTAGAGTAGAACTCCATTCACGTGTTTACATGTAACAAGTCCAGTTAGCATTGTTACATCCAGCACTGTTTTGGCAATGACCACCTCTGAGCAAAATCATATCATCTAAACAACGGAGATATTGTTGCATACCCTGACGTCAAATACAGGACATAACGGCACACACAGCACTCACTAACATACAGCACACACTCTAACATACAGCATAAACTCCAACATAATTGTAACTGAACTCTAACTGCAGTTACAAGCTAAAAGCATTTTTTCCCGTCTACACAACAACACTGTAAAGAGAGATTCTGAATATCTTCATCCCTGAAGGAGTTTTACAAAAGTTCAATGGAAAAAAAAAAGTTTTAAAAAGTGTGTGTGTGTGTGTGTGTGCGTGTGTGTGTGAGAGCAGATGCAGAATCAGGACTCCGTGCATGTGCTACTGAGACAGACAGAGGCAGATCTGGGCCTTTGTCTGATTGAAGCGTCTCGGACCCAAGAGGACCCTCTGCAACGTCAGCGCCTCCTAGTGGAGGAAGAGAGACTACGGTATCTTAATGAAGAGGAACTGATTATACAGCAGCTACGGTGGGTGAACGTCTGTACACACCAGCGTTGCTCGTGCTGACCAATAGGCAGCAGCAGGATGATGTCATTGTGTGTGTGTGTATGTTGTCATTGTGTGTGTGTGTGTATGTTGTCATTGCGTGTGTGTATGTATGTTGTCATTGCGTGTGTGTGTGTGTTGTCATTATGTGTGTGTGTGTTGTCATTGTTACAGTGATCTGGAGCGTTCAGTGGAGGAAATGAAGACTGGGGCGGGGCTTACTCATCGCTTAGTAACAGAACAGGAAGTGGAACAGAAAAGTCAAGAGCTGAGAAGACTTGGGGAGACTCTCACTGACCTCAAGAGTGAGTGACATACAGATGAGCCTGTGAGAATGCAGTGATGAACACAACTGAGCAGAACACCAGACAGAAATGTTATACTAATCATGTCTTCTAATTGTCCATCAACAGAAATGACTGTATAAAAGGTAGTCTCTCTCTCTCCCTCTCCCTCTCTCACTCTCTTTCTCATTCCTTTGTGTGTGTGTGCTGTGTGAGTGTGTGAATAGATCAGTTCCCAACTCTGCAGAGTAAGATGCGGGTGGTGTTGCGGGTGGAGGTGGAAGCAGTGAAGTTTCTGAAGGAGGAGCCTCTCAGACTGGAAGCTCTACTGAAACGCTGCAGAAACATCACTGATACACTCACGCTGTTGAGAAGGTAACGCGCATGCAAAATACTCACACACATATGCACACACACAAAACATAACTGATACACTCACAAAATGCTCACACACACACAAAACATTAATGATACACACACTGCTGAGATGGTAATATACATACATCCACAAAAACTCAACACACAAACATCACTAATACATAATGTACACAATGTACACAAACACACAAAACTTTGCTTACACACTACAAATTGACACACACACACACACCCCACTGATACACACACTGCTAATGAGGAAACACATGCAGAAGCATCATAGATGTCATGTACGTATGTAGTAATACATATACACTACATACATATTAAAAATGAGCTGAATGTGGACACGTGTATTTGCACACGTGTCCCCAAACAGGCAGGTGTCCGAAGGTTTGTGGAAGAGGCCGGAAGACTTCGGCAGCTCGGTGTCCAGCGACGCGGACTTCGTGAAGGCCTGCGACCTGGACCTCCTGAGCAGCCCGTCCATGAGCAGCCTGCCCGAGCTGGCGCCCTCTCTACCGGACACGCCTGCCTTCTCCGTCAGCCTGGGTAGCGGTTCCAGTCTCACCAGCACCACCAGCATAGGTACCAACACATTCACATCTTCAACCTTTGGGGGGCTCGTAAAGTGCATTCATGGCATTTAGCAGACGCACGTATCCTGGGCGATTTACAAAAGCGCTTTCGTTAACTAGCGCAAATAGGTTAGGGTGGAAAAGTGCCGTTGACCGAGACTGCCAGAGGAAAAAGTGTCAGTGCTAAAATCTAGAATAAGAGTTAAAGCACAATGTTACAAAATACAGTACAATTAAGAACAATTACTAAACAAGACGTATATATGCACAAATGAAATTAATTAATTTAATTAATGTGCTTTTCGGGGGCGGCATGGTGGTGTGGTGGTTAGCACTGTCGCCTCACAGCAAGGCAGTCTGGGTTCGATTCTCGGTCTGGGCTGCTCTGTGTGGAGTTTGCATGTTCTCCCTGTGCCTGCGTGGGTTTTCTCCGGGTACTCGGTTTCCTCCCACAGTCCAAAGACATGCATCCTAGGTTGATTGGTCACTCTAGATTGCCCGTAGGTGTGTGTGTGTGCGTGTTGGCCATGTGGTGGACTGGCGAACTGCCCATGGTGTACCCTGCCTTCGCCCGGAGATGCTGGGATTGGCTCCAGCCCCCCCGTGACCCCGACTAGCGGGAATAAGCGGTACGGATAATGAATGAATGAATGAAAATGTGCTTTTCAAGGAGATGAGTTTTCAGTCGGTGTCTGCACACAGTGGTGGACTCGGTGCTAAAAAAAAGTCTTGACGCTTCTTACATGAATCTTGAAGAATGGTGGGTAAAGAGCTTTTCTTGAAGCTCAAAGTGCTCAAGTACTGATCTGGTTTTCACCATTGTCATCAAGGATGAGGGAGCAGGTCCATTTTTGGCCTTGTAGGCAAGCTTCAGAGTTGTAGACCTGACACTTGAAGCTTCAGAGTTGTAGACATGACACGAGCTGCTACAGGAAGCTGGTGAGGTGAACAGTGAAGAGCGGAGTGACGTGGCGAATTTTTAGAAGCGTGGAAGATCATCCCTGCTGCAGCGTCCTGGATCAGCTGCAAGGACCTGACGGCACACGACCTGCCAGGAGAAATGTGCAGGAGTCAAGCCTGGAGATGACGAGAGACTGAACAAGCTCTCTGATTGGTGATGAGAAGAAACCTGAGATCGGAGAATGACAGCTGGCCATCCACACTTGCAACAAAGTCTCATGCATTCTCGGACGGAGTGATCAGTGAGTCCTCAAGACAGACAGCAAGTTCTCTGTGTAACTGTGTAGGGAGCTCAATCTTACTGGAATTCAGTTTCAGGTGTTCGGGCTGCCATCCGCGATGAGACGTCAGTCAAGCGTGTTGAGATGCGGCTAGAACCCTGCATGTCAGAAGGTGGAAGGGATAGAAGTAGCTAGGGTATCATAGGAATAGCAGAGGTAGGAAAACCTATGGGAGATTATGTCACCAAGGGAGAAAAGTAGAGAGAAAAGAGAAGAGGACCCAGAACTGAGCCTTGTGGGACGCTGGTGGGGAGTCTAAATAGAGGGTACATGCATCTTCTCTACGTCACCTGACGTGTCCCTAGAGGTAGGACAATTTCCATGCCAACAATTCCTAGAGAGGACCGACGGGAGATTCCTGCTTGTGGTTCACCATGTCAAAGTGTTGCCTTCTCATGCATTTGAGTTGGGTTGAGTTTGAGGTTAAAAGAAGAAAGCAGTTAAAGGAGGCAAGATGATGAAGTTACCAAGGAGCATGAGAGAAGTACCTTTGATAGAGGAGAGGATGTCCAGACCTGAGCTATGAGGTCAGGGTGTCTGTCAGGGTGAATAGCAAAGCAAACAGGCAGAACATAGACCGTCTAGGTTTCTCATCGCAGCTAGGAAGTGAAGCGAATTTCAGATGCAAAGGCTGTGAAGTCCACTTTCAAATACCACCATGGCCTGAAACTGTAATGAGCAAGAGATGTAGATGATATTGCACATTGGTTTTGCACTTTAAGTCAGTTTGACACCTGATCATCAGTATCAGTGTGGGATGTAGCCTTGCACCTACTGTTTCCACCCCTACAAATCATACCTTTGCCAACCTGGATCCATACCTGAAACCACTAATTAATGCTTAATATTACCAGGTTCACCAGGAAACGGTTCTAAGAGAGCGTATACTCAACTCCAAGCCTAATTTACATAGAAGAGGATAATCCCAAGACTGATAATCCCAAAATAATCTCAATCTGATTATCTTGATTGCTAACCTGTTAGGTAGCTAGCACTGAAGTCACCCCAGCCAGTTCTGGCTGTTACCTCTGATTAGGCTTTTATTTAGTTTACATTAGCTGTAAAACTATTCAAACACATTTTGCTTAGCTGGTGCAGAAATGAATCATAGTTCAAATCAATCTATAGTTTAGTTCATGAAAGTCCTTTAGTTTTACGAAAACACTTCTCACAGTGGTGGGCTTGGATGTGAGTCTTGGAAATGTTTGATTGACTCCATTCATTCATTCGTTCGTTCATTCCTTCGTTCGTTCGTTCGTTCATTTCAGGGTCCACTGCTAGCCTCTCCAGTGCCCTTGGCAGCAGTCTGGGCTCCAGTCTGTGCGGTGCCAGTGCTTTGACGGGCACTACTACCCTGGGGAGCTGGCTGGCAGGTGCAGGCACGGCGGACAGCAGCTTGCCCGTGCAGGACGGCACCTCGGCGCTGATGGGCAAGAGCTGCGGCCTGGACGAGCCGCTGGGCCGCAGGGAGCTGGACAAAGGCGTGTCCGTGGAAGTGCGTCTGGTAAGGGCCGCTTCGCCACCGTTCAGGTGCCACGCCCAGGTGCCACGCCCAGGACCACCTGCTGCTGGCGCTGGAGATGCTGGTTTATAGCTTTGTGTGTGTGTGTGTGTGTGTGTGTGTGTGTGTGTGTGTGAAGTAACTACTATAATTTTGAAGAATAATAGATTTTGAGTGCAGGTGAGTTTGAGTGGACTGCATGCTGATTTTGCTTTGTGTCTGTGTGTGTGTTTGTGTGTCTGTGTGTGTGTGTCTGTGTGTGTGTCTGTGTGTGTGTGTCTGTGTGTGTGTGCGTCTGTGTGTGTGTGTGTGCAGGCAGCAGAGCGGGACTGGGAGGAGAAGCGTGCAAGTTTAACCCAGTTCAGCACGCAGGACATCAACCGGCTCCTGGAGCAGACACAGGCAGAGCTCATGAAGGCCATACCCGACCTGGACTTTGCCGCCAAACAGATCACCAAACCGGCCGTGCCCCCCAAACCGCAGCTCACCTCCCTCCCCAAAGCAGCTTCGGCCTCCTCCACGCCCAGTTCTACACCTGAACACCACCCTGTAAAAACCTCAGCCAAGCCAGGGGGCAAGGAAAATGCACTACGCAGGGAATCGGGTAAGACTCTTCACTGATCACGCACACGAGCACAGGAGGAGTAATTTAGCCCTAGTCCCTTATTCGTTAGAGGGTGTTCCATGTTCCTGTATATTAGCATATTAGTTCTTCACCACTGTTACTGTATATTTACATATTAGATAAAAGAGGATGTATCTTGTACCAGAATACTAGTATATTAGTTGGGTTTAATCCAGGGTAAGAGGGGGTTTAGTCCGGGGGGAGTGTTGTTTAGTCCAGGGTGAGTGTTGTTTAGTCCAGGGTGAGCTATGGGTTTAGTCCAGGGTGAGCTATGGGTTTAGTCCAGGGTGAGCTATGGGTTTAGTCCAGGGTGAGCACTCCAATCAGAATTACTTATCATTATATACAATATTTCTGGTATTATAATCTCAGAAATACAAAGGAATGACAAATAAAATCATCAGAATAAAATCCTTGACCTCAGGAAGCACTTATATGAAATGCCCCTGGAGAATGTAGATCTGCCATCAAATCTCCCATCAAATCAATATGATGGCCCATATTTCCCTAATTTGAGGAGTTGGAGCATATTCATAAAATAAGTCTGTGGGGGTCCCCACACATATTTTTTCCCACACTGGAAGAAAGTCCCAGGTGGCGAAAGGGTTGAGAACACTTCAACAAGTGCTGCTTATTTCGTTGCATTAGTATATTAGGAATTAAAAGGTGTTACATTTTTCTTTAGTAGCATATATATTCTGTATTTTAGCATATGTATATATTCTGTGTATTAGCATACATATCCTGTATATTAGCATATAAGTTACGCATATTTCCATAATACCAAAGCCAAGGGGAGTTCTAGTTGTATTTTTGCTTTCCTGAATTCTCAGAGGCATCAGAGTAGTTCAGATATGGCAAGATAATTTGTCTGATCTCATATCGGCGATCAGGGCTGCAAAAATACAGATGTTTTTTTTTTTTCAAATAGGACAAAGCAACAAAACCCTCGGTGCTAAAATGCAGACCAGAAGGTAGAACTAGAGCGATTCATGGAGCGCTTTGTCCAGACAGCTCCTGCTGATGAACATCTCCTTCCACCGCGGGGGGATGTCGGTGCGTTCGGGATTAGCGTAGAGTTCTCAGTCTGTCTGCGGACAGTCGCGTCCATTTCAGCTAGAGAAGGCGGTTTTTGATATTTCCTGCTGGTGCTGCACAGACTCAGGCTTGTTTAAACCGCTGCAGCTCCAATTGTCTCTGCACTTGGAGTTTTGCCTCTTTCACGGTAAATGTGCTATTGATTCCTGGGCATTATGTGCCTGTGCCGTGTGTAATAAGAGTGCAATTCTGCATGAGTGTAGCTAGATTTGAACAGACCCCAGCTGAGTGTTTGTTGTGTGTGTGTGCGTGTGTGTGTGTGTGTGTGCGCGCATGCGTGCGTGTGTGTGTATTATTGACTGACTGATGACAGGGGAGCTGACAGTAGCAAGGCATCGGACAGAGAAGCCGTCCAAATCTCCACCCCCTCCACCCCCACGCCGCAGTTTCCCATCAGGCCATGGGCTCACGACCAACAGCAGCGGAGAGGTCATCATTGTTAGCAAGAATGTGAAAGTAAGCAACGTGTTCGTGCTGCATCTGAGCTTTTCATTCGAAGTGTGTTTTCCAAACAATTCGCCAAATATACACACACACAGATATAAAGGTAGTAAAAATTACAGGACGGTATGCAAGGTTTCCACTTGGTTAGGACATTCCATGTACATCCTGCCTGCTACCATCTTGCATCCAGCTATTATGTGCTGGATGGTCTCAGGGGCGTCTTTGCACAGCCCGCATCTGGGGTCCTGCCCGTTGTGGTAGATCCAAGCCTGTATCGATCGCGTATTCAGAGTTTTTTCCTCGGCTGCGACGATTAGAATCTCTGTGCTGTCTTTCAACCCAACCTTTTCCAGCCAATGGGAATGTTTCTCCATGTCAGCCATTTCCCCAGTATGCCAGTGCATACCAAGCAGGGGTTTATCCTCCCACCAAGGTTCTTGTTCCTCCTGGTTCCCATTCACCTTGTGTTTCTGCTGTCTCCATGGTGAACTCCTGGATCATTCCGGATCATTCTGGATCATTCTGGATAGTGGCTCTGAGGACCCTCAGCCCCCCCTCACTTGGTGTTCGGTCTCAGACGTAATCTGATGAAATGTAGACTTCTGGAACAAAGTCTCATGGACAAGAGTTGAGAATAGATTTGTAGCATATGTAGAATATGTTTACACACACACACCAGCATTAGCTCAGGTGTATACACACACACAGCTACACTCTCTGACGTGCCTGCATTTTCCTTGCAGAAGCTTGAGAAGAGTGCAAATGGTGAGGACTCAGACACAGCAGCCCAGACGTCTGCCGTCAAGCTCAGACGACCTTCGAACTCGGATGGGCCCCGCCCCTCTTCCACCCCACCAGTCATTGCTGCCTCCGGGGTGAAAGAGGACGAGGATGAGGATGAGAAGATCATGGCAGAGCTCGAGGTAAAATGAGGCTTCGAATGGCCGTGGAGAACATGCTTGATATAAATGTGACCAAGCCTGAAGGACTGGCGTTAGAGTTACTAGTTGCTGATGACTGCACTTAGCAACAAATGACTGCCATAGCAACAAATATTTTTGTTTGCTGACAAATTGTCGTATTTTTACATTGTTTTTTATTCATCATGTCCGTGATCCCTGTACATTGGGTTTTAATGCTGCACTATCTCAATTCCTTTCTCTCTCACACACCCACCCACACACACATACACACAATGCTCACACACTCACGTGGCAGATCTTCCAGCGAGCTCCAGCAAGGTTGACCACCAAGTCCAACTCTCTCCCACGATCCTCATGTGCCAGCACCGCCTATCAGGCTGTGTTGCCCCACTGCCCTCTGAGGAGAGAGGTAACCAAAGTAACCAGTTAACTGCCCCCTCACTCCTTCCTTCCTCCTCTGGACTCCACGCTCACTACCTCTCGCACCTCAGCTCAAACTTCTGAGGAGCCGCTGCTCTGTTCTTGCAGCTGAAGGCCTTTCTTCTCCTGCATTGTGTCTCTGGCGTTTGTAGTTGTAGTTGTAGTTGTAGCTGTAGTTGTAGCTGTAGTTGTTGTGTTTTGGCTGCATTCGTAGTGAAAAGCAGACAAACGCTGCCGTTGACATGATTCAAATGAGCTCGCAGTTGTTATAACAAGGGCTGCGTCTCCGCCTAGCAGGCACGTAGCGTGACACCGTGACAAATCTAACACTTGTCTCTGTGTCAACTGAAAGGCCCTCTCTTTGCTTTTTATCTTTTCTCCTTCATGTTCCAAAAATTTAAATTAAAAATTCTAATTTTTCCAGCCTAATGAGCTAGCCTGTTGACTTGGCTGAGTTAGCTGACTCACTGACAACCCAAACCCTGTTCTGATATGCCTGAGGTGTCTTAGTAGCTCAGTAGCTAGCAAGGTAAGTATCTAACCTAGGGGTGCACACAAACTTTTGTGCAGGAAGACTGTAATAAACAGTTTTTTTCATCAGAGAAGTGATCATTGTTCTCCCTTTAGTAGATAAGAGGATATGTGGGAGTAAAAAAGTGATAATTTTCAGTAACGTTAATGGCTTTGATGGATAGCTTAGGAAAGCTTAACATTCTACCTTGATGGCTTGTAGTGTGGGATGTTTGCGATGATGACGATGTTCCCGATGATGATGTCTAATGGTATAATGGTATTTCTGCTCTGCTAGATATGAAAAAAATTATTTTTGATGCTCAGGACTTGCAGACAGGTGCTAGCGTGGAAAATGTGCTAGTAATGTAACATGAAGGACCAGCCATGTTTTAATATCATGCCAGCTTTTCCTCACACACCGTAGCTGGTGTTTTTGGATAGAGCAGGGTGAACATTCCTTCGAGACCAAGAAACGTGTTTCTTTGTGAAATCAACACACACAGGCAGAACACACTCATAAATGGTTTCTGACAGCTAGCAGCAGGGGAACTGACACATAGCCCCAGAAACTCAGCTGTGTCTGATTAACCTCTGTGTCTGATTAACCTCTGTGCCTAATTAACCAACTCACATTCTTGCACATTCATGTTATGTTGGTGCTGAAGCTGGGTTGTGAATGGTTGCCCCCCAAGTGATCTCCAGGCAACAGTGCTCTAGAGGGCTGACTAGTGCAGAACTGGATAGAAGGCGGCTGACAAATCCCCCCTGGCAACAGAGAGCCCATTGGTTGTAGCTGTACCCCTATGAAATTAATCTCTAATAAAAATGTGGGGTGAGTGTTGGTGCAAAGTAGGTTACTTCCAGTAAATTGGCTGGTGAACGTCGATTCCATGCTGCTAAGCATAATCGCTGTGGCGGACTAATATATTTTGGGCAGTTTGTTGTATGAGTTTGTTCTCCTGGGCTGGTGTAATTTGCGGGAATGTCAGCCGTTTAAAGGCACTGTGTGTGTGTGGGTGTACGCGACGCGGGCACGTACTGTTGTTCACAGCGTTGGGAAATATGGCGCGATGAGCTCCCCTAGAGTAGCTGCCATAACAGGAGAGAGAGAGAGAGAGAGAATTGTACCGTGCGTTTGAGGACACAAGCTAAGCGTCGGTGTGCCCTTCTGATCCTCCCCAGGCTCTCTGTCTCTCTCACCTCAGGTCCTCTAATTAGCAACTTTGGATTTTCACCCTGACTGCCTTTCCTGCTTCTCTTGTGACAATGCAGATAAGAGGCTGTTCACTTTGACATCGTTTGCCAAACTGACCCTGTCCATCTGTCGCTCTGTTTCCCCCCCCCCGCCGCCCCCAGTCCGTGAGCACGTCCCCCGGGTCTGCCAAGCCGTCGGCGACGTTCCGCCTGAAGCACCTGCAGCAGAGCAGCCTGGAGCGTAAGGGGCGGAAACAGCGTGAGGACTTCCCCAAACTCCAGCCGGGCCAGCAGCAGGTATTCCACTTCTAACGGCGGCCGCTCCCCGCTCCCACGCCCGCCGACGGACCCGACCCGAACACCCGCCATTCCGAGCCCGAGTCGCGGCTAAGCGCGGCCTGTGGCGCTGGGACGCTTGCTGCTATGCTAGCAGCAGCCCAGCGCTAATAACCGCACTAGCCGATCACCCGTGAAGCTAGCCACGCACAAACTCCATCAGTAGGAGCCAAGCGGGTCTTTGGTTAATATCTACGGACTTATTTGGTTCAGTAGTGGATGAGCGTCACCTGTGGGGAATGACAGTTACTATTAGTTCTTCTAGTCGCAGTTGTCCACTAATGGTCCTTTTAGCTGCTGTGTGTAGACCCTGTTGCCGATCGATCCTGAGTCTGAAAACCTACAAGCGTCCATCACACCTGCTGCGACACACACACCTGTGCGCAACGCTAGATGTCTGGTTTCTTCCTTCCTGCCATGTTCTTCCAAAACAGAAGAGTTGCATGACTCCATGCATCCCGTGAACCTGTGGTCAGAGCACACGCTGTTCTCCAAGTCCCTCTGGCTGCTATAAGACATCAGTGTTTTGGAAGAAAGGTGTTCGAAGGCTGTGAATGGTGCCCCATTGCTCACGTTGGTGTGCTTGCATTCCTCTCCCCCCCCCCCCCCTCTCTCTCTCTCTCTCTCTTTTTCAGCACTTGCAATTGGATTGGGTTGACATTTAACTCCTGTAAACAGGCACTTTTACCCCGAAGCATTTTTCTGGCATCACACTGTCGATACAGACTTCATGCCCAGATTGCCTCCTTCCTGCGTCTTAAAGACCCCCTTGGGTCTCTGCCCTTGTACCATCATTTCAGTGCCAGCTAAGGCATCCTGCAGGTCCGCTGTACGTCTTTATTACACCAGTCAAGTGGGGTTCATCCTGTATAGTGTATAAGAACTACAGCGTTCTTCTTCTAACATTTATATCTTCCAAGGGTTGGATACGAGTCACAGCATTAGTGTATACCAAGGCTCCTCACCGAGGCCAATTTATAGTCCAGCTTGACAAAAACAGGGAAAGATTGGTGTCTCAGGGTCATCTCAACCCTCATGTGGAGCTAGTTGTAGTTTCTTCTCCTCAGTCTAATTCTATTACAGGACCAAGCAAGTGAACATTACGAGCTTTGCGACTGTGTTGCCACAGCTAAAGATTCTTCTATTAGTTACTATTTTTTATTATTCTAACATAATCAAAAGTAAAACAGTCCACATATGATGATAAGAGTTTTGGATTGTGTTTGTGTTGCCATAGCTAGCTAGCTAAGCTGGCTACAGGTGGAGTGGGCTGAAGTGTCAGTGTAGCTTGCCTTAATACTGACGTTACCTCGATGACATGCGGCTAATTCTGAGGCCGCTGTTTGTAGCAAAGGACCATAAAAGGCTACAAAACATGCCAGAGTGTGCCAACACGTTTTGTTTCTTTGCTTGACTACAAATTCTTTTCGGTTCATGGTTGGACATATATGACTTTACCCAAGCTGTCAGAGCTGTCATGGCGTCGATCAGGCTAAGCCAAGGGCAAACACTGTCAGCAACAACAAAAAAACAGTAAATCCATGTAACCCAGTTCAGTACAAAACATTTTTTTCAAAGTCAACTCTGAGAGCCAAAGAAAATTTTAAATTGAAAACTTCTGTCTAAAATGTAGGTACCATAGAGATTCAATTACAGCAAGATGAAAGGAGAGGCTAAATTTCAAACAGATGAAAAGGAAAAAGATCACATAACTAAAGAACGGGGAAAAAAAAATATTGAGCTTCATTAAAAAAAAAAAACGCAAGGTTGGTTGAAGAGCAGGATACTCTACGGAGATGAAACGGGAAAGTCCTACTGAGAGAAGTACAGCAAAAGGCAGCACTGCAGACTCCCCTGTGAGACACTTATCTCTGAGGGCAGCCTTCACAGTCAGGGCAGCTCTTCCCACAACACTGTCTAAAGAAATGAGAGAAAGAGAGAGAGATAGAGGAGAGTGACTACGGGGAGGCCTAGGGGGAAAGAAGGAGAATGAAAATAGAAACAAAGAGAGAGAGAAGACAGTGAGGTTGTGTTCCTCTCCAGTTAACATTTGGGCCAACCTCTGTCTCTCTTTCTTGCATGACTGATCTTTAGGCCATTAGCTAGCTGAGAGCTACACATCTTGACTGTCTCACTGCAGTCCACTGGGCTGTCTCACTCACCCATAACGGATCCAAGGACAGACAGACAGACAGTTGGAAAAGGAACCAGGAACGATTCTCCCAATTAGCCATGCGATGTCAGCTTCCAAAATCTTTTCTGCTTGGATCCCGACAGTTCTCAAGTAAATCTGTGGGTCTAACAACTCGAGGCAAAACGTGAAGGTGATATCAGGGGTTTGAGGCTGAAGGCCACTGGCACTTGTGTTAGCCGCCCTTGTTTTGGGTTGTCTCAGGTGTGTTAAGCTGGAAAACTGTGGTAAACGCTTTCAAGTAGCACTGGCTTGAGGAAGAGAAGGGTCTTTCCATCAGTCTCTCGTCTGCTTGCCCAATCAAATTATGACCGTCAAATTGTGGTTGCAAGGAGTAGACGAAGCAAATGACCAGTCGGGCTCCACAGAAACCAACAGAGAACGGTTGCAGTTGCCCACACAGCTTTCTATGGCAGAATGTTTTGTTTTGTTCACTCCTTAATGACTTTCGGCCTTAATCAAACCCAACAGGAAACCTGCCACTCCGCTAATCCTCCAGCTTCATCTTTGCAGCACTGAAATAAACTCCTTAAAAAGTATACACATAACCAACGGCACAGAACATCTGAATACTTTTCAGGGCATGTGTGGAGTAATCATCTAGCCATGCTCATGCCTCCCGAAGGAACATTCAGGGGGCGGAGCCAGTAACTATGGGCGTATCACTTCACAACTTCACCACTGACTCACTTGACCAGGTCTGATAACCAACTGTGGCCGAATCTTAAGGAGCAGTACTGCTAGTAAAAAGCTTTCTGTTCGAGTGGTTTCTCCCAAACTCCTTCAGAGACGTTCCTGGGCTCTTTATGGAGAATGTTCCTTATCTCCCAGGGAAACCCCAAGTTATGGAGAGGCGCTCTGATGTTTAACGTAAGAGTTAAAAAATTATTCCAAATTATTCCAAATTCCTGGACATTTTTCTACAGTAATTAACATTAATGTCTCATACATTAAAAGAACATGTTTATAGTTTGTAGCATACACACATACACACATACCCAAGAACCCTTAAGGCTCTACATATTTTATGTTTTAAATGTTATTAATGCAAGAATTTATTGACAAATTAGGCATCTGGAATGTCATACCCTTAACAAGATGGGAGTACAATCCTTTTTTGTGACTTTATGCTAATTAACTAACCTTTTGGCTTAATTTATTATGCCACATTAACATTCTTCATCACTGCCAAATCTGTGAAAACTGTACTCGACTGTGTTTGTAACACTATTTACTGATATTTTTGAGAGCGGGCTGCTTTTTAACGCACTAAGGCAACACTGAAAGGCTTCTGTGCCTCGCTCTTAACACAGAGCTAAACGATACCTGGACTTTAAGTGGGTTATCTGAGGAACAGCCAACCTCACAGTCTGATCACCACTGAGCTGTTAGCACCATGGATAGAGCCAGAACAGGGCGGAGCCTCCTCCCATCCGTCAGGAGAGACCATTAGAGACGGACCGTTGCTACTTTTGTGTCCGCGCAAAGGTCAGGCTAATCTGGCACGCCACAAAGCCGCGAGTGACGCCCTCTTCCCGGCAACCCGTCGTCATCTGGGCTCGCCGCTGGAAAGCAGGTCCTTGCGGTAAATCTAGAGGTCCCTGTCTGGTGACCCTTCTCCTTGTCTGCCATTTTGGCTCAGAAAGCAGCCTGATGCGTAAACCACAGTGACAGTTACACAGATGCCTGTGGAGATTAAGGGGCCACGAGGATGTTTTATTCATGAATGGTCAACTGGTTTGCTTCTCCTAAATGTCAGGATGGACATAGTGCCTGAATGGGAGTGTTTGCTAGGGTTTTGCTTTTGATATGGGGTTTGGTTTGGTCTTTGGGACATTGTGCATTATGTTTACATTTTAAGATTGCATACACTTGCATAAATATATTTAAATTCTATGTAAACTGTGCTTAAGAAGACCTTTTGCTTGTTTGGCTAAAGTCAATCTGTTGTAGAGTAAACTAAAGGAGAAAACTACATATATATAAAACTGCGGGAAAATATCAAAGACCAGTAAAGCTCATGATTTCACAGAACGTCTCTTTGTGCAATACCTCAAGTGAACCCAGTTTCAAATGACACTAGCGGAGACGTTTTACCCTCGAGACATTTCCTGAGGCAGACCAGGTTCAGCAGCTCTTAGATCTGCGCCAGATTTTGATCTGATCACAGAAAGTGGAGTTTCGAGCGACGCTTACCTTGATTAGAGTCACAACACCTCATCTACCTCTAATAAAAGTGATTTGTTTTCCAGTTAAAACCATAATTGGTGTAGTTGAAGTTCTTTTCAAACAGGCTGTCGCACTGTGATCACTAAAAAATATGAGAGATGTACGCTATACACGACACTTTTAAAGCATGGCTTGAGGCAGCGTAGCCAATGGACATTTTTGTTCTGTTACACCTCACTGCCTGGTCCCAGATGTATATGGAACTAGGCTGGAACACAACTCTAGGGCCTTAGGGAGTATTAAGCACTGGGACGAAGCCTTCTGTTTTACAAAATATGCTCGCAAACGCTTTCACAATTGAACATTGGGGGCTACCGTTGCTTTAGGAAAATGCAATTGATATTTCCGTCTCTCCTCACCGGCTGGTCCTTGCTCACTCCATCTCCACCACCACCACCACCACCACCCACCATGAATCCTCGCTTTTCCATTTGCTTGACAGATCTGCAATGGATAAACAAGGACACTTTGTATTTCACCGTCAACTCAGTGCAGCCGTGGCTTGTGCTGATGTCCTGGCATTCTGTAGGGGCGGTAGAGCACTGCTTATTCAATGGGTTGTTTGGTCAGGGAAAGGACTTTTAGACATCACGAAAATACCCAATCCTGTGTCTGGATTAATACTAACTCTTCAAACTGAGTTTAGTTCTTTGAACTTAAAGGCTAGGCAACAGCTAATAGCTACCATAAAGCTATCACCACAGAAAACAGGGCATCTTGATTCATTATGTCGATGTAGACATGTTGTGAACTGTGTCAGGGTGCATTTGGTGACAGAAAAATATCACATCCCAACCCAGATATTTTGAGTTAGTGACAGTGAACATTCAAGCAGTTTTTCCCACAGCAGTGTATTTTTGTTTGGGAGGCCAAAACCAACTTCACCAATCTTCAAAGTGAGTTGTTAGCTGTTGTTTAGCTTTTAAATCATAACGGGTCTTCATAGTGCTTCATTTGTGTACACAAGGCAATAATCCCTGCCCAAAGCATTCGGATAAACTTTATATACGTATATCTGTATAAGAAAAGGGGCAGTTGATCCCTTTGGGTTCCTTAGGTAAAACCTGCTTTGCAAATACAATCAAATTCTATATCCCTTTCAGCCCGTTTCCTCTCAATGGCCAACCACAGCCCCCCTCTTTTCTTACTGGATGTTGACTGGCATACGTTTTAGCCAATCACTGTCCTTTCCTCTCTCCTCCCCTAAGATCTGATCCTATCTTAGGTGATTGCTGAAGGTGAAAGGAGCCTATGAGGATGATGGACACAGTGGATCCCGAGTAGGATACTGAACATCAAGGTGCATGTCTTACAATATGTGTAGTACATTAGGGTAAGTTATAAAAAGGTCAGATATTAAAATCATGTTTGGTAAATGTAAGAATGTAAGTATCACTGTACATATAATAAAATAACATCATTTGGTGCATTAAACTACATACGTAGGCACTAATTCCCAGTAAAGTGAACAAGCATAGTGAATGTGGAGGAGATGGTATGACAGCCAAACTCTTCATATGAATGAGATGAATCTTAATGAAGCAAAAAAAACGTAAACATCATACAGCAGTTAAGAGATGTTACTATATCTTGCTGTCATTTAGCACCATATTAAAGATAGCATCAAACTAACCGTTGTCATTTGTGATAGTTAATATGTTAAAATGTATTTGTTGCCAAACGGTGTTTATGAAATGTAGTATTTCATACAATTAGAATATTTTGTATTTTTATACTTCAGAATGAGAGGATATATTGACAGAATCTGCAAAATTAAGAATTTAAGAATTTCATTTAAGACATATATAATACCTTTCCCTTGTCCAACATATGCAATGTGAGCACACCATTACTGTGAACGTTTCTATACCACATTTAATCATTTCCAATTTCAGAGCTAAATTTTGAAAATCAGAGTTAATCATTTTATTCTTTCAAACCTCAGCATAGCAACTAAATGTTTGACCTGAACAGGTACTCAGCACTGTCTATCTTTGACCTCTATAAGGAAATTTATGCTAAAAAAAAATAAATTATATATATATATATATATATATATATATATATATATATATATATATATATATATATATATATATATATATATATATATATGAGGAAATGTATCCAGAAATACTGACAGTAAGAAGTGGATTGTGTTGGTTGTGGATATTAAATTGTAACCTACTTGTAATATACATTCCCACTGACTTAATTCATAGTTTGACAGAAATTGGTTGATTTTCATGACATTTCATATACATCACCCAATCCTGCTTCATCTTTGCTTGTCTCCCTGAGTTAAAAGTGCAAAAGAGTTTAATGTCGAAATTTTGATCCAAGACAATCAAAAAATGTTGTAAACACATGTCGATAGGTGACATTTAGAAGTGCAGCACTTTTAAAACCTGTGGGTGAACTGAAGTGGATTTTAAAACCCTCAACTTTGACCCAACTCGCACCCAATGCATGGGCACAATCCCACAATCCCCGGTTAGGGAAGAGTAGCAGAGCCAGATGGATTTGTCCGTACAAAGCTGGTGTCAACATCACTGGTGGCCTCTGGAATACATAAAATGATTGTTTTCCTACCACAGAATTGTGATTGGTAGTCAGTACCCCACAAAGGTGACATAAGCCCCAACCAGAAGCACACTTCTCATGTCTGTTATGTACCTGTTGTTTTAACAACAATATTATAACCTCTTAAACTCCAAACATATTCATTGACTAATCTTAAAACATTATTCAGTAACCACAACGAATTATCCAGTAACTGCTGTGAAACGAAATGAAAAGCTTTGTAATTCCCGAGGGTTTTTAAGAGGCCAAGCTAATGTTGGGTTGTTCTGCTGTGAGGTCTGGGAATGAGTGTGTGATAAAGAGCAAGAGGACAGAACTACTAACACACTAATGTGTGTGTGTGTGTGTGTGGGGGGGGGTTGCTTAACTGTACATATTCTGTGCTATTGCAGTATACTAATTTAGTGAATTTGTATGTACGATTTTTCTTTAATAAAGAAATGTTAGTGCTAAGCTGCATGTACAGTATACCTAAAGTCACGCATGTGGAAGAGATTCTGTAAGCTCCATTTCTCAGTGTAAAATAGACTGAATTCTGTATAAAGGAGATATTTTTTGTTAAGATTAGTATCGTGTGTAAGAGGGTTGGTCTGGCCTGTTTTACTGTAGTCCGTAACCTTGTAACTGACACCATTGTTTGAACTGGACTACGGCTGTGTAACCACGAGCCATGTTGCCGACCCCGGGAGGCCACGGTTCATCCGTGTCCAGGAACGTGTAGAGTGTTTACAAAACAAAAGACTTTGTGATAATAACAATAAAGTGTGAATGCACATTGACCAATATAAATATATCTATATGGAGAAATTATAATGCTGCTCTAGTGGGGAAAAAAAATCTAATGCTAAAATCTATGTACCAGAGACTGTTGGTTTTGTATATTCTGTTGTGTTTTTGTGAGTATTAAAGTGAGTATCTTGTACTACTGTCTCAGACAATTATTGCAGCCCTATATAAACCCTAGATGCAAAAATGATATTTTAAAATGGAGAAGCAGCAGATATGCATGTTGCAAGTCAACAGTGAAATCCGACCACTCTGCGGCAGTTTATTTAGCTTTGTACGCATAAAACACAGGATTTCCAGTATAAAATCAATCTTGGTTAAAACGGGTAATTAAATGAGGAGGGTTGTCACTTGCCGTATACCCGTTAGAAAAAATACATTTTTTCTAACGGGTATACGGCAAGTGACAATACAATTTACAGGATTTTCTACAATAGATTTGTCTGCAAACACGTGGATCATAAGGTGCTGTGATATACTGAAATACTGGTCTGGGTTAATGTCCAGCTCAGGCAAGAATAAAAATGTTGATCGACTAAACGCTGATCCAGAAGTGGATGATTAGTTTCTAATCATGCTTGTTGTTCGATTGTATGATTAAATAGCATTAACTATGCCGTACTGTTTGTGTAGCACAAACGAGTAGAATGTACACCGGATCTGTGCAGGAAAGTCAGTTACAGAGAGATGTCCGAGGTGTTACAGAGAGATGTCCGAGGACACTAGAAGCTTCTGAGACGGTTTCCACTTGTAGCTGCACCTTCCCCCTTCTGACCTTATGTATGGCTGATTCCTCAGGCCTACACACACACACACACACACACACAAAACAAGTGCCAATGTGGAAAATGTCAAGCGAAGCTTCTTACTGATTATATTCAATTTGACGAACGCTGTACAGTACAGCGAGTTAAAAACCTCTGGAGATTGGAGATTGTGTGCTGTGTACCTTCGGTGAAAAGCAGGAATGATAGGAAAAAGATCTACGAAGGACTCAAGTCAGTGAAGGCAGAGTCAGAGAGCATACGCGAGGCGCGCTTCCTTGATCGGGCAGTGAAAGGAACAGCCTTCAAGGCTGAGAGGGAGAAAGCAGAGGAGAGAGGATGGACTATAAATAGTTCCAGGTCTAAGGAATGTATACGAGACATTCAGGCTTGAGAAGAACAAACAGAAGAAGCAGAAAACATGAGAACATAAAAAAAGGGTTTTTAGAGCGTCGCCTCGAGCCTGCATACTTGGGATTTTTGAAACATTTTTAACTACACAGTCAATGAAAGGTAAGGAATGAAACAGTGATTTGTTTCAATGACTTGGTTTCAATGCTGTATCCTAATGATGGGTTTTGGCTTAGCATGTTTGCTGCTAGTTGCCGTTTGACCCTTGACCCTATGCAGACCTGTAATGATGTCCTCGATGGCGCCGTCTTTGCCCTCGCGCACCCGAGTGGAGACCTGCCGCCGCTTCAGCTCCGTGATGAAATCCACGTGCGGTCTCCGCGACGACGCAGCCAACTGGAGGCGCAGCGGGACACACGTGAAATGTGAGGTGTGTGTGTGTTTGAGTGTGTGTGTGTGCGTATGTGTGCTTGTTTTGCATATGTTTTGCATATTGTTTGCATGAGCACAAATTCCTACTGTCGCTACCTTGCCTCCCATTTGTCCATTCCTGGCAGGGTCGGAGGTGGGCGTGTCCACGCAGTCACCACCACCAATGAAATGATCTCGCTTTCTCTGATCATTCTCTTGTTCAGCCAACTAGAGTGAAAGAGTATAGTTTGTTTCAAAGCACTGTAGCAAGACCAACAGTCACACAAACAGAAAAAAACATTTGTTTTTAGTAATGAATCTTTTAATCTCTAATTAATGAGTTTGTTTGTACGTACTCATGCATGTTAAATAATAGTGCAATAATAATGATAGTGCAATGCTCTTTAATGAGTTAAAATGACATTATATGAGTGTTTTGTCTGCTTCAAACATGTAGAGTAATACCTTATAAGCTTTAATGAACCTTATGAATATGGGGAAGAACACAGAGGGGGGTGTGGTCTTTGGCTCCTCCCCAAAGTACCCCACCACCGATTCATACACCTCCTGAATACACAGACAGACAGATCAGCTCCTTAACACGTCACCAGCAGAACATCATCTTAAATGTCGGCGGGCCTCTTGTGTGCTGTTCCGGCGATTTGTCACGCTCAGAGGTCTGATCCCTGGGAAGGTTCTCACAGACAAACTGACCAGTGATGAAGAGGGTAGATGGTGGCAGCTTGGGGTGACAGATGAAGTCTGTACTCAGTAATAATGTAGTATCCATCCATCCATCCATCCATCCATTTTCTTCTGCTTATCCGGGTCCGGGTCGCGGGGGCAGTAGCCTAAGCAAAGAGGCCCAGGTTTCCCTCTCCCCAGCCACCTCTTCCAGCTCTTCTGGGGGGGATACCAATGCGTTCCCAGGACAGCCGAGAGATATAATCTCTCCAGCGTGTCCTGGGTCTTCCCCGGGGTCTCCTCCCAGTTGGACATGCCCAGAGCGCCTCCCTAGGCAGGCGCCCAGGTGGCATCCAAACCAGATGCCCGAACCACCTCAGCTGGCTCCTCTCACGTGGAGGAGCAGCGACTCTACTCCGAGCCCCTCCCGGATGACTGTGCTCCGTACCTTATCTCTAAGGGAGAGCCCAGACACCCTGCGAAGAAAACTCATTTTGGCCGCTTGTATTCGCGATCTCATTCTTTCGGTCACTACCCAAAGCTCGTGACCATAGGTAAGAGTCGGAACGTAGATTGACCAGTAAATTGAGAGCTTTGCCTTTTGGCTCAGCTCTCTCTTCACCATTAACGGTCCGGTACAGCGACCGCAATACTGCAGCCGCAGCACCGATCCGCCTGTCAATCTCTCGTTCCATCCTTCCCTCACTCGTGAACAAGAACCCGAGATTCTTAAACTCCTCCACTTGAGGCAAGGACTCACTCCCGACCCAGAGAGGGCACTCCACCCTTGTCCGACTGAGTACCATGGTCTCAGTTTTAGAGGTGCTGATTCTCATCCCGGCCGTCTCGCACTCGGCTTCAAACTGATCCAGCGAGAGCTGTAGGCCTTGGCCTGATGATGCCAACAGGACCACATCATCTGCAAAGAGAAGGCGTGGAATCCTGAGGCCACCAAACCGAACCCCCTCCGCCACTTGGCTACGCCAAGAAATTCTGTCCATAAAAGTTATGAACAGAACCGGTGACAAAGGGCAGCCTTGGCGGAGTCCAACTCCCACCGGAAACCAGTCTGACTTACTGCCGGCCATGCGAACCAAACTCCTGCTCCGTTTGTACAGGGACTGGATAGCCCGTAGCAACGGGCCCCGCACCTATACTTCCGGAGCACCCCCCAGAGGAATCCCCGAGGGACACGGTCGAATGCCTTTTCCAAATCCACAAAAACACATGTGGACTGGTTGAGCAAACTCCCATGCACTCTCTAGGACCCTCGCAAGGGTGAAAAGTTGGTCCAGTGTTCCACGACCAGGACGGAACCCACATTGTTCCTCTTGTAACTGAGATTCGACTATCGAACGGACTCTCTTCTCCCTGCATAGACCTTACCGGGAGGCTGAGGAGTGTGATCCCCGATAGTTGGAGCACACTCTCCGGTCCCCTTTCTTAAAAAGGGGAACCACCACCCCGGTTTGCCAATCCAGAGGCACTGCCCCCGATGTACACGCGATGTTGCAAAGACGTGTCAACCAAGACAGTCCCACAACATCCAGAGCCTTAAGGAACTCAGGACGGATCTCATCCACCCCCGGAGCCTTGGCACCAAGGAGTTTCACAACTACCCTGGTCACCTCAGCCCTAGTGATGGGCAAACCCCGTCCGAGTCCTCTGGTTCTGCTTTCTCTGTGGAAGACGTGATGGTGGGATTGAGAAGATCCTCGAAGTATTCCTTCCACCGCCTAATGACCAAGCCGCGATCCGCTTGGCCCCCTGTACCTGTCTGCTGCCTCCAAAGTCCCACGGGCCAACCAGGCCCGATAGGACTCTTTCTTCAGCATGACGGCCTCCCTTACCCGAGGTGTCCACCACCGGGTTCGGGGATTGCCGCCACGACAGGCACCGACAACCTTGCGGCCACAGCTCCGATCTGCTGCATTGACAATAGAGGCACGGAACCAAGCCCACTCAGACTCAATGTTTCCGGCCTCCCTCGGGATGCGGTCAAAGCTTTGTCGGATGTGGGAGTTAAAGACCTTTCTGACAGGTTCCTCTGCCAGACGTTCCCAGCAAACCCTCACAGTACGTTTGGGTCTGCCAGGTCTGTCTGGCATCCTCGCCCGCCATCTGATCCAACTCACCACTAGGTGGTGATCGGTTGAGAGCTCAGCTCCTCTCTTTACCCGAGTGTCCAAGACACACGGTCGCAAGTTCGACGATACGATTACAAAATCGATCATCGAACTGCGACCTAAGGTGTCCTGGTGCCATGTGCACTTATGGACACCTCTGTACTCAAACATGGTGTTCGTTATGGACAAGCTGTGACGAGCACAGAAGTCCAATAACAGAACACCACTCGGGTTCAGATCGGAGAGGCCGTTCCTCCCAATCCCAGGTCCTACTGTCATTGCCCACGTGAGCATTGAAGTCCCCCAGCAGAACAATGGAATCCCCAGAAGGGGCACCTTCCAGTACCCCCTCCAAGGACTCCAAGAAGGCCGGGTACTCCGAACTGCCATTCGGTGAAAAAGCACAAACAACAGTCAGAGCCCGTTCCCCGACCCTAAGGCGCAGGGAAGCAACCCTCTTATCTACTGGGAAAACCCCAACACACAGGCAGCGAGCCGGGGAGCTATGAGTAAGCCCACTCCAGCCCTCCGCCTTTCACCCTGGGCAACTCCAGAAAAGAATAAAGTCCAGCCTCTCTCGAGAGGATTGGTTCCAGAACCCAAACTGTGTGTGGAGGTGAGCCCAACTATATCTAGTTGGTATCTCTCAGCCTCACACACCAGCTCAGGCTCCTTCCCACCCAGAGAGGTTACGTTCCATGTCCCAAGAGCCAGCTTCAGTAACCGAGGGTCGGTACGCCAAGGCCCCCGTCTTCGGCCACCGCCCAAACCACAATGCACCGAACCCCTAGTGCTACCTCTCCCACAGGTGGTGGGCCCATGGGGTGGGGGGCCCATAATGTAGTAATGGAGTAATAACGTGGCCTGTGAGCGTGCAGGCAGAGTAAGCATTTCTACTACAGCGGCCTGTAAGTGTAGGTGTTTGTAATCCAGTATTCTACATGGTGTTAATATGTGTTTAAAGAATGTGCTGTAGAGTACATGTTTGTGTGTTCCTCATGCACACCACATATTACTCTGAATGGTAATAACCGGTAATAAGAGTTAATAACAGTTTTTTTGTAGTGGAGTGAAGGCATTCTATGATGTTCATTGTATCTGTACTGTAACACTAGAAATACTAGGATATGAAATAAAAAGTAAAAGTGACAATTTATGTTTTTTTCCAAAGGACATGAATCTTATGATACTTAATCGCTGCCGTTAGATGAAATAAGCTCTTTTAAAATGTCTTGGAGGAGAAACTGAGGTCTGTGAAATGCTTTGAAGATTTATGTAAGCCAGAGTAATGGTTGCTGGTCAGGCGAGTATTTTCTGGTTGGTCATACCTGGGCTGTCTTTGCATCTTTAACCACAGACTTCACGAGGCTGCTGTTATTGGACAAGAAGTCTCTTAGGACGGGACTGGCTTTGTCTTCCTCAAACTCCTTCTGGGTCACGTCCATTCCTTTCTCCAGTGCCCGCACGTCCATTAAGATGCTGTCCAGGGACACTGTGAGGGAGACGTTTGTTAGTCTGAACGTGTGTTTGCTTGACCGAGGGTGCTTACAGTGGCGTAAGGCCGCATATGTATTATAGGTTTGACCCGGTAGAGCCGTTTTAAGTGGTACAAAATGGGTATTCAGTTTAAGGTTCGGACAAAGCTTATGTGGTTTGTGTTTGGGTGGCCATGTGGATGGTTATATTTCTGTATTTACGGGGACAAGATGACAGAGAACCACTGGTAAAGCCACCAAAACTAGAAATTCCAAATTAGTGAAGATATTTTTCGAGTTCTTTGCAATATGTTCAAAAGAAACAGTGCATTTTTGTATTCAACTTCTCTGTAAGGAGCAAAATGTCTCAAAATCACTAGAACGTTTTGGAATTTAGCCAAATTGCAGCTTTCATTTGAGAAGTTATAAGAGACAAAGGAATTCCATTTGATTGCTTTGGTAAAGTTGAGGGATGAACATTGTCATACTAATACAGCAGTAGTATATGATTTATTACAAAAATACATTGACAGGCCCCAACACATTTGCTACAAGAACATGTGTTTATGTGCACATGTGTTTGTACTTACCTAGTGCTGCTTTGTCCATAAATTGCAGTTCAGTGTGAAAGGTGTGCAGGTGAGGGTATTTCTCCTGTATAATGCTCACCAGGAAGTGTAGAAGGGTCAGTTTGCGATCCGTAGACTTCGTATCCAGCAGCTGAGAGACGAAAGGGAGCAGTGGAAGAGCTTAACTCGAAAACAAGCCCACCGTCTCAATTATTTCTCAGATGTTTCTCAGAATATCCACAAACCACTAAAGCTTATGGGTGCTTGTAAGAATACGGAGAATATGGAGAGGTGTTGAAGTGCGTTGAATACTCCAAGAAACTGCTCAGATGTTTTAGTGCTTGGGGGCAGTCAGTCCCATATGATTTTTTTCTTGGATCAACCCCACTCCCCAACACACACATACACACACACTCTTTTTTCTGTTTCTATGTTTTAGTTTTTTTTTCTAAGTTAGATGTGTCACCAACAAGTGGGAGTATTTCAGGAGATAAACTATTTCAAGGTGTGAGATGGCGAGGGGCACAGTGGCCTCTGTGAATATTAATGAGATCACTGGGAATTCTCCAGAGCTTTGAAGAAAACCTACATTTGTAAAACCTGCAAAGCCTATATTTATAAACCTACATTTCTCAGATCTCATCCTTTTTGGGGGGCGGTGTGTGTGTGTGAACCTTATGCACTTTCTGAGAATACAAAACCTACAGCCCAACAAACAGATTAGCCTTGAACACAGACTCAGAAGCTTTGATGTCTGCATGCAAAAAAGGGCTCAGACCCTCGAGCTCAGCCAATGAAATAACAGAATTATGAAACGACACCACCCTCAAGCACAGCCAGTAAGATCACATCATGACAAAACAGCGCTGGAATTCAAATATGTATCATGAGGTTCAGCTTCCTAAGCAAGAACTTATATAGGCAAGATATTGTATATTGCATATATATATATATATATATATATATATATATATATATATATATATATATATATATATATATATGCCTTCTAATCAGCCTGGGTCTACTATTCAGTCTGAGAATAGTTGGCCTGTTACATCAGCCTTGAAGGCATGTAGGTAGGCTAAGTCCAAAACAAACCCCATAGCCTACCTTCTTCTAAAGGAGTACTAATCTTTCCTATAAGCCTTGACACTAGTAGCTTTTACACGAGGCTTGAAAACCTTTGGTAAAGGCCAAACTTAATGCAAAGTAAAACGATTTCTGGGCTTCTAATCAGGTGCTAGTCATTCCTGTGAGACTTGTGAGGCTAGTCCTTGATACGTCATCCTTGGAGATGTCTACCTAATAACAGCATTAAAAGTAATACATCTTTTTTTAATAAAAAAAATCTATATGCTTGGTCTCCTCACATCCCTGGGATATGCTCATTTCTACTCTGAGCCTTTCAGGCTACTGCAGTTCACATCAGCTTTCAAGGTTTCTAGCCAGCTAGTGTTAAAAAAGCAACAATGTGAACCAGCCATAGGCTTCCAATTATCCTGTAAGGCTCTAGTGCTGTCAGACTGACAGTGCCTTTTACATCAGCCGTTAAGACTTCCAAGAATCGCCAAAGACGCTGCAACATAAAATGATCATTCCGTGTCCTCACCGGTCACGACAGTATCAATCTTTCCCATAAGAATTTGCAGATGGTGCATTTGAAGATGGTGCGTCAGCCATGAAGGCGCATAACTATTGCAACTACCTATTGCCAGAATAGGGTGCAAAATAAAACCTAATTAGCCTAAGAGATGGAGATCTTCATAATCAGCTTTTGAGGCTAATGCTTTGTACATCACCCTTGGGGGCATTTAATTTGTGTTAAAGGAGCTGCAATGTGTAATTATCATTAGCGTTTTTATCAGCCTGCAAGCTGCCAGCGTTCTGTCATCCAGGCTCTCTCCCTGTGCCTTGACCTACTTACATACCTTCAGTGATGACTTCACAGGCAATATCCTCAGAGCTCCCGGGCGGAGTAGATGGCTAGTAGCTTATACTGGTATTGCACAGATTTGCAAGGCTGCTGCTAATGGAACCGGTCTGTTCTGTGGAGCTCTACAAAAATGACTTCGGTGGATTTTTCCTGGCTGAAATTTCCTACAACACCGTCGTGCTTTGCCGAAGGACTAACATCTCAGACGGCGTGTAAAGTTTTTTTTTTTCCCACAATAACCTACCAAATATGCTTACGGAGGAGGAGGAACCCTGTGCACAATATTCGAATTACGGTGCTGGTTTGTCAGGTTGTGATCTCACTGGTTGTGCTCCAGGGTGGGGCGGGGCTGTTTCCTGATTCTGTTATTTCATTGGCTGCACCCGAGGGGACAGGATTCAGCCTTGCAGGCTGAGGAGCCTGTGGCTCTACATTCAGGGCACATTTCTCCGTTGTGCTGACCTACATGAGGGACCTATAAAACGCTGTTATAAGAGTGTTAGTCGAGTTCCTCCGAGCCTTCTGCTAGAGAACATTCTGGAAGCTCCCTCTTACCAGGTCAAGGCTTTGCAGCCGGAAGCCATACGCAGCTCCTCGTTTCCCGCTGTTCATGTAATTGCCGAACGCTAGAACAATCTGGGCAAATCGTAGTATTTTTAGTGATCCTTAATTCAGAGCAAAATAATAACAATATAAAACCCAAATAAAGATTAGTAAAACTTTTGTTCTGAATTGTTTTCTACGGGGCGTGTGTTTGATGTCTGAGTGGTGGCACCTCTAGAATCTTCTTCAGTTTGTTGGAGGATTTAATAGACATCGAGGCAGCAATGATAGCGTTCAGTTGCTGTAAAAGACAAACAGGAAGACGAACATGGGGACGCCGTGAGAATGGCAGTAATTGAACCACTGCTTCTAAACCAATTATCTGATCAACACAAAATAGACGATAAGCTGCTGTTTGTCTCAATAATTTGCATTTACATCTCAGTGGTAATGTGGAGATAAGCAGTGTAATTATGAGCCGGGCCAAGTAATTCAGATGAACGCATTGCCTGATACACCTGTTACCTAATACTAAAAGTTTAATTATTCCTTATTTCACTGATTCAGAGGCATTGTTCTCAGGCAATTACAAGTTTGGCTAGATGCGCGTTTGAGTGCTTAGTTGTTTTGCACACAGATGGCGCTTGTGCCAGGTACCTGCCCCTGCCATCGCTGCTGTGACGTTACGGTTAATGGAGCTCCTAATGTACTGCATAACGTGTCTCATTAACAACGCACAGCTATGCATGGTGTGCCTGTATATATTTATGCAGATTTTTACCCAGGGGTATTTGCATAATGATTTGCATAAGACCCTCTATGACGTGAGCCGTAGAGGCGGGTGGAACTCACTGGCTGCAGTCGCTGGACGCGCTCGCTGAAGTTGCCCATGAAGGTGAGCGTGTTGAGGCGACGGGGGAGGCGCGGGATCTTCCCGAAGCGCACCATGAACCTGTCCTCCTCCGACAGCTCCAGCAGGGGGCGCCCCTCGCGCTCGTAGTTCTGGATTAACTTGAGCTCGTAATCCGACGGGACGAAGCGCTCCAGCAGCTCCAAGAAATCCAGGCTTAATGTGTCAAGGTTATAGCTGGAGAGAGAGAGAGAGAGAGAGAGAGAGAGAGAGAGAGAGAGAGAGAGAGAGAGAGAGGGAGAGAGAGAGTAAACCAAAGTGCTGTAGACTGAACAGGATGAGACAACATGAGAGAAACAGATTCCCTATATTGACTATATGCAGTGGGACAGTGAGCAGTGTGCTTTGAAACTTCAACAATATTTACATGTTATTTCACAGTTCACAATTGACATTATTCAATAATGTGAGAGAAATTCAGTTTTACATTAGGGGGCCTTCTAAAAGCCAGAAGTATTTTTAACAACGTGAGGTTTGAGTTATTGAAGATTACGTCTAGCTGACGGCATTGCTGAACGTTACAGTGAGCTCAATGAAAAACCCCTCGTGTTAACAGTGCATCGTGCATGAGAGCGTGTGCACCACAGTACAGGAACAGTACGCGAGCGCACATACGTTTCAATGGCGGTGCAGATGCGGTTGGCGTCCATGCCTCCCTTGTGCAGAGTGATGGCCAGGTTTTTGGCCCTGTTGGGCTCCAGTAGAGAGACTCTGCTGGAAGCTTTCTTCACC
>JAGXOD010000159.1:2667500-2730000 GCA_020368025.1 Brachyhypopomus occidentalis
GGTGACTGACAGTTTGTATACAGATGGCCTGCAGTGTGTAATTGTACCTCTGTAAATTATACACGTATGGCAGGTGTACCAAATACAGTGATTATTGAATGTAAGTTCAGATTCCACCGCTGATACCACATTTGAATGATGGTCACTGAGGTAAGCAAACACTAAGACTAAAGAAACACCAGCTGTTAAAGGACGCTTTACATCTGTGAGCTAAAACCAGCAGTGAAACACAGCACAGCCGCCTGATTTGAATTCCAATTCAAATCAGGCGGCTGAATTTGGAACAAGGAAGTGGAAATTTATTCGAGAGGCCCTGCTGAAAACGACAAACACCATCTGACCCGGTGCTCAACACACTGGTCCCCCCCCCCTCGCCAGGGTCTCCGAAGAAGCCGAGACCAGATTGTATTTTGGACGCCAGCGTTCTGGTCTAGACTGCAGACACTGAATCAGGGTCATCAGAGCCTTCAACCTTGTGTGTTTCCTATGTTCATAACCAGCTCTTGTGTCCTATTGTTGCCATCTTGGTTTTCAGGTTAGAAAGCGGGGCAGAACACCTACGCCACCCCTCCCGATGGCCAGCTGGTCAGACGGCGTGTTTGAGGGGGAGGGGCCGCCCCACCAGGGCTGAGGGGTTATGGGGCAACAGGTGGAAAGAGAACCGAGGCAGCTGCTCAGACATATTTAAAGGAAGAGAAAAGCCACATCTCCCACCTCTTTGAAGTTGTTGAACGCTGACAGGATGATGGCGTGACCCCCTCTCACCAAACACACGGCAGCTAACAACTCCAACACCAGAGATCTGGTTCTGCAACACACACATCAGACATATAAAGCATTTATCATACAGACACATTACAGACATCCACATCACTGACGCCTACATATCTCACACACTTCTTCCACAAGATTGACATACAGTACTAAATGTACTAAAGCCATTTAAATTCATGAAATGGTCCTCACACAAACCAAACACACAAGGCTCCCTACCTTGATGTCTTGTTGTTGAGGCTTAGTGTTATCTCATTCACGCAGCGTGGATGGCCCATCACCTGATTAAATCCAGACTGAAAGATTGAATGAGAAAGATATTACACACGGCCATATTCAAGACCCCAGCCTGCACTATGGCAGGCCTGGTGTTTGGGGCTTTGTCACACATTACACACATAAACTTTATACTCTGAAAGTGTTTATCAGTTTGTTGATCATCTCCTGGTGTAGAACCTTGGCGTATAACTGGCATATAACTGACTTATAACTCTGGTGTATAACTCTAGCGTATAATTCTAGCGTGTAACTCTAGCGTATAACTCTGCCGTGTAACTCTAGTGTATAACTCTAGTGTATAACTCTGGCGTATAACTCTGGCGTATATCTCTGGCGTATAACTCTAGTGTATAACTCTAGTGTATAACTCTAGTGTATATCTCTGGCGTATAACTCTAGTGTATAACTCTAGTGTATAACTCTGGCGTATAACTCTAGTGTATAACTCTAGTGTATAACTCTGGCGTATATCTCTGGCGTATAACTCTAGTGTATAACTCTAGTGTATAACTCTAGTGTATAACTCTGGCGTATAACTCTAGTGTATAACTCTAGTGTATAACTCTAGTGTATAACTCTGGCGTATATCTCTGGCATATAACTCTAGTGTATAACTCTGGCGTATATCTCTGGCGTATAACTCTAGTGTATAACTCTGGCGTATAACTCTAGTGTATAACTCTAGTGTATAACTCTAGTGTATAACTCTGGCGTATAACTCTAGTGTATAACTCTAGTGTATAACTCTGGCGTATAACTCTAGTGTATAACTCTAGTGTATAACTCTAGTGTATAACTCTGGCGTATAACTCTAGTGTATAACTCTAGTGTATAACTCTGGCGTATATCTCTGGCATATATCTCTGGCGTATAACTCTAGTGTATAACTCTAGTGTATAACTCTGGCGTATAACTCTAGTGTATAACTCTAGTGTATAACTCTGGCGTATAACTCTAGTGTATAACTCTAGTGTATAACTCTAGTGTATAACTCTAGTGTATAACTCTAGTGTATAACTCTAGTGTATAACTCTAGTGTATAACTCTGGCGTATAACTCTAGTGTATAACTCTAGTGTATAACTCGTATATCTCTGGCGTATATCTCTGGCGTATAACTCTAGTGTATAACTCTGGCGTATATCTCTGGCGTATATCTCTGGCGTATAAATCTAGTGTATAACTCTAGTGTATAACTCTGGCGTATAACTCTAGTGTATAACTCTAGTGTATAACTCTAGTGTATAACTCTGGCGTATATCTCTGGCATATAACTCTAGTGTATAACTCTGGCGTATATCTCTGTATAACTCTAGTGTATAACTCTGGTGTATAACTCTAGTGTATAACTCTAGTGTATAACTCTAGTGTATAACTCTAGTGTATAACTCTAGTGTATAACTCTAGTGTATAACTCTGGTGTATAACTCTAGTGTATAACTCTAGTGTATAACTCTGGTGTATAACTCTAGTGTATAACTCTAGTGTATAACTCTAGTGTATAACTCTGGCGTATAACTCTAGTGTATAACTCTAGTGTATAACTCTAGTGTATAACTCTGGCGTATATCTCTGGCGTATAACTCTAGTGTATAACTCTAGTGTATAACTCTAGTGTATAACTCTGGCTTTTAAAAAAAATAATTGTATAGCCAGCCATTTCACCTTTATTTGTGTGCTTAATAGACCCTTCACACTGCATTCTACTGACATGAAGCTGTCCTTCCTATGAACTGACTAGCTTGTCCTTCAGCTAAAAGGGTATAAATGGACTCTTTTGAAATGATATATAAAGATATTTGGTTAGGTTCTTTATTTTGTTTTGACAGATACATTTGTCAGGCCATTGTTTAAGGTTTCTTAAATTTATTTGTACTTTTTTCTATAGGCTATGCCATCTATTTTTCTGTATGCCATATACCCCATATGGGCATGGTAACAATCCCATTTTGTTTTTATTATACTTTCAAAATGTTGAAGTGTTTATGTAACTCAACTAAGTGAGGAAGAACTGTGAGGTAGTGAGGTAACTTTAGTAGAAAACGGAGCTAACAACAGAGCTAACAACGGAGCTAACAACAGAGCTAACAACAGAGCTAACAACAGAGCTAACAATGGAGTGAACAATATATCTTGCTACCTCCAAAAAGCATCTTGACAGGCTATGTAAGTATTTCAGTTCTTGTCAAATGTAGATGGCATTCAAAACAATCACCCACAAGGTAGACCTACATCTACACTGGCAACAGGAGAAGCTACAGGGCTAACCCCATTCAAACAAGCTCCGCTGTATCTGTGATTCATTAAACAGCTACATGGCAACTTTGTTGGAACTATTTGACCATTTTTTTCCTATACAAAAAAAATGCCATAATTCTAAGAATATTGTGTGTGTGTGTGTGTGTGTGTAAAACCTGATAGTTCATGATGGCCCGAATGCATAAGATGCAGAGGTGGAGATGATCCTTCTGGCTGAGCAGGCGTGAGTTCCTCTGGGCTTTCCTGTGGTGGGGAGAGAGCAAGCTGAAAACTCAGCACAGACAGACGGGTATGAGAGGAATCTGCGCACACTGATCTAGTGCTGATGCTCAGGGTGGATGGGTGGGTGAGAGGCGGATGCCTGGGTAGATGGGTGGGTGAGAGGTGGATGCCTGAGTGGATGGGTGGGTGAGAGGCGGATGCTCAGGGGGTGGATGGGTGGGATGCCTGGGTGGATGCCTGGGTGGATGGGTGGGTGAGAGGCGGATGCCTGAGTGGATGGGTGGGTGAGAGGCGGATGCTCAGGGTGGATGGGTGGGTGAGAGGCGGATGCCTGGGTGGATGGGTGGGTGTATGGGTGGGTGAGAGGCGGATGCTCAAGGTGGATGGGTGGGTGAGAGGCGGATGCACAGGGTGGATGGGTGGGTGAGAGGCGGATGCCTGGGTGGATGGGTGGGTGAGAGGCGGATGCCTGAGTGGATGGGTGGGTGAGAGGCGGATGCCTGAGTGGATGGGTGGGTGAGAGGCGGATGCTCAGGGTGGATGGGTGGGTGAGAGGCGGATGCTCAGGGTGGATGGGTGGGTGAGAGGCGGATGCCTGGGTGGATGGGTGGGTGAGAGGCGGATGTCTGGGTAGATGGGTGGGTGAGAAGCGGATGCTCAGGGTGGATGGGTGGGTGAGAGGCGGATGCCTGGGTGGATGGGTGGGTGTATGGGTGGGTGAGAGGTGGATGGGTGGGTGGGTGGGTGGATGGGTGGGTGAGAGGCGGATGCCTGGGTGGATGGGTGGGTGAGAGGCGGATGTCTGGGTGGATGGGTGGGTGAGAGGCGGATGCTCAGAGTGGATGGGTGGGTGAGGAGTAGACCTTCATATGAAAATGAACCAATTACAACGGTGGACTGTATGGAAGAATGTGAGTGCTACTATATATTCAAACAGAACCTGCATCGTGTTTATAATCCCAGTAGGGGAAAAATGTTAATCTGATACAACACGAATAATCCCAGTAGTGGAACAATGTTAATCTGATACGACACAAGAACCCAAAACACAACACACACTTCTATCACAGGAATCTGTGTGCACATTACAAGCATACATGAACTGTCATTTACTGTCACAGGAATGCAGATTGGCATGATGAGTGTGTGTGTGTGTGTTTGCTCCTGTGTTTCCACATGCAAACATGAAGCTGTAATCTATGACATCACATTCAATCAGGAAGTGTCTGCAGTGTAGAAAAGGACGTAAATGTTTGTGATTTCTGCTGGTTTCCTTGTGTGGGGGAGTTTTGCTTTTTCACAATGTGTTTTGTGCATAAATGAATGGTTTTTTTTTCTTCCTGTCACACTATCAGCAGTTTGATAAGACTAGAATGCTAGAATACACTCACACACACACACACATACACACATCCTTTTATATCTGCAGTCTTAGAGAGTGCTGGGAAGGACTGACCGTGCAGTAAAGGTACGGGTGGCGCGTGAGGAATTGTGGGTAGGAGAGTTTGTGGCACTTGTGGTCAAATCATCCACTGATTTGTCTTGAGAACTCCCATTGTCAATGTTGTCATACCTGCGAATCCAAATATGTAAGGGGAAATTGAGATTATTATTTACCTACCAACAATGCTACACATTAAACACTGTATGTGGCTTGACAGGAAGTGTACCTACGAGACAACACGCTGAGCAAAGGACAGGTAGTCCACCAGAACATCCAAACCCTTATTCTCCTCACTCAGAAACTCCTGAGCCCAGCTAGAGATGGACAAAGACAGACAGGAAGAGACTCAGGTGTGCAACATTATTCTGGTGACATGATTTCTGTTGGTAGAGACGTCTCAGACATTTCTGACGAGGTTCCTTTCACCTTCAGCACTAAGTATGAGGAAGTGCAGGTCACTCAGAATACTAACACCTGTATTTAACTCAACTGTCGCGGGTTTGAACACGGTGAACATCACAGTTACTCACAATACAATAAGATACAACCTCTCAAACACAGAGGTAGTCATAGTCAGGTAATACTTTTTTTCTTAACATAGTAATAAATTATTCACAGGAGGCCTTGTAAAAGAAAAAACCCTTGGTATCCTGCTTAGCCTAGAATAAAATAAGAGATAAAACATGTTTTACAAATCCCACATGGGAAATTTATATGTAACAGAAAGTATAACAGAAAGTATAAAATACATTCATATAAAACTACTGAACAAAAATTGCACAAAAATTCCTGACAGTTTAGTCACTGTAGAAACAAATATGGGATTTTGTCATTTTGTGATTTTTCAACATTCTGTGGATGGTAAACTTGTAGGTACCGACTCAGACAGTAGTTAGATTCTAAAACAGTGTTTCGAATTCAGGCTTTTTACTGAGCGTGAGTTATCTTTTCATCACTTTACAGGTCAAATGCAAATTAGGAAGGCTTTAAGTTTCCCTCCTACTAAACCTCTCATGCATAGTGACTGAGAGTCTCGTGTGAGTTCCTCTTTGAAGTAATTCCTTCTTGTGGCCTTCTGTTCCTCCAACCTGATGACGGATGGGTTTTGCAACTCGGATCCCGGATCAAGATCAATTTGCCATCAATAGCTGAAGGTCCACAGTTCCTCAGGGGGCGGAGAGCAGGGCGGAGTTCAATGACAGGGCTGTGTTGTCATGGTGTCCCCCTTGTGGGTGTAGCCTAGTTTCTAACGTGAAGTTTATGCCACGCTTACACTGGAGCCCTGGGGTGGATTTTGATTGCCTAGTATTATTATTTACACTTATATAGTGCATTTCACATACACAAGGATGTTTTACATCAACACACAGCCTTACATTCAAGCAACACACATGATTGGCTGCAGTAAACCCAACCTCAGTGCTTAAGGTAATGTCTTCCCAGAAATCTTTGTGTGTTCTCTTACCCGATGTGGTTGGTCCTTAAGGATATTTCCAGCTCTCTCAAGACTTGTGTTGCCTCTTGGACACGCCTCTTAAACTGACACACAGTTGAATGACACACATTAACAACACCATCTCTCTCTCTCATTCTGTCTTTCTCTCAGGCATACAAAACTAACGAACAATATTTCCTTATGTCTTTATTGCTCTCACACACACACACCTTTCTCTCACCCATACACAAGGACACACACACAAACACACACTTTAGCATACATAACTAAAGAATATTATCCTCCTTTCCCTCTCACACACACACACACACACTCTCACCTTCCTGCCTCCTCCCTGTTCTAAGAAGCTTTTGAGTTTCTGCAGGTATGCCGATGGGGGATTCTTCACCTCAAAGCGCTCCTGAAAAGAGTGCACACACACATACACACACACACACACACACACACACACAGATTCACTGGACTGTGAATGTAGTGTGTGTATGTGTGTGTGTGTGTGTGTGTATGTGTAGGGTGGGGGAGTTGAGATTGTTAGGCAGGTATGGAATAAAACACTCCACTTATTGAAACATAACAATCTCTCTCTCTCTCTCAGTAATGGTATAAATACTCTAATGTTGACACAGGTACTATGTTGAAACAAGTACTCAAACCCTCTCCATAATTGGGTTTAATATCTTATTTTCCGTTAAATGTGATCCCTGAGAACCGAGTTCTGTGAACTAGGGCATCTACTTTTAAAGTTGTACTAAATCTCAGCATGTTAAGACTGATATTTATTCTACAGGTCTATCACACACCACTGCTGATTGGCTTAGGGGGACCTGACAGGAGGACAGCTGGGTGGTACACAGTATGGCTGGTACACAGTATGGGTGGAGTACAGTATGGGTGGAGCACAGTATGGGTGGAGTACAGTATGGGTGAGCACAAGGGCCTCCTAAGAAAACTGCAAATGATGCTGCAAATACTGCAAACACATCTTCCTGACCTCATAGTCAGGGTCTTCAGTTTCTTCAAACTTCGACTGGATGACAGAGAAGCTCAGGAAAGATGATTAAACATGTATGTGGCGCAGAGTCGCACCGTATGACACTGCCTGGTGCTGCTGTGTTAACGCGACACTCCGAACTGTAGCTACAGTATGTAGATACTGTGTTTGTACACATAGAAGAACAGAACAGACTCTCTGTCACTAGCCAGTGCTATTTTGTATATGTATTTGCATTCGTGATTGCTATTATCTTCACAGACACAGAGAAATTTCTGTGTTGGAGAGAGAGACTCGCTTAAAGGCTGATGGAGGACAGTAAGAATCCATCTTATTTGTCTGCACCTTCCTAAAAACCTGAGGGCACGTTGTGAGGGAAACTCCAGACAACACACCAAACAATAAACAGTAAGTAATTATACCAAGAGAACAGAAGACTCACACACACGCGACGTGAATGTGTGGCTGTGAGAGTGTGTTCACCTGGTCACAGACTAAATCCCATTTCTTCTCACTGTCGTACTGGCTGAGTAGTTTCACTTTATCAGGAGGAAGATTCATGGAGTTCTGCACACACACAGGACACAGGAAGAGAGAACACACATTTTGCACTGTATAATCATAGTGGACATGGTTTCTACGTTTCTTTTGTACCAAGAGATAATAACTTTTCCATTACAACAAAAAAGTGAATCTTTTATCCAAGACCAGGAACTGGAGTATTATAACCAAGTCTGTGTTCCTGAGTCAGTTTCCCCAGCCACTTATAATCACTCAGACCATTCTGGACAGGAGGAAGCTGACCCCAGATCAGTACTGGTGCAGGAATGATTTTTTTCATGAGTAGGTTACCAGGCCATAATGGAACACAGACATATTATTCTGCAATAAGGCTGCTCAGATGTCAGTATGATTCTGTGTGTGTGTGTGTGTGTGTGTGTGTAGTGAGTGCACATGTGCAATTCCTCGAACACAAAACACTTAGGCTCATGCATTATTTAGTATGTTGTCATAGCAACAGGTCTTGTTGCAAACACAGACAATCTACAGGTTTGAAAGGGCGACGTTTATACACATACAGTGAGGCGATGATGCTAAACTTTACAGACACACTCTTTCCAAAGCACGCACGCAAACATCAAAGACTACATACACCGCCACCACACCCTGGCCATTCTGCAAAGCCACATATACAAACCAATAAACATATACATATGTACAAACATACACACATGCTCCCCCAACCAGTTTATCAGACACTTTGCATCCACATCCATTATCCACTTTATTAGGAACACCCATCTTTGTGCATTTTACAGTCATCCATTTCCTGCCCGAGGCCCATCTGTTGCCACGTGTGGTTTGTCATCCTCTATTCTTGTTCACCGCTATTGGGATTCTGACCACGCGGCCACTTCTGTCTTTCCCATTTGTAAGGACGGAGGGTAGCCAACACTCATGTTCACAGGCACAGACGGGCATGTAGTCTCAAACCGTGCACCGATGACGTGTTTGTAACAAATAAACAATTGTAATTTAAAAGATGGTTTGTGAATATACACGACACTCACAAAATTCAAGACAACAAGATGGTGCTTGAGCCACAAACGTGAGCAGGCGGGTACAAAGAACAAGACCAACCCACACCAGTTTGAGAAAAAATTAAAAAAAACTGATCACTTTTGTGATCAGAAATTCTCAAGATTGTTGATGTTGCCTTTCATAGATGTCTTTGCAAGAAGAAGAAAAACAGATTAACTGAACACTTAACATCATTCCACATCTCTGACCATCCAGCCACTGGGCCACTCACTTTCCAGAAGGTTCCGGAAACGGCTACAGCTACCTGAACGCCTGGAATTCCTGTGGGGGAACGTAACGTGTAGAGAATGGAGCACATAGAAAATGCTCCATGTTAAATCGAGCGTACCTTGCTCTTTGTTGGGGTTGCATGGCTGTATTACTGCAACGGGAGGCTTAGATGGGGGCCTCCAGGAGCAGAGCTGGGAAACCTGGTCTGGGAATCCCAGGGAATCCTCACCTGTACCTGGGGCCTTCACTTGAGCTTGGTGTGTTTTAGCATAGCCAATCGCTCTGATGAGGTCATTCATCAGTTCATTATTAGCGACAGCTAATGAAAATCCCTGCAGACACTATGCTCAGTGTTGACTACCAAAGTTGCAGCGATGGCTTTCGTGTATTTGGGGGAATCTTGTGGATGGATCATTTGTAGAAGATCAGCTATATGGCATTCGACACTGTTAGCGTTAGCAATGCCAACTGTCGGTACTATAACATTATAAAAACACTGTTAATGGCCGAATGCCCCAGATTAATTTCAGGGACCCTCTGCAACTGTCAGCGATTCCTAGCTGTGTCTCTGATAGCAGAGTAGTAATCAATATCAATCTGGTTTATACAGTGTTGAGCTAATGCTAATGGACTAGTACTCTCCACATTGCTCTGTCTTTGTCATTTTCTTGTTACTGCTCACTGTCACTAATATTCTTAGCAGCAAGACATGCTCCTTTTACATGGTAACACTTTAAACCACACACACACACACGGCTTTATTCCCTTGAGTGCGGTTTCATTAGTGTACTGCTGTGGCCTATATTGCAGATCATGTCTGTGGGAGGAGAGCTAGTGATCTGCAGTAATATACCCATAAGGCAAAACTAACACACACACACACACACACACACAAACTTTCTCTATTTGTCTCTCTGTCTGTCTATCCTCATCTTGCTTCATGAGTCGAAGATACACTGCTCAGCATACACTTTACCACATTTTACTCATTAAAGGTTGTTTTTTTTTAAGGTGCTCCGATCTCTAATATCTAATAATAGTATCTGTTCCTCATCCTTTGTAGAAAAGGAGGATAGACAGCAGGAGACTGAGTCTCAAGGACAAACATACCCTCTAAACCATGTTGTGTCAGCCTGCTTCTCTCTGGCTCGGTTTTCTCAGTGGGGTGTGTGTGGTGCTGCGTCCCCAGTGGTTCTGCTGTGCACAGGCTGCGATCGGGTTCGCAGACCCAGTTGCTCTAAGGAGCTTTGGACCATGGTGCTGATGTTTGACCAACTTCGTCCTTGCCAAGAATCAAACGGTGTGAAGATTACAGTGCGTTCTGGATGACAAGATGTTTCTTAATCATAAAGAACTGCATGGTAGAACCGTGGTCCTATGAGTGAGAGAGAGAGAGAGAGAAGGAAAGAGAAAGGGAGAGAGAGGGAGAAAGAGGGAGGGAGGAGAGAGAGGGAGAGAAAGAGGGACTGTGTGCTCTCTGGTTTCATGGATCGTTCTCTGTTGTGTAGTCAGTGATAGATTTCAATAAATAATGGCTGATCAATAGACACAGATCAGACTTGCAGGGGTAAGAACACACACACACACACACACACACAGAGGAAAAAGAGAGAGGGAGAAAGTTGAGAGTCAGCACTGGAATACCAGCACTGCAAGCATTTGATCAGACTGAACCATTATTAACTCCAAACCAGGACCAGGAATCTTTATTAGCTGGTAAATTTTCATTTACAATCACTTATCTTAACTTATTCAAAACAAACGCACAAATAAACCTTTATTATTTGCTGCAATTCAGTCTTACATTGTGCAAAGCAAATGAGTCCCACGTCCCTCAGCGTCCTGAGACACACACTCGCCACTTATGTAACGTCATCCGAAACACGCTTATATGACCTGTGACATACTTCAAATCATGCAGAATCTTCACAAACGGAGAGAGAACTGGACTGAGATGGTGAAAATGCCTTCACTGCCCTGTTTGGCTCCATTAACTAATTGGGTTAGTTTGGATAATGAGGGACCTGTCTAAGATTGATCAGCCCTTCTGCATGGCAAGATTAATACAACCCGTCCCCAATCTATAATGAACTCTCATTGATTTTTAAACACATGCATGTAGGTCTAAGCATAATATGGATGCCCAAACTTGGATGTTGTAGATGTAAGACACACACCCAGGCTCTGTATACTCCTTTTTGGTGTGAATGTGTAGTATTTGTGTGTGTGTGTGTGTGTGTGTGTGTGTGAATTCACTGTCATAGCTTCGAATGCACATCGGTTTCATCTCATACTTTGCACTGTGAAAAATAGGACATCACCTGTCAGCACCACCATGGTCCACGTGGAAACGAGAGCACTTTGCCATATCTGAGATGTTTCACTTTGGGATATGAAGCCATACAGATCACGCAATCCTTCAAGAAACAGGAAATCACCACTATGTGCTCTCACTGTTCGAGCGGCATGCCCAAATGAGATGCCAACAGCTATGCTTGTATATCTACTACATTATGCTTTATTTTTTAACGTTTAGACTCTCTCATGGAGTGTTCCTACGGGGGGGTATCAAAGGTGTCTAGTGCAGAAGCCATATTAGTACAGGGAGTCAGGATGGACATAAAGAGTCATGTGGAGACACTATGAGGATGGACATACAGACTCATACGTAGACACTGACAGAGGATAGACATACAGGCTCATGTGGAGACACTGAGTGAGGAATCACCAATAGAGTCATATGGAGACACTGAGTGAGGAATCACAGACAGTGTCATATGGAGACACTGAGTGAGGATAGACAGACATAGTCATATGGAGACACTGAGTGAGGATAGACAGACATAGTCATATGGAGACACTGAGTGAGGATAGACAGACATAGTCATATGGAGACACTGAGTGAGGATAGACAGACATAGTCATATGGAGACACTGAGTGAGGAATCACAAACAGTGTCATATGGAGACACTGAGTGAGGATAGACAGACATAGTCATATGGTAACTCACTTTCAGAGCCTAAGGCAGCAGGTGTTACAGCAGCAGGATGTGATGTTGTTTGTAAATAAACAAACAAACAAACTCCTGCATTTGGCAGTTATTTGTGAATAAGTGCAGTGTTGAACTAAAACCTACCTACTACAGATGCCGGTAGTGATTTCCCATTTTGCATAATGAGAAATGTTGGAATTGTGTCCATGAAAAGTCTTTAAAAGCAAGAACTGCTGATAAAAAAAAATGATTAAAAAAAATGATAAAAAATTATTAAGAAAAAATGTAATTCACAGATATTTGTTTTTATTTGTCTCGTAATGATTATTTTAATCTGTGAATTTCTCTAATAACTGAGTCCTCAACAGGGGGTTGAAAACAGAGGTCTCATGAGCACATTACGTATGAATCAGATTTGGTCTATGAAAGCAATATGGCGTGTAAAGATTATGCGCCCAGCAGAGTATTGAGTCTGCTTGATTTACCTCCATGTCTAGCTGTGGGACTGGCTGAATAGATTAGCATTGAAGGCAGCACAGTAAATCCCTGCAATAACTAAACCGAAAAGCTAATATCTACAGCGGCTACCCAAGTTTTACCATCTGGAACCACAGAAAAAGGGACAATATGGTGTTAAAAATATTTACACCAGAAACAAGCCAAGCGTTTAGCGATACCAACAGCTATTATGAGATACTCGACACAAAACCTAATGGTCTTTGCGCACACGCCCGCCCACATCCACACACCTACGTTCCGGACTCTTTTCCAGACTGCGACAGTTTCAGCTTTTACTGAAATGTGACAGCATATCTGTAGTGACTAGCATAGCTGCTTTTATGCTAATCCACTGTTCCACTATTCTATATGTGGCGGAGTGTATGTGCTTTAAGAGATTTGCCCAGGTGGCCGGACGTTTGACATAACAGGCCTGCTGCACCGTGATATTAATGGCAGTGCTAGTTTCAGGAGGGCTGGCAGTGCGGTGGTCTTTAAAGGGGGTGGAGCACATATCATATTTACGATATACTCCCAGTGTGCTTGTGTGTGTGTGTGTGTTTGTGTGAGTGTGAGTGTGAGTGAGAGAGAGAGAAAACAGAGACCTAGAGTAGGAAAGTAAAGGTACATTATTATGCTGATTTGTATGCAAAGGACTTGTGCCTGAGAGGCTCTTTGAAACAAGCATGTCTGTCCCACAGAGAGACCTCCCCTTAGCACGTATTTACCACAGTAACAATAGTTCAGAGAGCTGTAGCTAGTTGCTGCCTCCTCCCTGCCCACAAATAATATACATTGTCTCTCTCACAGTAGACACTTCAGGACACAAAAGATCTTACAATCATCTTGCCATGGTTATACAGTTCTTCCTTTGCAATAGTTGACTAAATGAAGACCTGTAGACATTACCAGTTGTGAATCCACCCCGGCCATGTAGACCATCTCCAGGTGCTTCTTGTTTCCAGGGGCCTTTGGTATTTAGCTTTGGTAAGTGAGGACTGGGTGATTGACAAGGCCAGACAGGAACCGCTGGTCAGAACGGCAAGTAACAATGGATACCAAAGGGCGAGAGACCACAGCCATTCGGTATCCATTGGTGCTTGCTGTTCCGATCAACAGTATCCCTCTTATCTACTCGCTAGGATGATGTGGGCACACAATCACCTTTATTTGGTAATCATCTTATTGATGGTCATCTTTTACTACTTAGGGATTCTGATTATTTAGTAGTGGAAATCTTTAGCTTACTATAGTTCTTTGGTTATCAACTAATTTGGTTGTCTGTGACTGCCTGTTCTTTACCGCAGTTAGACACTAGCCTAATTGTTTCTGAACAACACACCAAAGTGTCGCTTTCGGCACATCTGATGTCTTTGAGTAGCTCTAATAGATTTGATCTGTTTTCTTTAGTCTCGCGTTGTGCTGTTGATTTTCGTGACATAAACACTTTGTTGTGAGACAGCAGAAAGAGGCTTCAGACGTTAACGCCCTCGTCTGGCTACCTGTGGTCTGGGTTTGGGGTCGGCTGTAAAGCTTTTGCTAGCTTTACAGCTCATGCGCTAATGAGAGAACAACACAGCTGTCCAAGAAACAACCGGACAGAAAGGATTGTGTATAAAATGGGCTTTATTTCCTGAACAGTCTAGTCAGTATGAAGTTGGGCATCATCACTATCACAACATTATAGTCTACACCAAGGAGCCTGCACATCAGAAGATTGTATTTTTAGTGAGTTGGAGATGATAATTAGATCCCTTGCAGGCGACCTTGCTGGCATGCCAGTAAAGATAACAACGTTTCTTGCATATTGCACATGCTTGAGCAGATATACTGATCACCAATCATCTTTCTGACTTCCTCAGTCTGTCCCTTTGACGCACATGCACACATTTGGACACACACACACACACACACACACATACGCCCAGCAGTATTTAGTCAATGAAGTACCTTCAATATGCAAACAGTATGCAACACTGTGTGCAACAGACAGAGCAAAAGGCTGCAGTAAAAGTTAGAGCATCACTAACTTACACTTATGCATGAACTGCACCATTATGTTCTGATGATCAGCAGCTGTGTTAGCAACCCAAACACAGACACAACCACACACACATGCACACACACACACACACGCACCCACATGCACACACAAACACCTCACTGGTAAATACTATGAAGTAAATAAACGTAGGTCTACATGCCAGATTGCCACAATCTGTAATAGTTAGTAAAAGCTTGAGTTCTGAGACTGAAAAAAGACACTTAATAAAAGACCTCAGCATCCTCAGTGTTCTAGATGAACTCGTTGTGTGTGTGTGTGTGTGTGTGTGTGTGTGGGAGTGTGTGTCTGTGTGTGTGTCCAGTACTATCCAGGACTCACCAGAACAAGGTTGAATCTCTCCTCTAGCTCTTCCTCTGGGGGTAAGGGCAGTTTAGGGCCTGGGGGTTGTTTCTGGCCCCCAGGGTGGAGGACGCTTTGGAGCCCCTTCACATCTCGCCCAGGGGACACGTCCATACCACCCGCCGCATTCCCCATGGCTCTCTCTGTCAGTCACACACACTCGCTTGTGTCAAAAAGTACAACTTCATGGGATGCTCAGGCCTCCGCAAAATGTGGCCCTCACGGATTCAGCCACACCCCGCAACTTCACACCATCAAACCTGATCGCAGACAGAGGTTTCCGAGGACAGTTCGGAACATCCACCTGGCGAAGAATTTTATAATGAATCTAAAATCCCAAGGTTCACTTTGGAAGCAAAGTCTAATTAAATCCGACCAGAACTGTTTAATTCCGGGTGAGTGGCACTCCAGTGTTTAGACGACACAAGAATCTGTTTTAAGTGACTGCAAAGTTTTTTTCTGATTGTTAGTCCCTCAAAAAATGAATCCTTCTGAAATCCTCTCATTTACACTTCAGTTTGGAGTGGAGCAAATTAAGGGAAGTCGTGAACATGAAATATGTCAAGAACAGGAACCAGGATCCAGGAAGACAAGCCCAATCAGAGATGAGTGAGAGAGACAGAGAGACAAAATAAATTCATCTGAAATAGCTCAGCAGTCCCATGTCCAGTTCTGCCATAACAATTCCTCTTGCTGTCTCTTCTGGCTTCGTGGGTTCAAATGTGCTCCGACAGGCTCCCAGAGTCCATCGTGGAGAGAGTGACAGAGGCAGGTAGACGAGAGGGCAGAAGGACAAGCGGCAGTGAGCACTCCCTCACTGGACCAGCATATGCAGACGGAACAACTTGCTAGATCTTCCACTGGGTCCTAATGCCATTTGATTTACCTGACGTTTCTGCTCCCCATCTGCGCTTTTGCTGGTGTAACAAGAGGCTCCTAAGAGTTTAGACATTTCTACGTATGACTTCTCACAAGCAGGTATTACTCATTTGTTACTTTTCATGGAGGACTTTCTACAGAGGTCTTTGTATTTGTTCTTTGTGGAGATTTTACAGTAGGTGTAAATACTAAGGGTACTACACTGTACCTAAATACTATTTTAGGTCTACACATAAACAATCTTAACAAAGGCATTTATTGCAGCTGTAGTTTATAAAGTTAAATTGTTATTATTTATTAGTATAAAGTGATAATTATATCAAATAATTATTAACATGCTAAATATTGGCCTTTATTTGTATATAGTGCAGATAACCTTGATTATGTGTTCTGCCTTTAATACGCGGGTGCTACTGAAGACCTTGGTGAACTGTATCAGGTATGTTACATTGTAAGATGAGTTAGAAACAAATCTGCAGTGTAACAGCTCCCCAAGACAGCATGCCTGCAGAATAGGCCAAACCAAGACACATGGTATTTTGGCGCCATCTAGTGTTACTAACAGATCAGATCAGAGAGCATTGGTTTCTTAAAGTCCTTTAGCACCTTCAAAAATAAACTTCCACAGTTTGCCAACTTTAAGGGGGGAATACGTCCTTCTTACCACTACAAAGTAACAAGCCATATGTATGAAAGTGATTTTCTCTCACATAAGTTTAAGAATCAGATTGCTCTGTAGACCTGCCTGTGTAGCGGCCTGTCTGAAATTTCTGTTTGTGTTCGTTTACTCCACTGTCATGGATAATGAATATTATCTCGTGCAACCCTTGCTTCACAAGCCCTTACTCCCTCTGTCACACTGCCATTATAGATTTGTTTATTTGTTTGTATTTGCTTAATTTGCTCTACCCTGCAAGTTGGGTTGCCACCCGTCCCGTAAAATACGGAATCGTCTCGTATTTGGCAGTTAAATGTTGCGTCCCGTATTGAACCGATACGGCACGCAATTTGTTCCTTAAATATTTTTAAGTGTCCAATATTCATCTCTGTCACACACACACATCAACAATAAATGTAACAATTAAGCATAAAATAAAATACAGGAAATACTAAGGCCAGCAAAATGGTCATGGTCTACGGACCGGTGTTACCTGCTGGCGCTGCTGTCACCGTTTCCTAGCAACAGACGTCACGCCACACACCCGTCCCGCGCCTCTGAAAAAATGTCTTCTGCTAAACTCCACCACGTCCGCAGAAACGAAAGCGTTTGCAGAGATACAAACGTGAGTGGGAAGAGGCGCATCCATGGCTGAATTGCGTCATTGGGGATGGATTTAAGGCAAATTGTAAGGTATTTTCAGTGTCGCATTGATCACCCCTTTACAAAAAACATAAAATGCGAATCTGGCAACTTGGGCCATGTTGGTCACGGCCATTGGTGGGAGTCCCTTATTTTAATTTGTGAAAGGTGGCAACCCTACCTGTAAGTCGATCATATTACTCCTCCAATCACCAAGCTCCAGTTGAAGCATGAAAGTGAATTTTTTTTCATGTAGCTGCATTATAACATGTATTTATTGAATAAATTCTTTGCTTAGCCTAGTAACTTAGCTATGTGTTATATTTAGCTAGCCAAGTTAGCTAATATACAGCACCATTAAATATTAAATTGTGGATATATTTATTATAATCTCCTAATAGTATATGGAAGACTTTAACCTTATTTAATCATAATGAATGACTGTTTATTATGATCACCAGTATAATGGTCACCCTTCACTTGTGAACCAGGCACAGGGCAACACTGACTTTGCAACAAATCAACCTTCTTACTCAGACTGAGTGTCCAAAATGTTCCCCCCTTGTAAATTTAGAAGAACTAAATCTTCTCATGGAAATAATACATTTTTAAAAGTGCACAGCTTAGGGAATCAAAGCAAGTCAACTTTATTTACATAGTCCGTTCAAGAGCATGCAGTTGTGGGCACAGACACGTGCAAGAAAGAGCCGGATTTATTAACAAAAGAAAGATTAGACTGCAGCAAACTAAGACAAACTAACACTCCGGGGGCAACATGGCATGAGGACAAGACATAGGAAGGAGGATATCCGAGACAACCATAATACAGGGGAGTTGTCATGGAAATTCTGTGTCATAGCAACCGGGGCCTCTCTATAAGGATAATTACGAACTCGGAGAATATCGTAACAAAAGTACACAAGTACTGTCATTCACTCTCCTCCTTCAAAGCTCAACTTAAAACTTACCTCTTTTCTCAGTACTTTTTCTCTGCTGATCACTGATTTATTTAATTTCCTTTTTTCTTTTATTTAATTTATTTGATTCTCCTCCCCTCCTCCCCCTTTCTCTTGATGTAAAGCGTCCTTGGGTATGAGAAAGGCGCTATATAAATTTAACTTATTATTATTATTATTATAATTAAAGTAACACAAGTACACAGGTTTCACAAATCACTAGTTTATTCTCGTTTCTTCAGTCCTTGTATACATTGAGGGGCAGACCATCATGGAAAAACATGCAAACACAGAACAATGACAGTTTTCATCCCTCCATCATTACTGGACAGATGTTATGGACAGCCTGCTCTTATCTTCACTCATCTTGCCGTCCCCCAACTCCGCTCTTCGCCCAGTCTGTCCCTGACCTCAAGAGGCTTCCTCTATTCGTCGCACACGATGTTCTCCTGACCAAGATAACCTAGGGCTTCCTCTTTTGGTCGCACGCAATGTCCCAGTTGCAGGACACTGCCCGTGTTAATAGACTGCAATTTTTTCCAGTACAATTCCCAGTACAAACATTAATCACAATCCAGTATCATTATTGGAAATCACAATGGAAATAGTTACTATTTTCACAAAAATTCCCAAATTACTGCTGGTGTGGTTTCCTTCCTCCTTGCTACACTTCTCCCTTCACCCTAACATGCCTTTCTTCAGTGCTTACCAATGTAAAAACAGTCTGGGCCCACTTCTCACACAGGATGCAGGATGAAGTCAAGATCCCTAAGCCTATTCCTTCGTCTTATTTTCCTCCACTGACAACTACACCTAACCATACTACACCTAACCATACTAAACAAAGAAACAAAAAAAACAAATAATTATCAACCACCACCTGACTAATTTATCTTTAAGGTAATCATGAATTAAGAGAAAACCCCTAATATATGTTAGTCCCAACTGACACGAACATGGGGTTACACGAGGATCAATTTTTGTACAGCGGCCATATGCTTTGTTGCCAGCTTCAAAACAACCAAAATATATGGCAACCAGTCTCCCATTACAGAAAACAGGTGTACCACTGTCACCGCTCCTGCCAGAGGCAGATGTTACAAACTCAACTTCATACATTTGACCCTTCATGTTATCATTGGGATTAATGATTTTACAATTTACACGTTGAAAGCCTGAGTCTCTAAAACTGTAAAAGTATATTTCTTGACCAGTCACTTCAGAAATATGATTCTGTAAGCCGTCATCCAGAATACTGGTATTGCCCTTCAATTTAACAAAAGCTTGATCTCTGTCTGGGTATGTGTTACAATATTTTGTAAACTCGGCATTATAGATTAGCACACCATGTGTCATGGGGAAATGAACATATATATCAGAATCATGTTGATTTTCAACAACATGTAAGGCAGTCAAGATATGACCGTTTCCATAATAGCAACCAAGACCAAAAATTTCTTTGTTTTCTTTAAAATCTCTGATAATGATAATGCATATTCGCACGTCCTTGACAGCCATGCAGGCCCATTCAGTCACACTTTTGTCTAGATAAAAAACTGGGCCAAGTCCAAGTGACTTTAACTTAGCACAAGCAGAGGATAGATGGCAATAAGTGTTTATGCTAGTATTGCCATGAAATGTCTTGTCTATATTAATATATTTATGTGCTAATGGTTTAAATGGAAGCTGGTAGTGAACAGGTTCTCCGACATTGGCACCATTGATGAAAATCAATCGAGCATCCACAAGCTTGGATTTATTGGAATCCTAGAGAGACGGAGGGGGGGGGGTTAAGAAAACTTGAAAATATTTAGCTTGACAGCAGAGTTCAACTGGAATGGGAATGATCTAGAATCAGTTTTATCTTAACCTCTTCATATCTGCTCTTCAATTTTTCAAAAAGAGAATCTGCAGTCCATCTGGCCTTAGAGACTTTTAGTGTCCTTACATTGCACACGCATTGGTTCACCTTAAAAAAAAGTATCAAAGTATCAGAACTGGAGTCGCATCTAGGAACCACCATTTAACATTCTCAGAGAATGATGAATCTAAGCGTACAGAAGATATTGAAGACGCATATTGTGGAAGGGTAATGTATGCATTCACCATTTGTAGCAACTCCAATGATATTGGTTTCCCATGAATGTCTGGATCTTCATCCATAAAGCTGAAGACATAGACAAGCTGCAGGAATTTGTTCCGCAAGTTATCATTAGAAGCTTTCTCTTCAACAATAAAGACCACCATTATGTCTGGTCCTGCAGTCATCATTGTTTTACTAAAAGAAGAAAGAGACGTAAGGGACATTTTTAAAAGCAACACTATTAAAAGTCTAAACGGACTGCGTTGCCATGAGCAATCCATTGTGTACCTTGTTCAAATAACCAGCCAAACCAGCTGAGTCACTTTCATGACTTGTCTACCATGTAACTCTCTCACTACGTATCCTTCCTTTCCTACACGCAATGCTCCCTGTGGCATTACATTTAAAACAGACGGTCAAAGCCATAACTGTACCAACTCATACCTAAAGGCACTGCACCACACTACGCTCGACTCAAACCAACCTACATAAAGATGCAAACAAGACAGGCAACAAGATTTTTAGCATTGCTAGCTAAGTATCGAACACGCTTCGCTCTTTACAGTAAGTGACTGCTTCTTAAACTGAGAGAATTTTATTATTAATAATAAATATTATTAAAAGTTTCTTTAAATAATTTAGAAAATACTGATGAATTTACAGATGATGAATTCGATGGCAAACTAATTAGTTAACCCTGAAGCTAGCTGGTTTTCTTTTTAGCTGTCCAGCTAGCGCCAATATTTCTTTTCTTTTTTTATATGTTTTCCTTTTTTTAACCAAAATCAGCCAAAACTACCAAATAAAAATACCATCAAATGAACTATAATTTAAAAATATATATCTCTTGATTTCATCTGGCTGATTCTAATCATGTATAACAGAGATAAACAAAATAGCTATTACCTGTGTTACGCCTTGCTGTGCAATGAAGTGCTTGCACACTCTTTCTTGGTTAGGCGTGGGATTCTGCATACCTGATAATGGTGTCACCTGTCTGACTCGTCTGACGCATATAAAAGGATCCCGAAAATGCTGTCCAAAAGCGTTTTGTGTTTTGTGCTCAACCATGTGTTTCATGCATTTCCTGGTGTGATTTGCTCTTTGATTCTCCCGTGGTCTGACCTTGTTACATATTTTTGACCCCAAGATTCATTTTGCCCCTTTTTTGTACTGTCGCTTGTGTATCTGCTGTGTAGTGTTCTGTATATAGTTTATATAGTCTATCATCTGAAATCTGTGTTAACTTGTATTACCTCACACCAGGTGCAGGGGTGGGTTGTTGCTTGTGTTATAGTATTGGGCTCAGGAGAGAGCAGGAGGACTGGATGCGTGGCCTCTAGAACACTCGGAGTGGCCAGTGAGACAGGCAAGACAGCCTTTAAAAACCTCTGGACAGCCTCTGGAGCAGGCAGAAGAACAGCTCTGGCATGAGGCTTTGGCTATAGAGCTGACAGAGGGGCACAGGCAGCAGGGTGGCAGCATCCTTGCTGACAAGAGGCACAGAACGGACAGCAACAGGAAGTGGCTGGGCGGTGACATCCTCCATAGTGCCAGCGCGTGGAGGATGAGCTGCATATGCAGTAGTGCATAGACACGACCTCTGTGACACGACCTGCACTGAGGTTTGGCACGGGCTCCAGAGGATGGTCAATAACCAGGGAACCGTTCCTCAATCCCACACTCCCTTAATCCCATAATCCTACCTAAATGTACAATGGTACATTTGATGATGTTCAAGGCATGATGTTCCTTGAGGACCAACGCTGGAGCCCAAAGCCCATCCTCCACCAAGTTTTTGGATGCCTCCCCTTTGGAGGTCAGGATCCTGGACTGAAGGCAGGAGGTGCCTCAGATGTGTTTCACTCATATAGCCATTTTTGAGCGTCTAGCCGCTTACACTGTCCTCCGCAGTTTGGTTAGGCAACGGCAGGTAAGTGGTAACCTCCTCAATAATGTTGGCCAAATACCTCTTCTGCATCCTTAATGTGGTCAGTTATTTCATAATGAGTGGTAGGACCGAGAGATGGAAATAGAGGCTGGACGCAAGTGCAGGAGAGATTTATTGATCATGAAACAAATGGCCGGAGCAGACCAAAATAGAGATGCCACGCTTAAATTTTTTGCATAAATGCAAAAAAAGGTCAATGCTCTAGTCCCACCTGGCCCGGTACGGTCGGACACGCAGCACATTTATGAGCCTTTTATGTGTTCTGGGTTTGTCTCCTTTTGTCCCTCTGACAGTTTAAAAAAACATTGGTGCGTGAGTTAGTAGCTCATGGGTGGAATTGGCGGAGATGTAAAAGGTCGCCATACGACCACCCCGAACCACTAGTTCAAATCTGTCGTTCTCTGCCTATGTGGTGACTCGTGCTGAGGGTAGGATGTCTTTGATGTGATGACTCATTTATGGCCAGAGAATCGCTTTTAAACGAGGCGTCAGACAGATGGTGTGCAGTAGCTAAGACCCTGCGTCTGCATTACACCTCTCGTTTCCGGAAACTGCGTTTAGCAGATCTGCGCTTGCTGCTGCCCAAAACGCAGACGCCTCTCCGAGCCGAAACTGACGTTCTCAGAATAGGCAGGTAGAGCCTCCTGTGCGCCTGTGTGTGACTTTAGTTTGAAACTAGCCCCCCTGCCCCCTTTAACTCAGTGGAAGTTTGAGTGTTTCCAAAACCTTTGCATTCCCAACCCCAGATGTTTCCCTACAATATACGGTTATGCGTTATGGTTATGTATTATATATGGTTATGCCTAAGTTTTCTAAGTCACGACTCCAAGTTTAAAACTAGAGAAGCTTTGTGTAAACGACTTAAACAGTGTCTAAAACCTCCAGATGATGATCCCAAGCCTCGCTACATCACTACATCGTCCAGGTAAGGTGCTCAATTTTATACACTAATGTGCAGTTCATTAACCGTTGGAGTGTAGCATGTGTGAGACCAAACGGGTACATATTTCACCCCTGAGTCTGTTCTGTGTTTGATTTCTCACATATTCGTCTATATCACGTCGTTGAAGTTGATCATTTACCTCTGGTCCATTCTTTTCTGTCAAGGACCTTATGATAATCTGACCTCAAGATAAATGTTCAGTGTACAGCATGTCAGCACGTGTCCCATCTTAAATGTGTAGAGTTAAACATACAGCCACGTGAGACGTGGTGATGTTCAGTTTGTTTACAGAGATCATAAAAGGGTCATAGTCTGACATGGAGACAAACCTTACTTTACATTACCTTACCTCACTTTGGATTACATTACATCTGAATTAAAACATTCATGAGTTATAATCTACCTACTTGCAAATAAATGTAATTTCATACCTACAAATGCTGTACACAGAACAAAGAGTAAGTCGTGGCTTTTGTCTCTTTGTTTTAATAAAAAAAAAGTTATAAAGAGTTTAAAATACTGAAATAATGGATTATACAAGTTATATTATACTTATATATTATACTAATATTTTATATATGTGACATATCTGATTATAATAGTTAATTATAATAATAATAATTTTCTCTGAATAAGGCTGGTAGATTTATTTTAACTTCTTTGAAGGCCAGTGAATTAAGCACTTGAGGCGTTGGGCCAATACAATTAGCCAGTTAAGAAATATTGCAAATACTCTTCCACAACTGCAGTGAAACCTGTATCCAAGATCCTGGACGCGTCTTATGAACAAACACGTCACTTCCTACACTCGTGAATATTCACTTGAAACGATCTAGTAGGGATGACATTAGTGCTGCTTTTGAAAGATCGAAACAAATGATTCGGGAAAATATCCGCTCTTCAGAAACGTACGAATCATCGCACTACAGTGACATCTTGTGGCCAATAAGTGGTCAGTCCATCAACGTCCTTCATAAAAAAAAAGGCTGTTTTGACGATAGTGATGTGAAATACCCCCCACACCCACCTTTTCAGATAATAAGCCTCCTTGACAGAAAAAAGCAGCCTTAATTTGTAGAGAACATGTTTTAATTTAACAATTAAACACTGATTTGATGCCATTACTTCTCATGTGTAATTCGTTGCATTAGCCAGAGTTAGGAGATAAGATGTGTTCAGGCAGTCATGTCAGCAGCACAGTCTGAAACCCAGCTGGTAGATTGTTTATCATGATGTTCACCAATCGCAGCCGACATCACAGAGTGGAACTGAGTGCCGCACGAGTTCAGCTGATTGTGAACCAAGCTGCTTCTGAACGCCGGTGAATTTACAAGCAATGCACAGTAATGCAGTTCATGAATCAGCTGGAGGTAGTACTAATTTATAATTCGCTGGCAGGTGTATGAGGAGTCAGTGGGGTGCCAACTCACTAGTGCCGTCCCTTTGTGGGGGTGAGGAACACCGTGCGGGCATCGTTCTTTGCCGTCCTCCTGCGGCAAGAAGGGTGTGGTGAGGGCAGGGGGGCTTTTGGGGGGTCCGTGATTGGAGGGGACAGCCGTGAGAGTTGTGGGAGGTGGCGAGGACGGAGTGGGCAAACTTCCGGCTTCTGACTGTGGCGTCAGATGCGCGATGCATGCGCACACGCACCCGGCGTCCTGCAGCAACCTCAGCACGTCGTTGCGGAAGCGCACGCCCACCAGGGCGTAGAGGACGGGGTTGAGGCAGCAGCGCACGTACGCCAGGCTGCGCGTCACGTCCTCGCCCAGGTGGGCGTCGCCCCACTCCTCGCAGGTGGTCGCGGGCGCGGAGACCCGGAACGACACCACCAGGGTGTACGGCAGCTGGAAGAGCAGGAAGAGGAGCACCAGCGCCACCATGAGGCGCAGCGTCCTCTGCCTGCGCCAGCATTTGGCCCCGCCATGCAGCAGCACCTGGCCAATGGCGCCGTAGAACACCAGCATGGCCACGCAGGGCACGCAGAAGCCCACGATCTTGGCGACGTTGGCCCACTTCTTCGCCCAGTCGCCGCCTCCGTTCGCCCAGACGTGCATGCCGCAGCGCCACGCCTCGTCGCCGGCCTCCTGCTCCACGGAGGAGAAGAAGAGCTCGGGAAGGCTCAGCAGCACCGCGGCGATCGCCACGCCACCGGCGCACAGCCCGCCGTAGCGTAGCATGGACGGACGGAGCTTCTGAGCCGCCCGGGCGCGCACCACCACCAGGTAGCGGTCGGCGCTGATGCACGCCAGCAGCAGCAGTCCGCTGTAGGTGTTGACGGCGTGCACGCAGTTGTTCAGTTTGCACAGCCCGTTCCAGAAGACGCCGTCCCCGAAGAGCCAGTCGCCGGTGAGCGCCTCGACCGTGTAAAACGGCAGGGTCAGCAGGAGCATGAGGTCAGACAGCGCCAGGTGGAAGAGGAAGACGTCGGTCATGCAGCGCAGGCGTAGACGGCGGTACCGGCCGAAGGTGGTGATGACCAGTCCATTGCCGGTCACGCCGAGGAAAAAGACGAGGACGAAAACGGCGACCTGGACCACCATGGTGGTGATCTCCTGCTTCTTGCTGGGTATGCACATCTCACTCAGGCCATCCGTGGAATTGGGGATGTCCGTGTAGTCAGCAGAATAATCGTCCATCATGAAGGGCAGGGTGGTCAGCAGACCTGTATCACAGTCATAATGAGACAGACCTGTATCACAGTTATAATGAGACAGACCTGTATCACAGTCATAATGAGACAGACCTGTATCACAGTCATAATGAGACAGACCTGTATCACAGTTATAATGAGACAGACCTGTATCACAGGCATAATGAGTCAGACGCTGAGATTAGTAGTAACACCCAAGGCACAATATGCTTTAGAGCATAGACAGTGATGGAATAGGTGTCACTGATTCCCGTGATTTCCTATTTGACCACTATTATTGAATTCGGCCTGATGCTACAGGGATTGGTAAGAGGTCCTTGGCCATTGTGCTGTGATGATGAAGACAACCAGCATGGTCCAAATAATCTGCTAGAGGGAAACGTTATGTACGGTAATCCAGGCTGAGGACATCAATCTGAATACGTATCTGGAATGTATAGATGGAGTCTGAAAGTCATACAAAAACCTCGAAATATCAGGCATGTGTTTGGAAACAGCTAAATGCTGATATTTTTGGTGTTTGATTAAACTCAATTCTAAAGGCAGATTTTCAGTTATGTCATTGGGTGTCATGGAACTGACAGCATAGTTAAAATACTGATGTCTGTTCTCCATTATGATTCAAACTACTACTCGTTTGAACAAAATCAGATTGAAAAAAATTACACTGTACGTTTGCATGGTATGTAGTATACTGGGATCAAGATCAAGCTCAAGCTTACAATAGCAAGATCAAGCTTACAATAGCAAGTCATTTTAGAAAGCTTAGTTTGAACATGTAGAAATATTTGATAATTGAGTAGTGCCCCCTGTTGACCAGGCAGATCAGATCGTGTCACCCTGTGTAGTTAGTAATCACCTGTAGAACTGTCCTTGTTGGGGAACTTGACAACGGTTTGGATGGTCATAGCTCTGCTCAGAGAAAGAAAGAGAAGCAACTATTGATTAGTACACGTGACGTAGACAAGGTGATCTACGTCATGGTGGACATACAGGTGGAGTGGTCCAAAACTGCCAAAGCATTAAAGGAGTCGTTTACTATATTGAAAGGGTGGCGGTGTGTATAACAGCTAATCACTGTGGGCGATACAGGTCACGCCAACCAAGTTCTTCTCTACCGTTTGCCAGATGTACCAGATGTTCAGACGTATATCTGAAGTTAGACAGTTGTGAAAGCTCTTCTGGGTACGGTGATCTTTTGACTAGGGACATACCCATGATGCTGGGGAGAAGAGTTGAAGAGTTGTCAATAACTCTTTCAAATTGAGTAACGTGACATTAATCCGATATATATCCCATCTTGTCGCTGTCTTGTTTGAGCTGTATACCTGCCATCGTGGCTAAAATGCTTCGTGTGAAGTCAATCATGAGGCTTTGTAGATCTGACCCAAAGAGCAGTCTGTCGTCACATTCTGAGTCGAAAACAAAACTGGCAAATGGGACCTGTGAGTTTCTAACCATGTTTTAATGCTTACGGTAGGTGTCGAGGGTCTTGCCACTTCCCCTCGAGATACATGCTAAAGCCGCTGGCAGGAGTTGCTAAAGGAGCAGTCGTGCTAACACGTGGCAGATCGCCTCAGATATCCAATCACCATGAACGACAAACGATAATTAAACGTGCGAGAAGTAACCCCCTTGGAACCTCTGGTGGGCACTGGAGTGGTGAACATGTGGGCTGAAACAGGGAGGTTGATATGAAAGTGAAATAAGGAACAGGTGTAGCAGTGGGTTGGGGGTGGGGAGTTTTCTCACGCTCGTGAACACCCTCGTGAACACCCTCGTGAACACCCTCGTGAACACCCTTGTGAACACCCTTGTGAACACCCTCGTGAACACCCTTGTGAACACCCTTGTCAACACCCTTGTGAACACTTTAACAGCTTCTGGGCCCTGTCTGTCCTTCTGCCCATTTCAAACGGTCTAGAACAGCCGCTGACGCATGTGTGATTTATGGTTTATAAACTGAATGATTGGCAGGAGGTGAGAGGCTGAGAAAAAAAAACATGGTTGGGGTTGGGGTTGGGGTGGGGCAGTGTATGGACAGGGCTCATATACAGTTCGCACATTACACGGACCAGTTTCCATGTTCTCCTCATGCATGTGTTGGTTTCCTCTGGGGTCTCCAGTTTCATCTCCATGTCCAAAAACATGGATGTCACGTAAATTGACTGCTCCAACAAAAATTCTGGTGTGTGTGTGTGTGTAAGACTGTGCATCTCTGCATATCTAAAAAAAACAGTTGTCTGAGTGTGTGTGAAATGATTGTGTCTGTATGCCCAGTGGTGGTTGGTACTCCACAGGGGGTGGAGGTTTCAAGGTGAGGGGACGCCGTGCGAAATTGGCTGTCGCTTCTCGTCGGCGTGTGACCAGATGTAAAAGGTTGTGTCTGTTAATTATAAAGCGACCATGGGTATATTGAAAGGCGCTATGTGAATGTAACGTCGTTCATTCATACGCATTCATACGCATCTTTCCAGAGCAACTTACCATTTCAATTACGTTGCAGAGGTAGGCGTATAGAGTGTTAGGAGTCTAGCCCAAAGACTCTTTTTGGTATAGCATAGAGCAGGCGTTTCCTGCTCTCTGCAACTCAAAGCATACTTAAACCACCACAAAAAGTTCCGCGGCCCACATGAAAACTTTCGAGATCATTTAACATCGAAACTAATTATAGCGACACATGTTCATGGCTAAATTTCCTTTGTTCTGGTTTTCTCTGGTTTCTTGTTCAGAGATGTGGTGATTGTAGGTCTAGACTCAGTCTGAACCGCTCAGTACTCTAACTAGCTTCCTATTCCACCAGCTGGCGTTGATGGCCGTTCGACTAAACGATGCCAGACCAATCAACGACCACGACCTAAAGAAAATGTTTTATTCTTGCAAATCGTTTACATAATAACTGTCACATTTGAAATTTGGTTTGTTGGAATATCTCTGTATATTGGAAAGTTCTATACTTTGCAAAACCACTGGCGTTCAGTGGCATAGTCCAGATGGGGGTTGAACCGTAGTCCCCCAGAGGAGAGGCCACCCCGCAGAACGCAATTTCACGCACAGATGCAGCTTAGTCATCATGCTACTACCTTCCTCATTTTATCTAGTTCCTATATTATCAGACAAGACTGTTTGACACATATCTGAAGTGTCTTGACAGTTTTCTAAGCTTTCACATGCAAGACCTGACAACCCACAAAATGTGTATAATAAGAATTTAGATTTGCTGACATACTTAGGAACTTTAATATACTGCGAGGATTAATACTGACCAGATGATTAGCTTTGGTGCAACGATGGTAGACCCCTGTCTGATAATGAATGAATGAATGAATTTGCTGACATCTTCTGAGGAGGTCTATGGTGTGTGTATATATGTATATATATACACACACACACATACTTTACTGAAGGGTGCTGTTTAGACAGTGGCTACATGACACCAAGATAAGCTTCATGATAACTTCAACGTACGTAAACTGTAAACATATGTAAAGAATGTCCAGAGACACTGACTTTTGGAGTTGTGTCAAGGCACTGGGTGGAGTGAAATGACGAAGTGAAGCTAGACAAGCTGATGGCAAAATTCAAACCGAGGAGGATGGAACTAGAAACAATCTTGTTGCACTGAACTTCAATGTGTACTTCAATGCAATCTTTAGTAATCTCTCCCTCTCTCTCTCTTTCAGTTCTCTCTTAAAGACTTAAACCTAATAAAAACAAACAGGACGTTTTGGACTTTCACTTGGTGCAGTGACACTTCATGGTTTCTGTTCACACATCTGTGTAAGGATCATTAATTTCCTGCGATCTCTGTAGAACGCTCTGTTGCGAGAGAGACGTGGATGTCACCTGGCTTCTGTGATACAGATGTTCATACTACAGTATGAAAGAAGGGCTTAAATTTTAATTTGGGCATAAAATATATTAATAATTTCATCTAATTTCATGCTGTTCACAAGACAACTTGTTGTCTGCTGAGTCATGGCCTCCCAGTCTTCCTGCAGTGCCCCCAGGTCATTGAGGGGTACAGAGTTTTGAGCCTCTACGCAGTTACTCTGGAGAACGTGCAGACAACTCCTTTTGAGGGACCCCAATCTCCAGCAGCCGTTCCATAAAGACATGACCTCGATGAGCTGGAGCGTTGTCCTCCATGAAGATGAAATTTGGTCTGTGTTGTTCACGCCTGTGCCTGGTGGTGTGGCCAGGCACCCTCGCAGGTCGTCTAGCACGCAGACCACTCTGATATGAATGGTATGAAATGGTCTGACATGACACTTGGGTGCTTCTCACCTCCCTTAAACGTGCCTGGAGTTGTGTGGCATCATCATCCGGTTCCGTGGGGCACCGTTCACAATGAAGCGGCCATCAGTGTGGGACGTGGCCAAAGGACGTCCACTTCTGTGCCTTTCTGTGACTCTTCCAGTCTCTCTGTTGCAACCTGCTGATGACACTCTGTGGCTCAGTGCCCACTTCCGTCTGACAACATCCTGTTTGAAGCCTCGCAATGGCGAGGTGCTGTTGATCAATTGTTAGGCGTCGTCTTGGTGACATGTTGTCAGAACGTGAACAGCATGAAGAGGAGAACTGTATTTTGTGCCAATCCTTATTGAACCAGGAAACGTACTGGTTGATTCATGGATCAAACTCCTGTTGTGAATTTTGCTGTTAAGCTCCTTGTTAGAGAGCAGCAAGTTCAAAAAGTACTGAAACGTTGAACAGTTGGACATGTGCATTCAAAAGTTTAAGTTCCTCTGTAAGGTTTACTGCATTTTAGTTGTATCCTGAAATTTCACCTGAACCCCAAATATCCCTAACTGTTCTTGAGTAGCGTGTATATAATACGTTAGCACTGTTTTCCGTTTTACACTTTTACACAGGCTATTTCACACTAGAGCCAGGTGCAATAAAATACATTCACCATGGTTATCACCAAAATAATTTCAGATATTTCAGATATATTTTGCGGTTTACAATTGCACGAAAGTGGAGATAACGTGGAACTCTCTGAACACAGTTGGCGAGAAAGATTACTCATATAGCGATGCATCGCGTGCCGCTCGACGCCGCAACTTAAAATAAGGTTTTCCGCGGGATGACTTATGACTTCAGAAATCAGTCATAGTTGCGTGCCAGACAAGTTTTAAAACAGTTGCACGTCTAACAGTGTCATTTTAATGAGAAATGTACCACGCCGTGTCCTTTGGATATTTATGTTCACTCGGCGTGAATCTTGAACAGCACAATGTCAGGATCACTTCCATATCGAGAACACGGAGAAAGGTAAATTGGCTTACGCGAGATTTTTTACATTGCTGGTACATTGTTGGGAATTAAAAGGATTTTCATTTAGTCTGAAAATGTACCAAAGTATGATTGCGAGAGATAGAACGGATACATTAAGTTAATTTCTTGTGAAACTATTTTTATTAAATGGGTATGATGGATGCTAGTAGCCTAGATATTCAAAATATATAGCGCCTATAAAAATACACGAGTGTATAGCAAATGGCATTTTTACTGTTGTAATTTAATTTTTGCACGCAAGAAAAGTAGTATAGAGAAAAATACATTTACATTTTTGAAGACTTAGTTAGTCTGCAAAAGTAAACCGCTCTACTGACAGCAATTGCTTTTGTCGTCAGATACAGACAGTCACGTACGTACGTGACTTAGCTTAAACTATGACTGGATAATGTCACAAACTACTAAATTATATTATATTATATTATATTATATTATATTCAAATAGACCTAAACAAATTAATTAGTCAGGCCAATGTCAGTTCACTTGCTTATACAATGGAAATGAATATACAAAATAATCACCATGGAAACAGTTTAGAGTGATAAGTGAAATCTGCATGCACGTGTGTGCTTGGGCTGTGCGTTGTTGTTGGTTTTATCTAAGTCTCCTGCAAAAAAAACCGTTGTAGAAAACTTGAAATAAATAAAACCTTCGTTATTGAAATAAGTGTCTGGTTAAAATCCAAACACGCATTTAGCAGAACAATACCAGGTCTATGCTTTAAATTCATAATTTATATTTTGCCAGGCAATTAATGCCAAAAATGTAATTGTTGTTGCCATGGTGTTTTGTTTGTTTGTTTTCTAATAAGTGTTTTCTGTTTTTACCTGCGTTACCATACACTATTTAATTAATAGATTTACACATTTTACTGTAAGGAAACAGAAACAATGATAGAGTACCTCTATGCAGTCATCGGAATATGAAACCTCCACTATAACTACATAAAACATGAGTAAAACACCAGTCAAAATATTTTCAGGTGTAATTTTCTTCATTCATTTGCACAAAGGTATTTATGCCTGGGATCAGCAGAGAGCCCAGCTGCACACAGCATCACATAACGTTAAGACATTTTGATTGGTGTGTAGCTAATTTATTATGACGGCATAGTGTGGTCAAGTCAGAAATGGTGACCCTATGTTGCTGACTTTTCAGTCACAGAATTCACTGGTCACCAATTTCGGTGTAACATCTGCACTTCTCACCAACTCTCCGTATTCTTATCTGCCCTCAACATGTCACGATGACACTATAGAAACTGCATTACCCACGTGGCCCTACGTGATGCTCACCTTTTTCGGTTCTCTCGGTACGTCTAGAACAAGTAACGTTACTGATAGTCTAATAATGCTATCACCAATGTTGCTCTGCCTCCACGAGGACACGTAGGTCAGACAATGACACAAAACCTGTAATGGATTTACGAAGCTAACATTAGTGCCACTCCTAGCAGCCATGAACCTGTTAGTGTATCATCCGCAGAAACATCCGTATGAAACTAACGTTTCTCCAGCCAGATACGACCTCGACCAGAGCTCGATTGCTGGACAACGGATATTTGTGTGCGCGCATCAATCGCACAATAGCTCACACATAGGCCTATAATATAGTATACAGATATTACATTAATAAAACATTCTATAGTATTACTAGCATTTAATTGACAAATTTAAATTTGGCAAATGGTAGTGACTTTGCGTAAATGCATTCATTTCGGGTGGGCTTGGATGGCCTAAGTCAACCCTAAGATGATCATCGAGCGCACCCACGAAAGCCTGGTTAGAAGAATATAACAATATATTTAATACATCTAATTGTTTAAAATATACACAATATCTACTCGAATTTAAATTATTTCCTTAGCAATAAAGCTCATTTGAACTTTGATCTATAATTTGACAGTAGCCGGACGATTTTTTTTTTACAATTGTATTCAATTTGACACTAATAATCATATATTAATCAGTAAATCTAAACATCTAAACGTCCTACACTTTTGTTTTTTAGCATATATGCTTTCAAGAAATGTTTAAAACCTGTGAACATAACTTAAGACCTACTTGTCGGAGATAGTTTTCATAACACATTTCTTTCACATTACACTGACTGTGCTATGTTATAAAGTTTATATTAACCTAACATTTCAGGTTGTGTCAACATAGAGTCAATACAGTGTTCATCATGATTACTGTAAATGTCTATAAAAACATTCATTACTGTCCAGATATTTTAGCAATATGTTGCATAAATGCATATAATATTTTACAGTATTGAATGTCTTTGTAAGCTGGTTTGACTCACCTACGTCTACCGTAGTTGGTGGTGTTTATTATGCAGCAGAAGTGGCAGTAGTGACTAGTTTCTGGTTGTCTGGTCTGGGAACCATAAGTCTGTGCAAGATATGAAGGGTTTTTTTTCTCACCCTATCACAGCTGGCATAGCATGAAACCTTTTAGCATCAAAACACGAGACCACAAGCTAATTTAGCTGTCATAAACAACTTTTTAGAAAGGGTGTTGTTTTCCGTTTTCTTCTACTTGTGGTGGCATCTGAAATGGGTCTTGTAGGTTCATGGGTTCAAGACTGGTCAACGTTTTTATCTCTCATTATGGTTATGGCAGAAGATATAGCATATGCATATATATATATATATATATATATATATATATATATATATATATATATATATATACATATACATATATAGGATGCTGATATTGAATGTGATGAAACACAGTGTGGTACTGTATAATGTCAGCAAGAGTAAACCAACGTTTTTGTAGTGCAAGGTGTTTTTGAATAAAGACGAAAAGGCTGTGGTTAGTGACAGGTGTCGGGACAAGAGATATGACAGTGCTCACATCAACAGAAAGTGGACTCCGGTCCAGACTTAATCCAAAGGCCACCTGCTCCTACGTCCAGAGATGAATGTCATTTCTTTGGTTTGATGTCAGAAGACCAAACCCTGAAAGTGTGAGCAGAGGAAAGAGAGAAGAGAGGAAAGAAAGTTCTCCCTCATATTCCTCATATTACCGGATCCTGTGAGTTAGACCTGGAACACTCCTATTCGTCCCCAGACAGGCTGGACAAACATGAAGAAGCCAAAGGATCCAACCACCGCACAGCATCGTGGGTCGCACAGCAACGTGGGTCTCACAGCAACGCGGGTCGCACAGCAACGTGGGTCTCACAGCAACGCGGGTCGCACAGCAACGTGGGTCTCACAGCAACGTGGGTCTCACAGCATCATGGGTCGCACAGCAACGTGGGTCGCACAGCAACGTGGGTCTCACAGCAACGTGGGTCGCACAGCAACATGGGTCGCACAGCAACATGGGTCTCACAGCATCGTGGGTCACACAGCAACGCGGGTCTCACAGCATCGTTGGTCGCACAGCAACGTGGGTCGCACAGCAACGTGGGTCTCTGCAGCGGTGACATTCCAACCTGTGAAAAGAAGGTCCAGTCTAAAACAAAACTGACCCAGGCAAGCAATGGTGAAAGAAGCAACACATTTTGCACTGGCCAGATAATGTAATATAATCTAATCGAAGGTAATCTAATCTAAAAGAAATATTCATTTAATTTGCTGGAAATTGCCACTGTCATTTCCACTGGCACTGGTTCAACTGAAACCCCTGCAGCAATGCATTTCAAAGCAATGCATTCTCATCATTTTGCATCAAACGTAAAAGTCAGAAAAGGTCAAAGGCCACATTTTGTATTTTTGCCTCAAGCTAGTTTTTTTTCCATTTGCAAAGCAAAATGCATGAGAACCTGTACTGCACACACAAGAGAGGGCATCTTCTCTACGCTTGTCAATGCTTGTCCCCAGCACTGTATTCCACGAACATTGACATGTCCTACCTTCTATTGAGGACGACGAAGATTAATCTCCTTGATTCCTTTGCATTTAATCCATCCAGACTGAACACATACATACCCAGAGTGAACACACACGCACCCGGAGTGAACACACACATACCTGGAGTGAACACACATACCCGGAGTGAACACACACATACCCGGAGTGAACACACACGTACCCGGAGTGAACACACACGTACCCGGAGTGAACACACACGTACCCGGAGTGAACACACACGTACCCGGAGTAAACATACACGTACCCGGAGTAAACATACACGTACCCGGAGTGAACACGTGGGCAGCTGCCTGTAGCAACACCCTGGGATGTTGGAGGGTTAGGAGCTCAAGGACACTTCAGCCACAGTTGACCTTACAGGATCGGGCCTCTAACCTTTAGGCCACAACTGCCCACTGGATTAGAATCAGATGCCCACTTTCATCAGTGTGACCTAACCGAAGCTTTCTACAGTAATGAATCTTTTTTCTTGAGTTAACTTCCTCCAGGTTGTGCTGACTAAGAATGATAAAGATGCTTCATCTGACAGCATTTGTCACAAAAGGCTTCCTGATACTATTGGTGTAAATTCTACACTCGAAACTAGGATAGTGTCTGTTTGCTTTGTGTTTGTTGAGACACATTTTGTGGTCTGTACTGTATTATTTTAAAGAACTTTGGATGAGAGCGTCAGCTCTGGCTGCATTAATATTTACATTTACAATTACAATTACAAGTACATTTACATTTACATTTCGGCCATTTAGCAGATGGTCTTATCCAGAGCGACTTACAAAGTGACTTATTAATCTGTAATTTCGGCATTACAGATTGCATGAAGCTGGTTTGCCATGCAAATGAATGAATGCTTGAACTTTAGCTTCATGAGTGAAGTTGTTCCCACGTTTATGGCACAGGTTTGTGATACTGGGTGGAACCCCAGGTCATAAAGAGTTTGTACTTGGTTTCCCACGGTTACTGTGCATGCACAGGTCAAACTGGGCTGGAGTAGGCAGCGTTTTCATATCTGTGGTTGGCATACTGTTGGCAGGGTGTATGCTGTGGGGTCACACTGGGTTTAGCGCCATGGAAACGACCTCCACTCAACCCAAGGCAGCTCTTCTGTCTTGAGCGTTCGTTTTTTGTACGTTCATCGTTCTGTGCTTATGCCTGTGCGAATGCATGTGGGGATGATAACGAAATCTGTTCATAGTGTGTATAAATATGTGGTTAGCCCACCTTCAATCTGTGTGAGTGAGTGTATGTGTGTGAAAGAGTTTGTTTACAAGTAGGATTGAGTGAGGTTTGCTCTCCCTGTGTGTCTCAGCCGTGTTAGTGTGACCACAGAGAGAAGGTTGAAACACTTCATGATTGTAAGCAAGGTCTCTCTCTCTCTCTCTCTCTCTCTCTCTCTCTCTCTCTCGCTTGCTCTCTCTTTCTCTCTGTGTTTCTGTATCTCTGCATCTGTATCTCTCTCTATTCTGCCTCTCTCACCTCTTCTATCTGTTTTGATCAGATGTGGTTTATGTGGAACTCCTTCAGAAAGGCCATGTGAACAGCACACTTACAGCATATACACTATATACACTTATTATTATTATTATTGTTGTTATTATACACACTTTATTAATTAATTGGGTTCTTAATGAATGGCAAAGTATTCTCATATACCATTTATGCATAAAAAACTATTACAGTGAATTATGAAAATGTGTGGCATAGTTTTTTATGCATAAATGGTACATCTGAATACTTTGCCATCTGTGTATGCAATTTGTATTTCCACATTCCATTTTTTTGGAAAGTGTATATACACATGAATACTGAACATGTGTACTGAACATGTGTACTGAACATGTGTACTGAACATGAATACTGAACATGTGTACTGAACATGTGTACTGAACATGAATACTGAACATGTGTACTGAACATGTGTACTGAACATGTGTACTGAACATGTGTACTGAACATGTGTACTGAACATGAATACTGAACATGTGTACTGAACATGTGTACTGAACATGTGTACTGAACATGTGTACTGAACATGAATACTGAACATGTGTACTGAACATGTGTACTGAACATGTGTACTGAACATGAGTACTGAACATGAGTACTGAACATGAATACTGAACATGTGTACTGAACATGTGTACTGAACATGTGTACTGAAGTTTAGTGATTGTGAACTTTTTTTTGTACGCATTCAGAAAACAATGTACAGTGGTAAAAAAAAATATATGGATTTGGTTGAATCACTCCTGACCTGAAGATTGCGTTTTGTTCATAGGCAAATGTGAGTCTGGCCGTGTGTAATGAAAAGTGCCGAGGTTTATCCGAGCCTTTACCTGATACAGCCGCTCGCAGCGCCTGAGATATTCAAATCTCTTTAAACACCACAAAACCTTCATGAGTTTTTTTTTTCTTCCCAAACAGGAAGTCACAAAAGGCAGGATGAAGGTTGGAGAAGGAGGAGCCTCAGAGAACACAGGAAGCACATTGTGATGCCAGCTTTTAAAGACACAGCGCCCTTGTTGTGCGATCATGGCAAATAAGGTGTTAAAGGTAGGACTTTAAAACAGCTGAAAGAAATCTAAGAACCATGTGCACAGACATGCCAATGATCCTAACAGCAGAAACAAAAGCGGTGTAGTCCAGATGAGATATTCACATTGGTTATGTATCAGAAATACTTTAGGATATTTACCTGGATATACTTTACTCATTGCTTATCAACCCAGGAAGGTGAGGCAGTATTCCTGAAGAACTAAACAATTATGAATTCTTAATAAAATGCGGTCTAAAAGCATGTGATGGGAAGACAGCAGAGAGGAAAACCCTCTTCTTGTCATCCAGGACCAAGCTACTGTTACGTTTTCCGTCAAATTCAGCTCCTCTATATGATCGTTCCAGTGAAAGGGATTGTTGACTTGAAAACATTTTTTTGGCTTGAAGAATGTTTTAATGTTAATTTAATTTTATTTTGTCGTTAATTTAATTTTGTTGTTAATTTAATATTGTTCTATTATATTTTGTCTTGATGGTTGTATTATATATCCTCTGCTCAAAATAAAAAAGCAGTCAATCAAGAAATCAGGCCTCTCATCTCTGTAGAAAGTTAAAGACAGGAAGCCGTGGAGAGTTGGGGTAGGAAAAGCGATAAGAGTTCACGACTGCGATGCTTGACCACTGGGATACTGCACACAATCATACACATTATAACCTGCACTCACACACAAAACGATGCACAGCGTCACGCCTATTCAAATGTGCCCAATTTCAGATTTTACCAGAATGTTCAATGTTCTCTGCTAGAACACCAAAAAGCTCCCTGTTTACTCTGAACAACTTCTGAACTTCCTTTTCAGAAAATACCCAAGATAAGATTTTTTCACTTTATGTTCATGTCAGGGCCGTTATCATAACTTATCCATCAGCACACCGAGGAAAGCTGTTTTTTTTTTTAACTTCTCAGTTACACACACACACAAGCGCACACACACACACACACACACACAAACCTCTGTGTTCCTTTTGTAGTGGTTAGAACTCTTAGAGTTCTTTCTCTCCACTATACACACGCACACACAGACATTGCTGAATGCTCAGACTTCCAGAATGCTACATACATACATTATGTTCATAGGAATAGTCCTGCTGTTGCTAGATGTATTATTAATCTGTGGTAAGAAAACATATGTTCTTTTAACTTATGTTCTTTTATGTTTTTAATTATTTTTAGTTGGCTTTATGGATTACCACATGGAGAAGTCCAGACACCGTATTATTATTAAATGGAGTACATAAATTATCATATTTTTGTTAAAGGAGCTACAACAATTGTCTGCTTTTACAGGTCAAACAGTGGAAGCTGCCTTTTTGGAAGGCGGAGGTAAGAAAATGAGTAAAAACCAATCTTGCAGAGCCTTGTGCTTACTGTGAATTTTTGTATGTAATTCCAGTTAAACAAAACTAAAATCATTTCATTCTGTGCTTTGAGGTGCTGCTTTTATACCAAAATGTTTTTATTTAAGCTCAACTGTAAATACTCACTTGCAGTTTAGGTCTAAAATGGAATTTCACTATTTCTTTTTCAGAATTAATTCCCACACACAATGATTCTCTAACTTTGACTGGAAATACCACCTCTTACCAAGGTTAATATGAAAGAATCTTAATGTGGTGAATAAATAATTTTAATGCTAATTAACAGCATCAATATTGTTTGGTCAATTTCTGACGTAACATTTTTTTTTTTACATAGATCTGAGTGAGAACAGCAAAGCTGAATTCCATAATTTATTTTTTATCCCAGATGAAACAATATTAGGTAAGCAGTTTCTATGAACATTTCACTAACTTTTACTTCTATTTACCAATGTATTCTTTTCAGATTAGTGTTCGTTCATACCAGTGTGTTGCAGTAAAGTAAAATTACCTTCAATTCAAGGATACGTATGTCCACATCAGGCAACCGATGTTGCCACTTGTATTATTGCGGTGTCCATTTATTTTATTGGACCAAATGTGTCTTGGCTGCCTGAAGAAAGAGAAACGCTTATGGGCTGATGCATGCGGTCTCATCTGGGGAACATGGTGACACGTGTGGACACTTGTCTGTTTGGCTTTATCGAGTCATTACCGTGACCTGGAGTACACCAAAGTGGAGTGACCTACATCACTCCATGTGGCAGACGGAAAACAACCGTATTTCTGGTCTGGAGATCATCAGAGAAGATTCCCAGTGTGGGGGTGACATCCGAAGATCGTAGACGTTAGACATCCATCAACCGTTAATTGTTCGCAACCATGTACTACACTATAATATACTACCATACTACCATACACTATAATATAATAACCATATACTACTATATAATTTTATTTGAGGGTTAGTGTCTTTGGTTTGTCCAGATACTTTATAATCCCCACCAAGCGGACTATGAGTAAAACAGATGTATGTTACTTTTCAAATTCAAGGTGCAATATTACAGTCATAAGTTACAGACTGTACTCTGCCTTTTTATCTGTTTATTCACTGGACAAAATATGCATACATGATGTCCACACATATGTACGTGTATACTTTTATACCTGCAGTATAATAACACACAACTTTCACTAATAATGATGTGTGCATGTGAACATGAAAAGAGAATTTAGGAGAGAGGTATGAGATTAAATATGGATTATTTTTATTAATCTCATTTTGCAGAGGAGACCTATCAGAATGTGATTTATGAAGATAAAGGTAGGACTTCCTGTAGGGTGTGCGTGTGTGTGTGTGTGTGTGTAGTCATGTAGATTTATTCTTCCTACTGCTATGTAGGGCTTAAATTTCTCTCCTTCTCCCAGAGAATTTCCAGGATGAAGAGCTACATCCTCACTACAAGAGCTGTAATGAAGTCACACTGCTGAAGGACGTCTTGGTAGTCTGTTGGAGCACGTTTAACATGTCCATGGTGGAACTGGGAGAGGAGAAGTGGTGTAACTGGAAGGAGGTGCTCAGGTCAGTCAGCCAACAGCTTCTCCTTCCCTGGACTTACACTCACATTCATTTGTCTCGCACTAATTTGAGGAGATTGTTCATTATTCAGTTGGTTTGGGTTCAAATTCAGTTTAAATCAGTTTAGCCCCACACGTTTAAACTGAAGCATAAAAACACAGAGCTTTGCTGCCTTATCGCTAATGTTCTACATCACAATCCAGGCTGACAGCGAGTGAGATGATCACATTATCTGACCTCAAAATGGTCTGACTTGCAAACAACAACTACAGTCACACTGTCGTTTTGTCCTTCCTTAAGATCAGATATCGATGAAAAAAAGTAACTAAATAAAAAAATAAATAAAAAACAACTGGACTTTAGAATTTGTTTAAAATTGCTTGTTTGTTTAAAATGTTTAAAATGGACTGTGAAATTTAAAGGTAACTGAATGAACAAGTGATGTCAACTTGTTGGCAAATCATTATTATAACAATTTGACTATAATTATACCTAAAAAACTTTCAGTCACTGTTTCAATAGGGTAGAGAAGGGTACAATTTTCTATGTGTGGGAGAACATTCATCTTGCTGAAGTGTAAAGTTCATGCTCATTATAAAGCGTTTTAACATTTCATACACATGCACTGCAGGAGTATCTGCTAAAAAGCTCTTTACAGCTATGTACACAAGGGGAGGTCATGTACAGGAAGGGTTTATGTAATGGAGGGGCTGAAATGTATTCCTCACCAGTAATTATTCCGCTAGGGAACTAGAGGCACTTTAGCATGTTTGGACAGGCATTTCCAGCTTCCTTTTATTGATATGAGATATGTACTGATGGTTTGTGTGTGTGTGTGTGTGTGTGTGTGTGTCGTTTCCTCTTCCTCCCGCTCTCTTTCAGTCACTATTACATCCTGACAATGTGTATGGAGTATTGCTCTGAGATGGCACGTTGCTTCTACCCAAACCACATTGTGCAGGAGCTGTTTGTGAACGTGCATGAGCAATACTTCGGCTCCTGTGTCCCCGCGGAGGAGGAGCTTCTTCGTGAAGCCCCGCCCAGTGTGTTGCTCACGCTCACCCTGCTACCAATCAGCATCATCCCTGTTCTGGTCTACATGGTCATCTGGAAGAGCAGCGTTATGAACTGAGCAACGTGCAAACACACAAATACACTTCAGTCGTGCACAGCACAACTCCCGATTACAACATTACAGCCTGTAACGTGCACATGTACTTATATGTACCTATGTGAAATATGCAAAATATGTGTACATCTTCTTATATCCTTATATATTTCAAGTACAATCATAGTTACAAATACTATCTCTCTCTCTCTCTCTCTATATATATATATATATATATATATATATATATATATATATATATATATATATACACAGTATATATCATATATATACACAGTATATATCAGTATATACAGTATATCTATATATGTATTAATGTGTGTGTGTGTGTATATGTGTGGTGTATAAAAAGTTATTTTATTTTAAGACACATTCTCTTGTTTTCAAGCACATAGGTGGTGGTGTAACACATCTAATAACATTCACACAATGGAAGTCTGTATGGTCTTGTTTTTTTAGTTTACTAATACAGTTGTGAGTCAGCTGAATACTGAAACAAAACATTCACCTACAATAGTTACATTTCGACCTACATGTTTCAATTTTTTTCAAACCTCAAATATATAAGGCACATCAATGTTTTAAAGGAAAGAGCGTGTCATTTCTGCTTCTAGAATCTATAAGTCAAGTTTTCAAAAGTGATTGGCAGATTATTGCCCTCTGCTGGCTGCAATGCTCACACACACCCACCCACAAAATATATTCAGATACACATGTATTTCATATAGTTACTGCAGTGTACTTAAAGATACAGATGCAGTAGAAGAGGGCTCAAGAAAGGATGCTATTTGCTTCTCTGGACATCACTGCACAAATTATCATACCTCTCTGTGTGTGTATGTACACACACACACACACACACACACACACACACACACACACACACATATATATATATATATATATATATATATATATATATATATATATATATATATATATATATATATATATATTCAGACTTTCAGAACATACTTCTGTAGAAAGTAAGTACATATTTCACAATGGCTTTCACACAGGCTTGTGTTGTATATAACAAAGTTGATGTACATAACACGAATGCCTGTTGTATCTAAACACCTTCTACAGGTATTTTTTTGCAGTATTTTGCAGTCTTTCATGTAGTTCTCATCATTCCAATTTAGATTTTTGTTTTCTGCATAACCAGCGGCACAGTGAACGGATTATTAATACTACCACAGCCATTAGTGTTAATATTAGAGCCAAGAGAAAGCCTATGACATCCAGAGAGTGGTAAGAGTACCAGGGCATCTTATAGGACTCTGTGCGCAAGTGAGCAGCCCCTTTATGGCGTATTACAAACTCTATCCAGTAGAGGGCACTGTTGAGCGGATGCATGGGTTTGTCACGGTGCAGTCTAGACAGACGTTGCATATTGTCTCTGTATGATGGCGTGTGCAGCACATCTTGTAGCGCTTTGAGGAAGTCCTGGCTGTTCAACTTAGTGACGTCAAGAACTACAGCAGCTCCCCGTACCTGAAGACGCAGTAAGTTCTCAAACTGGTCGAACAATAATGGAAGACCTACCACTGGAACACCATGATAGATAGACTCATAAACTCCATTAGTCCCACCATGGGTGACAAATACCCGGGTCTTTGGGTGACCCAACAAGTCATTCTGGGGAAGCCAATTAACCAGCAGGGTGTTGTTGCCAAGATTATCGGGTCGCTCACCCAGATGCCTCCAGATCACCCTCTGGGGCAGCTGAGCAAACGCAGCAGCAATCTCAGATGTGATATCTACAGGAAAGCCCTTAATGAGCGTACCTAATGACATAACGATGACCCCGTGCTCTCCGGAGCCGTCCACAAACTCCTGCAGCTCCGCCGATAACGGCTTTGCAGGTTTGCACTGGAACCCCCCAATGTAGATGATGTTTGGCATGGTGGGCCGAGGGAATTCAAAGACAAAGTCCACCCGCATCAGCCAGATGTCCACGCCCTGTAGGAGGTGATAGAAGCTGGTGTCGTGTCCAAAGTAACGTGTCATCAGCACATCATAGTGGGGACTCACGATGAAGCGGTCCGCGCAGGTGCTCACAACGTAGTGGAACGTGTTCTTCAGTCTTTCGATAAATGTCATCCGGTCCGAGACGACGCAGCCTGAAGATGGGACATAGGAAACGGGAGAAGGAGCGACCAGGAAGTGCCCCTCGCTGCTTGTGATCCACCGTACGTTGAACACAATTGGTAAACCCAGTCTGTGGGCCACCAGCACCCCCGCGGGAATCCCAGGGTCGATCAGAACCACATCGTAACGTGCAGATTCGATCCGCTCCATCAGGGTCTTGTTTTCAAACATCTCCACCACCAGCTGACTCGCCTGTCTGTGAATTTCCGACAGCGTGGTGATCATCTGCCATAAGAATTCCATGTAGGCCAGAGGGGATCCTGCTCCTCGTTGGACCTCCAGCATCTTGCTGAGGAAGGAGACAAAAAAGTCCTGGTTTTCGATGATTATGCGCTCAGGAAGGGTCACGGTGATGGAGGTGTAGTGCAGCGAGTCCTCCTTAATGTACCAGCTGGTGGCTGTTCTCACCACAGTGACCTCATGGCCTCTTGCATGGAGCTCCTCAATCAGGAGGTTCATATTGACCCAATGGCTGCCATCCATAGGGAAGACAAGGATCTTACCTGCCCAAGCAGCAGGAAGACTCCAGGCAAATATGAACACTGAGCTAAGGAAGACCCAGCACACACTTCTGAGGCCAAACATGGCTCCTCTTGATACTAACAGACAAACGCATGAAAAAAAAAAAGTGTTGGTGAATTTAAAACAATAGTGCAGCAATAGACAGTACTTTTGTAATGCCAGTTCCTACTTATGTATCTAAATTATCATGTTATTTTGTCTATTTAATAACATGATAAATGTACAATTTTTCAAGAAAATTTCCTTTGTTAAACTTTACACATATTATCTAATCATTTAGGTACATTTGCTAGTGGTACTCCTAAGACTCTTAAGAAGTTTTAAGAGTCAGTAATGTTATAATGTTGTATAATGACTTATGCTGCCTAATGACTTGAACTTTGCCCACAAACTGCATTTTTAACAGCTAGCCAGAAAAAGATTTGTTTGCAGAGGTTTCATGTTTAACCCTCTGCTCAGACAACTGACCCTATTCAGCCAACGTGCTCTCTGCCAAGAACACGATTGTTTCTGCAGTCACAAGACATAACACATCACAAATGCAGCAGAGTAGATCTGAGATCAGATCCCTAGTTAAGTACAATCAGATGGTTGAAAATGAAGACACCCTGAAGTATGAATTTTACACAATAGGCACACATGACAATGCACTGAAGCATTGATGTTTACAGGATATGAAAACATGTTCCTCTTTCATTTACAATCATTTCTATTAGCTGTACATTCTACATGAGGCAGAAGCAGTTTGTATTGTGGAAAAGGTTCGGTTTTTTGCCAAAACAACGTAAGAGAATGTTGGTGTCAGCTTACCCCGTTTCTGTCCCACTCTGTTGTTCACGCAACTCTGGCCCCGCCCCCTTATCTGTTTTTTCTCTCTACTGGCAGTTTCTCCCCAGCAGCCAGAAGAGACTCCAAATCCCACAATTACCATTTTACTTGGGAGGGAGCGGCTGAGCGTGGACTTTTTAAACTGACTGCATATATGACACAGAAAACGGGCACTTCCTCTGATTCTTTTCACCCCCTGACTTAAGGGGGGGAGCAACACTTCGGTACTAATTTTTTATGTTTCCTTACAGTAAAATGTGTAACATTAATAGTATATAGTAGTGTATAAACGCACCGTCCACAGTCACAGAATTCTCAGATTCTGGACTTGGGTTCCTGTGGGCTTTAATAAGTAGAAGGAGACCAAGAAACAAACACAGGTATTGAGCAGGTGACTGGGAATGTGTGTGTGATTTTAATTTTACGCATCACTTAATAAGTACCCAAGTTATAAAGTTATAATGATGACAAACGTTTCCACCTCGGAGCTGCTTGTTTTACATCCACGATATTACGCTAAAAGCTATGACGCAATTACCCGTCAAGACAAAGCACGAGACAAGATTTGCTTACACAGCTCGAAAACGAAAAACGAAAACAGGTCGAACGCACGCGGAGGCTGCGCTACATAAAGAGTCAAGAAAGTACAACCGCAGTTCTGCCGAGATCCGGCGTGACAAAGAACAAAGGACCCGTTGTCCTCGTGTGTTAAACGCGAGATCTAAAAATGCGCTATTTTACGCTCGTTTTCCCGCTCCTAAGCAAACTATTGCATCTTTGTGGCGGTGATGTTGGCGACTTCTCGCCGTGTTTAAACTACTTCTACCGAGCTTGGCCACCTCGAGGCATCTTGGGAACTCCCATCTGTCAGCGCTACGACAACCGGTACCACTTCGCCACTCTGTACAGTCGGCAGCGCCGGTCGCCATGGTTTTCAGCGTATATCTACTCTCCGCCACACGGAAAGAGACCCACGAGCGTCTGGAAATACGAACCACAGGTGAGCGCAAACATCAACTGGTCAGCGATGCAACTTATTTGCGCATTAACTTGTAATTAATTAGTTAGTTAACTAATGCATAGTTTTACGTGTTAGTAAAAGTGGACCCTGTAAAACAAAAGAACGATGAGCCATTCGTTATTTCCATCATCAGTACCATCTGTTGCGAATTTTCATATATAGAAGTGATGATTGTAAGTGTTAGTGATATTAACTGACACTGTTACGGGATATCTTTGACTGTACAAACAACCTATTCACCGTGTTCCTAGGTCTTAAAGGTTTGTCGTGACAGTTGGGTTAATGTTTTTTGAAGATCCTGCTTTGGATTTTGGCTCCTTTGGACACAAGTATAATTAAGATTAGGCCAAATTCTGTGAATGCCAAGAGACACAAAAGCACAACGATCACTCACCCAGAATGGTCATCATCTTCACAGGAGACATAACTGTGAAGGCAGCAGTTCTGTGGTGACTATTTACCAACATAATGCTGTTGTAGCTCTTTGTGGTTGTGTGGTGTTGCTGCAGGACATACTGCTGCAGGACATACTGCTGCAGGACATACTGCTTCAGGAAATACAGGCAGGTCACCACCAAGTGACAATTTCTCACACTGCTGCGTCCTGACAGAGATTACTTGATGGCCACAGGGGTTTCGATGAGCTCGAACTTGCTTGAACAAACAAAAAAATCAAGAAGCAGATATGAGAGAGAAGTGGAACTATGCTGTGGTTTGCTACAGAGACAAATTATGCCATACTTGTTGAGTTGCTCTGAATGGTTCTCATCAGAGTCTGATGACAGTTTGTTGAAGTGACTTATGACTCAACAAGAACTTGCAAACCAGTGACTCCTGGGTGTCTCTCCCTCCCTCTCTCTCTCTCTCTCTCTCTCTCTCTCTCTCTCTCTGTCTCATGTTTACTTCTTCATAAGATTACAAGATCATTGGGCAACACGCTGGCTTGAGGGTTAGCACATTTGCCTCGCAGCACTGGGGTCTTGGGTTAAAGACCCAATCTGAGTGGAGTTTCCATGTCCCCCCGTGGCTACGTGGGTTTCCTCCGGGGTCTCCGGTTTCCTCCCACAGTCCAAAAACATGGAGGTTAGGTAAATTGGCAGTCCCTGACAAATTCTCCCTGAGTGCGTGACTGTGTGTCTCTTCATGTTCAATAAAAACGGTTGTCTGAGTGTGTGTGCATGAATGTGTGTGTGCTTGTATGCCCAATGCTGGATGGTGCTCTGTCACTAGGGTCTGTCCTCTCTCCCCTTCCTGCACACGGTTCAGTCCCCCAGGGGGTTGTGGATTCCGGTAGAGAGGACGCTGTGTGCAATTGGCTGCTGCTTCTTGCCAGTGTGTGATTGGTCGTGTAAGACTTGTACCTGTGTTAAAGTTGTAAAGCAACCTTGGGTATCTTGAAAGGCGCTATATAAATTGAGCATTCATCATCATGTAAAGATTGAAAGCAAAAATCTCTTAAATAATCCTGAAAGGATAATCCCCACCCCTTTCACCCATCCAGTTGGCCAATTCTCGTTCGGACGGCAACATGGTTCCGTTCCCGCTGCCGCCGGAGAAAGTGGACCAGAACGTGGTGGAGAGCCAAGCGGTCCAACAGGACTACATTAACTCCAGCTACACGCGCGGGCACCTGAGCCCGAGCCTTCACCACGGCGATACGGAGGGCCGTCGTGCGACCTTCACCCTCACCAACATCGCTCCGCAGCGGGCCGGTTCCAACGATGGCCCCTGGGCCGGGCTGGAGGCCAGTGTCAACAAGAGCCTGGCGGCGTACTGCCTGGGCGAGGCGCACGTGGTGACGGGCGTGATCCCGTACGAGGGCGAGCGGTGGCTGAAGGGCGAAGGCAGGGTGGCCGTCCCGGAGTACCTGTGGTCGGCGTACTGCTGCCAGAACCACACGCAGAACCTCCCCAAGAGCCTGGCAGACAGGTACCCCACGTTCGCCGCCATCGGCAGGAACGACCCAGACAGCTCGGAGGAGATCGTGCCGGTGGACCGGCGCAAGAAGAAGTGCGGCTACGACGTGCGGACCATGACCCTGTCCACCCTGGAAATGTATCTGACACAGAGGTATGGAGGGCCCGTCAGCGTCTTCCACAACCAATGCGCCGGGACATAACCTTCAAGTAGAAGCGGAGAGCCTGTCTACAAGGAAAGTTTGAGATGTAAACAGCAACTTTACCAAAAATGAGCAATAATGATCAAAGCAGGTCTATGATCAAAGTTCAACCTGAAATTTTTTTTTTAATCCAGCATATGAATTTTACAGCATTTAAAAGGTTTTACATATCTAGTTATCGAAAATGAATCAATCACTTGATTTTGAATTGACAGTAAATGTTGATATTGGTGAAAAGTGATCTAAATAATATTAATTGATGGACTTATGTGATTTTATCTTAACGCTACAACACTGATCTAATGTGTCACCATACAAGTTTTATTACAATTCCCATCAGATGTTTATAGACCGTTAGGATTCACTTGTCAGGGTTATGCGTGTAGTTGTAGAAACGGTTTAGCTAAATAATGGTAGTTCAGTGGTATCAACAGTAGGTGGCAGCATTGCTAAAATAATTAAGACCTAGCAGTATCGCCAGTGTGTTTGGAAGTATAGCAAGTACAAGAGCGGGGGAAACCGTTATATTTTAGGCAGAAACAGTAGCACTTTGTTTCACGTTCATGTAAGTTGTAGAGTAATACGTTTACTTATTTTCGTTCAGGATGAGTGTTTTCGTTTTCAATTGTGCAATATCTTCAAACTGTATCATGAACATTCCTATACCTCATACGTTTGATTATCTCCATTTTGTTTATGGTATTGCTTAAAGGACTCATGATGTATATTTTAATAAACCATTAGCTATATTTCACTTCAGTCTGAATTAATTACCCTTATACAGTATTGGGCAGAACTCAGCTCTGGAGCTTTGGGAATATACATTTATTTGTTTCCCCATTGATTTTGGATTACTTTGGGCAAATCAAAGAAATGAATTGGTGTCGGACATGAAGTTACTTGTCCACAGTATTGATGGATTCAGATGAACAAGAATTTATTTTTAGACATCTGTACACATTTTAAATATTGTACAGTATTTATATAATATAGTATTAATATGAATTTTAAATGTAGTCGATAATTTGACAGTGATACTCTAACCCCAATATAATGCATGTAAAAGAACAGTCACAGTTTCACAACTTCTGCTCAAATCACTCCTCTGTAGTATCATGCCCAGCTTCCGGTAGATGTTCCCTTGTCTTGTTTTGTTTTTCAAAACTAATTTAATATCACACCACATCTGTGTCTTTGTGGTCAGATTGGTTTTATGTTCCAACCTTTTTTGTTTCCCATTAAACGTTTTAAACTTTTCCACACAGCACCCCCTGCTGGCCGATTTAAACAGACACTGAGCAGCAGAGACGCTACAGTCCCTGAGTGTATGCGCGTGTGCCGGGTGTGTCTGCCAAATTGGACATTGTACGATGTGTATACAGACGTAAAGACGGATTTGATACCAATAGTATTGTGTCTGTCCCAGAACTGTGTAGAGTTCTGAAGGTTTGCGCTGTGGAAATCAACTCTGATGCATCTTTCAGATATTCACATTATTCATACTTCAGACCAAGATGCGCATGAGTAACAGCACCTTAGTGAGTCTGCAACCTGGAAGAAGGAGCTTCCTCTAAATGGATTTGCCGTCACAATAAAATCACTTTTATTTTGAAGTACATTCAAAATGAAATGTGACATGGTTTGATGTGATTTTTTTTGCGTAGAGCAATCTTAGCAGATTCAATGAAATGGAATCAATTAGCAATGAAGTCACATATAAAAACTGCAAGAAGACCCAGAAATTGGGGGGTTGTCAACATGTGAGTTCAGATTCCAGGTCCAAAACATCATTGTTGTTTGTTAATGTTAGTGAATTTTGTGACAATGTTTAAATAAACTGACCCTCAATAATATGGCACTCAAATAACCTAAGGTCACTATAAAATAAATCTTTCCTGTGTCGTGTCTTAAAACACTAAGCTAACCTCAGCAGGGCTGGGTTGGGACTCAGTGACTTGGCCCTTAGCATGTAATATAATATACTGTGACTACTGGGCCGGGGAACAAGAACCCTTATGCCTCAACTGTAAAACCACCTTTTGTCCACAAATACGGACTGGTGCTAACGGGCCGCCCAATGGAGGATGGGTTCCCTTTTGAGTCTTGGTCCTCCCAAGGTTTCTTCCTATATCCCCGCCATCTTAGGGAGTTTCTCCTTGCCACTGTCGCCCCTGGCTTGCTCATTAGGGATCTGGACCCATGCGATTTGTAAAGCTGCTTTGTGACAACACGTGTTGTAAAAAGCGCTATATAAAATAAAATTGAATTGAATTGAATTGAATTAATATTTACTTAAGCTTCATTTCACCTGCAGGGCGACGTGTTGGTGACCGCTCTGCCGTACACACCCTTCAGAAAGCGTTCACACACACACACACACACACACACAGTTTGCCCCGTCTCAATCCCCTCATTATTAGTTCATTCCCAGCACCTGTCACCATGTTCTCCTCCTTTGTGTCTCAGGTCAAATCCGTCAGTGTGGCGCCTCGTCTTGTGTCTTTGGAGCTAGACACTTCGTCTGCTCCGACACGCGTCTGTACCACACCGTCTCTGCTCCGACATCTTAATCATAAGTTTTATGCTTTGCATCTGATGCTGGAGTCATTTTCTAATTCAGTAACTCAAACTGTGCGCAGGCAGGTGCATTCAGCACCCGTTCTGTTGAAATGTAAATCGTGAACTTTGACCTTACATGACTGACGATTCAAACACGCAAGCCCACATTCCTGGCTTCAAGTTTACAGTAACCTCTGGTTGGGTAATGTGTTAATTCTTAAGAGCTCTTTCGCCTCCAGCACTTTTTGGCCGGGACTTGTAAGGTTAGTGCAGACGGCAAATGCGCAAACTCCAAAGTGTCCGACTTGCAAAGTCACTTCAGATTATCTACTCATGGTGAAGAGGGGAAGAGAAGAAACCCAGCCTGGTCTGCCAGTACCTTCCCGCCAACACCCTCTTTATCTCCTCGGCAGGCTGCTACACTCACACTCAAGGGTGCAGTGAATGTGCTTCATGGGTTAGTGCCCTTGGTGTTCCGGAGGTTGATTTGATGCACACTTCAGACGCACCCGGAGACCGGGTTCCCTAGCCTTGGAGGAACGTTTGAGGGGAACGTCATAGGTTTATGGTGTCAAACTGGGTGAAAGGCTTCAATTTACCAGGTAAGTGATGTCAGAGGCCGTGATGGCAGTTTTCTTCCCTTGTGGCAGTGTGTTTTTTTTTCTGGTTGGAGGTCTGAATGGTGTGAGCTATAGAAGTGCAGCTTACAGTTTCTCTGTTCATGAACGTCAGTGGTGGTTCCTCTGTACAAATCCATGGCAGTAACCTCTAAACAGTCCTGCAGTTTAGCCTGTGTGAGCTCCGGAATGTTCCGTGCCTTTTAGGGCAGGATAATGGTAATGTTTGGGCAAATATGTCTCTACAGTGATTACAATGACTAACATTACTGACATAATTACTAGTCCAGGCATACCCAACAAATGGCCTTAATACTTGACAAATATCTTGAAAACCAAATCTGAAAACTAGTAATTTCACAGGTGGAATGAACACAGTAGCTCCTGTACACCTTCGTGATAAGTTTTATGGGCAGGAAAAGTGGTAATGTAATATTTACAAATGAAGTAATCCATGTACAGACACCCTTACTGAAATTGAACTAATTGCACCAGACCTGAGGGATACGCCCCCTGACTCACACACACACACACACACACACACACACACACACACACACACACACACAGTCACCTGAGCTTGTTTCTTGGTCTCCTTCTATTTAAAGCCCACAGGAACCCAGGTCCAGGGTCTGGGCTGGTCTGAACGCGTCTAGCACCTGTACGGTTCATCCGCCGCTCTCGTCTGTGAGTGTAAGAGAGACTTCAGATCCAGAAAGATATCTGGATGCAAGTTTATGTTGAACCCAATTTTCAAGATTCGCCTGCCGAATTTGTGAACGGGCGTGTACATTTCAAATTACCATGAGAGCAGAATCAAACATTATATAAGAGATATTCTGGATAAAAACATCAAATAAAGGGAGGGATGTCTACCACACAGGGTGCCATCTTGTTACAGCCAGTGGTTGGCGTCTGGCTGAGACCAGTTTTGGCAGTATATTTTTGGATGATGTGCTATTTAGCAGTGACAGCCAGCAGTCCCTCACACCCATGCCAAAGCCACTGTAGGACCACTGGTGTAATGAGAGTGGCCTCCAGCTGAGGCTTGGGGATGAGGTAGAGGGACATTTACTCATTGTGCACTGTGTGGGAGTGACTAGAAGCAAATGAGTCAGATATGAGTGCATTTAGACAGACAGAGAGACAGACAGAGAGACAGACAGACACAGATTCACTCGCCTGCCCATTGAACCAGCCAGTTATCACATGGTTTACCACTATGATTATTTATATATACACACTACTCACAAAACGTTAGGGATATATGCACTCTGACCTTTACAGGTGAACATAATGTGACCTTCTCTAAATGTTTGAATGCACATGTCCAACTAACAAGGAGCTTAACGGCAAAATTCACAACAGGTGTTTGATCCATGAATCAACCAGTACGTTTCCTGGTTCAGTTAGAATTGGTATTTAAATAGCCCTCCTCATCATGCTGTTCACAGTTTGATATCATGAGACCAAGATGACACCTAACAATTGATCAACAGTACCTCTCCATTGCGAGGCTTCAAATAGGATGTTTTCAGACTGGTGTGGCTAACACCTCTGCAGGCTTCAAGAGAGAAGAACAGGAATCCAGGATCAGTAATCAGGTGCCTAGGAGCAGGGTAGGTGTGTGTTTGTTTGTGTGTGTGTCTTTAAATGAGACCTTGATCGTATATGCAATGCAAAAATATGTAATTTTATGAAGCAAGAGTCACTCACAAAGAAGACAAATGACTACAAACAAACTATTAAATTATTTGGATTTCTGTTAATTAAGTAAATAATTAAGTAATCCTTTAATATTTAATTTTTGTGTGTTTGTTTTTTGTATGTCTGTCTCCTGGTCTAGTTTATATAAAGCATATTGCACTACGGGTGAAATGTGCTAAACGAATAAACTTGTCCTATCTTGCCTTTCTTGAACTGGAGTGATGAGGAAAACCTGCCCTGCAACCATCGATTAGTGATTAAAAACCAACTGAACTGCCTCTGGTCTCGTGCAAAGACCTCACGAGAGCACACGGTCTGAGTGCACACGGCTGTGTTCACTACACTGAGGGAATCGCACGGAGTGCCGTGTTCAAAGAGTGATGAGGAGGAACGAGATTAGAAGTGAGATTAGAAGGGGAAAAAACATTATGAAAGACCTAAAGTTATGAAAGGGTGAATGAACTGTAATGACTTATAGACTTATTTATACTGTTTCTGAATATGATCCGTGTTGAAATCAGAATAAAACCACCTTATAATTCATATACTGTATATACAAGGAACTTGGTGCGTATGTAATAAGACTATGTACAATAGGTAAACCAGTAAATGTTATAAAATAAAAATAAAGCCTTGTGGAACATTGCTGTATTTTTCTCAGCAGAACAAATTGATTTTCAAAACATCCCAGACAGGAAACATTAACACTCTGAAGAAACATATCCATGCAATTTCAACAGCACTAAGATGATACTGAAAACAGATGAAGACTGGACTCAATAGAACCTTTGTTGTCCTGGACGTATTTGCTTACATACAGGAAGGATGGTGATGTCCGGAACTGCTGGGGGGCTGACAGGATTCTTGGTAAACTAGGAGGCTTTTAGTATCTAAGCACAGGTACATGGTGCAGCTGAGGGGTTATTTATAGTCTGGACGTCACCATGTACGGTCACTATTGCTTCGCAGTCTTATCTGCTGTGCTGCGGCTGAGCTGGGGTGATTCAGTGACCGCTTGGGGAGTTCCCTGGAGCTAATGGACTCGCTCACGTCATAACCTGGGAATCATTTTTGTCCTTTCTCCAGGAGTGGGGAAAAGAGTTCCTGACTATGGGCCATAGCAATAAAATAACACCGACGCTTACCTGGAGAGTTCATCTCTAGAGGATCCACTCTTTGAACTCAACCAAGAGTCGTGCAACCCTCACAAGGAAGGATTTATCCAGGAGCTTAAAGGAAAATGACAAGCTAGGGAGTTCGAGTGTAATGGCCTAGTCGCTGGCATCAGAATTGGCTTTAAAAGGTGCTTAGTCAGATCAAGTAGCATCAGTACCCGTCGTGATGCCGTCCTAGTTTATGGCAGCCCAGGTTCCTATGGTATTGGGTCTCAAATTTCCTTCAAAATGCTGCTTTTAAATCTTTAATGGTCCTTGATGAAGTATAAGAAGCTGCTCTGTAACATGCCTTATCATCTCCATGGTTGTGGTCCTTGGTTCTGTTGCGGATCTCGGCTGTGAACCATGGTGTTTAGCCTGGAAACCTCCATAGTGGTTGAGTGGCTGCACAAACGTGCCACACTGACTTGTATAGCAACCAATCTGTTCAGTGTATTCATGAACGTGCAGTGGCAGTTTCTCTGAACAGATTTGTATCGGCGACTTCTGAATAGTCCTGTAGTGTGGCCAGTACTAGGGTCTGGCTAGCCTAATTTAATGAACAGTAGTTGTTTCTTTTCATAAAAAAGGTAATTCAAACTAAATTTAAAAATGTTAAATAAATAAATGGATAATAAAATCCATGTACAAAAAAACTTTACTGAAGTCAAATTTAACTAACTGTAGGGGATTGGAAACATGACAAAAACCCCATTATTCCTGGCAACATTTTAAGGTAGCCCACTCTTGGAGCACTATTTATGGAAATATCCACACCCCTCCCGTCACTGTTTGCTGCCTACAGACTTGTAGATCTGCAGTCATGTATATGACATAGAAAACTGTCTGAAATGAACAGAAAATAACATGCAGGTTTACAGTAAGGGTCTTTATAGCCCATATTGCCATTAAATATTTTACATGGTGAAATCATACTCTGACATCTGAGGCATCCAATCCTCTAATCACCTTGATGTCAACAGTCCCACGAGAAGCTGCAACGTGAAGTTTTTGTAAATGAGGTGCGACAAACACATTGCCATGTATGTGTCCACAATATCTTGGTCATGCATTTCTATATTTCTCATGATCTGGACTCAGTATGGCTGCATGGTGGTGTGGTGGTTAGCACTGTCGCCTCACAGCAAGGCAGTCTGGGTTCGATTCTTGGTCTGGGCTGCTCTGTGTGGAGTTTTCATGTTCTCCCTGTGCCTGCGTGGGTTTTTCTCCGGGTACTCCGGTTTCCTCCCACAGTCCAAAGACATGCATCTTAGGTTGATTGGTCACTCTAGATTGCCCGTAGGTGTGAGTGCGCGTGTTGGCCATGTGGTGGACTGGCAAACTGCCCATGGTGTACTCTGCCTTTGCCTGGAGATGCTGGGATTGGCTCCAGCCTTCTTTCACATTTCTTCTTTCATATTACTTTAGAAAGGGGTAAACATTTTACATTTCAATTAAGATTTTATTACAACGTAGTGCCACATTCTCCCATGGCCTTTATTATTAACATAATAGTAGTAGTAGTAATTTATACATTTTCTTTATCTGCCAAATATCTTATTTATTGCAGTATTCATTTCTGTAGGTGGTAGCCTAATACATGGCATATAACTTACAAAAACATTTTGAAGATTTGAAGTAACACACATTATAACAACTTTTTTAAACAACTTGAAAATGTTTTATTTATATTGTGTCTTTGTACAATTGCACATACACATTCATTCACATACAAAACATGCAAATGTTAAATGCAGTGAACTCAAAAGATTGTACAACATATATAAAACTCTAAATATTCTTAAAGTATTCACTTATTAATGTACAGAAAAAAGACTTCAGCAGCTAAACTACATAACTAAGAAGTTAAGACGACGAAGACTTTCCAAAAACACTTGAATCTAAAGTACATTCACATGATTGCATCTACACTGTTAATACTTTAATAGTGACCATCCGTGTTTTCGAACGTAAATTACTTTGCTAATACTCCTGCCTAGCATGTCAACAATCCGAACTGGAAATATGATGGCAGACTCATCTCAGCATAACGTTTATTCAAAAAGTGAAACATGTACGTTAAATGGAAAGACGTTGTTATGCTACCGTCGGCATAATTAGCTTAGCTAGCATATTTCTCAGCTTGTGACCACATACCGCAGCGCGGTATGAAAATCTCCGCTGCGTGCCGTGTGAAAAAAGTTTGATTTGGAACAAAGGCTGACGTCACTGCGCATGCGTGGATCCTGCAAGCGTTCTTTTACTTGCAGTTTTGAGTTTTGCTTCTCACAAAAAGAAAAAAAATGTAAATTTTACTTTGGCATTTAGATTATGTACAAATGTATTTGAAGACAAACAATTACAAAGAAACATCAAGTAGTGCATAGAATTTTACGTGAAATTCTTAAGTAAGTAAACTACTAGATTGTAAAGACTGAATGTGTTTCCTCTGGTCTCGTGCAAAGGCTTCACACGGCTTGAGAGCACACGGTAATGTTCACTACAAGGAATCGAGGGAATCACACGGAGTGTCGTGCGCAAAGAGTGACTAGAAGGAAGTGAGATTACAAGTGAGATTACATAATACGGTAACGTACAATTTAGGATTGGTAAAGAAGAAATTGGAAGAGAGTACAACAGTACAGTGTGTGAGTAAAAGAAAAAGAAAAAATAAAACAATTACAGTAAATAAAAATGAAATGAAACTGAATGAAGACTGCCTTGGGTAATTATCATACATCTGACAATGTTGAAATTGTATAATAAAACTGATAAATGTTATTTTTCTTTGCCTGTTTCATTTAATTTCGTGTGCAAATCTGAGTTCACGCTGCTGCCGACACCTTTTCGTTATAGTCCAATAGTATCAGTTATCTATTAATTTTGTGTCGTAACAGGCACACATCCTTCTGTTGAAGGTCATTAAAAATGACTGCCAGGTGCTTCGTCTTAATAGACTAGGTAGCCATAGTAAGGATAAAAGTCCCAAAGCAGCAAGTCATTCAATGCTAACTGCAGTAACCGTAAATACAAATACCAAGATATGTGTGTTGGGGAAGGGCTGGAGTTGGTCCTTGTTTGTGGTTTTGCACCCAGTGTTGGTGGTGTAATTGTTATTTACTAATGCAAACCGTGTGCATGCAAGACGAGGAGGAGTCTGTGGGTTTGCACCCGTTCCCAATTTTTCCTATAGCCTTATAAATTAACCATGTTTTGAAAGAGAGTGTACATCCACCTTTTGCTGGAGAGAACTGATTCTTCCACAACCAACACGATCAACCAAAAAAATGGATCCCTGTGACTGCAACAGCTGTAAGATGCTACCTTGGTTTTCTTCTTCTTGGTTAAATTCATTAGTAATCTAATGTAAGAGATAATTTCATTACTAATCTAGACTGAGATTAATTAATTAATCTAGACTATGAGAAATTAATTATTAATCTATGAGATAAATTCAATATTAATCTACGCTATGACAGATTCATTAGTAACCTGGGATTCAAGGTAAATTCATTAGTAATCTGAACGATGAGAAATTCATAATTACACTCAAATCTTTTCCTGTAATTTTTAGCTGGAACTTGCAAGTGCAGTTCAAGCAACTGCACATGCGAAAACTGCAGCTGTCAAACTTGCAAGAAAAGTAAGTCGGGTTCATCTGCACTTGCGCATGCTGTCTTCACTCTGAGTGCGAGTACATGTCTTGACCATCAGGACGTTCTCACGAGTCCCGCTGCTCTCGCCTTCACAGGTTGCTGCCTTTGCTGCCCTCGCGGGTGCAGCAAATGTGCATCTGGATGCGAGTGCAAGAACAATACCTGCGGCTCCGGCTGCTGCAAGTGAAGAAGCCAACACTTTCACACACGGCGCAGTGACGCAACAGCGCAACGACGCAATAGCGCAGCGACACATCTGAGCCGTTCTGCCACTGTCGCGTGGAGGATTGTTTTCATGTGGATCAATCAAACAGCCAGTAAACCTTTAGTCAAAACTGTTAAAAAAATGTTCTACTTGGTTAGCGCTGTGTTTCTTTTGAAATACTTGTGTTAATCTTGAAATTCTTGTTCTGTTATACTTAACCCTTGTTGTAATGTTGCCTGACTAAACGTTATATGTAAATTAATTAACAGCTAACTAACATTTAAACACCTGTCCGCAAAACATCAATAAATCATCTGTGAGCATTTTGTCAGTGTCATCTCATTGCTTTACTGTTGGATTAATTGTTTTTAAAAATAAGTCTGGTCAACTTAATACTGAACTTTAACCCTGGTCAAAACTGCTGCCTGACTGAAAATCATGATTCTAAATTAATTACGATTGGCAATTGTTATGAACTTTACAGGTCTATATGACAGCGCTGGACTTTTGGCATCTTACTGTTGTCTTACTCATGACTTTACACAATTTAGCTGACATGCATGCCTGTGTAAAGTTTACAAATGACTGAAAGATTTACAGACCATGTGAGTACACTGAGTTGATACTGATCAATGAGTGATCAGTAGGAATATGTTTAGAAAATAACTTTATATTAGAAATGTCTTAAACCAACAATTAATTGAAATTTTAAAAAGTGAAAAGTCTCTTTTGATCTCGAAAAGACCTGATTATCTTAAAATCTGACTTTTCATATTCAAGGTGGAATCCTAGTCTATGTTTCCTATTAACTGAAATGCTGTCTAACTGAAAATGTTACATTTAAATGAATTAAGATTGGCAATACCCCTGCTCCTACAGGTATTCATTACAATACCCATGATCTTACAGGTATTCATTACAATACCCATGCTCCTACAGGTATTCTTTACAATACCCATGATCTTACAGGTATTCATTACAATACCCATGATCCTACAGGTATTCTTTACAATACCCATGCTCCTACAGGTATTCATTACAATACCCATGATCCTACAGGTATTCTTTACAATACCCATGATCTTACAGGTATTCATTGCATCTCTTTTAAAAACTCAGAATAAGAATTGCTTTAGGAGCCACACACGGCAGCCCCAAGGGGTCCAATCATGATTGTTATTCCAGCAGAATCTCTGCTGTCCACTACCTTGTAGGCTTAGTAGCCTTAATTATAAAAGTCCAAGCTGTAGTATAGGAAGAGGAACTGTATGTAGGTTTCCATTTATTCAAAAACTCAAGGGACCAATGAGACGTGGTAGCCTGTGCGTCATCCACTGCCCTGATTGGGCGATGCATGAGCTGCAGAGAGGTCAAGGGAGTTATAAGCGCGGCACCAGATGTGACTGGTCTGTAGGTACTGAGCCTGGATATCTTCGCTTTTGCAGGGCTTGGATGTTGATGGCACCTTTAATGTAACGTGTACTGGGTGACCGGGGACGTATCTGACATTATTCCTCTCAGCTGTACAGTATACGTTTTAATTCTCGGTTGTGTTCCAGGACTTGCTTTGTGCCAGAGACCTGAAAACATCAGAAAACATCAGAACAGGCTTGAGTAGGCCAGGGAGTTTAAAGGGATCATCATACGTTTGTGGCATCATAAAGGAGCTGAATGTGTCAGCGAGAGTGATGTCACTGACCAAGATAGTGGCTGTGTTCCTAATGTAGTTTGTAGCAGGCTGAATTCCCTGCCATATACTACGGTTGTCATTGATTTGCGTTTCAATTTTCTTTCCTTTGATAAAACATACGCCGCTGCTCTGTAGTGTGACTTGTGACCAACCTTGCCACGGTCCACAGTTTTGATATGTGCTGAGACACGGTTTTTGGTCTGGAAACCCATGAATGATTGCAGAAGGCACACAAATGGAGGTATACCAGCCAACATAGCAGCGTGTAGTTCAGTATGTTCAGAAATGTCAGTGTTGGCTTCTCTGTACAAAAGCTCTAAACAGTCCTGTAGTTTCGCCAGCGCTGGGTTCCAGAATGTCCTCTCTCCTACATAAATACTAGTCCAGACCTCCTTTATATATATATATATGAGCTTGGAACTCATCCAAAGACATTGCAAATAGAACCAATCCTAATTAGTCATTTTATAGATAACTGTGGTGGGCCCAGTAGCATCTGTAAACATTTATAAGTCGATGCTCTTCACAAACAGTGGAACGTAGAAGCTGACAATACACACTAGGGACAAATACAGGTGGCAGACGCAGTCAGTGCTGGCCATCGAACACATGGAGCCATGGAAAGATAACAACATAAGAGATACAGAAAAGAGTTGAGCAGGACCACACAGCAGAGGGACATTACAGAAAACACAGGACCACATAGCAGAGGGACATTACACAAAACACAGGACCACACAGCAGAGGGACATTACACAAAACACAGGACCACACAGCAGAAAACACAGGACCACACAGCAGAGGGACATTACATAAAACACAGGACCACATAGCAGAGGGACATTACACAAAACACAGGACCACACAGCAGAGGGACATTACAGAAAACACAGGACCAAACACAGGACATTACACAAAAACACAGGACCACACAGCAGAGGGACATTACAAAAAAACACAGGAAACACAGCAGAAAACACAGGACCACACAGCAGAGGGACATTACATAAAACACAGGACCACATAGCAGAAAACACAGGACCACACAGCAGAGGGACATTACAGAAAACACAGGACACAGCAGAAAACACAGGCAGAGGGACATTACACAAAACAAAACAGCAGAAAACACAGGACCAGAAAACACAGCAGCAGAGGGACATTACACAAAACAAAACACAGGACCACAAAACACAGGACCACACAGCAGAAAACACAGGACCACACAGCAGAGGGACATTACATAGCAGAGGGACATACACAATAAAACACAGGTACATAGCACACATGGGTAAGTTTTGCAGTAAAGTTGCACCACTGTGTCAGCCTCTCTCTCTCTCTCTAGAGACAGACACAGTGGTGCAACTTTACTTGCAGCTCTCTAGAGAGAGAGAGAGAGAGAGAGAGAGAGAGAGAGATTAAAAATGGCAGTGAAGTTCACAAAGTTATATATATTACATTTTCTTCATGCTTGCATAACTCCTCTAGCACTTTTTGGTTGCGTTCTCGGCTTCCTAATGAGGTCTTGCTGCTCAATGTCATCCATTAAATTCCACTTCATCTTATCATTGGCTTGCAGATAGTCACATACTGTGAAGAACAAACCATCAGCAAGAGGCTCATATTGAAACAACATTCATCTGCTTTCAGACTAAATGCCCACAAATTCTAACACCACAACTCGTACTACTGAAAGAGCTGCTGCATGTTTTAGTAGAGGCCATAAATAGATATTTTTAGGAGCCCCTGCAGTCTTATCCGATAATAAATGTAAAAACAAACAACAGGAATAACCATCAAGCATTGCAGCCTTGGCCAACTGTGAACACCTGTGTGGTCAACCACATGAAGGCAAGTTCGTTTCAAGTCAAAACTAGTCGATCCAGCCTACAGCTCCTATGGTCTATGACAAGCTTTGGTTCCTCAGACAATGGTAGGCCTCCCGTTCTACCTGAGGTTTTTCTGGATTCCAACTAAACTAAAAAGCACAAGCAATATTCTGTCTTCTAAACTGTTGTGCTAACCTACCAAGGTTGTCTTAGATGCATTTGTAAGACATCACATGTTTCAGTACTAGGGTAGTTCAACAGGTGCTACTAACTACATAGCATACACCACACATTGTATAACTGAACCAAATCCTGAAATTGCAATAACTAGGCAATTACTATTCATGTCCCCTCATTGAGACATTTTCCTAGACTCACATATATTTTCATAGCATCTGACTTTTGCTTCCTTCACTTTTTTGCTGCCTCATGCATTACATCATCTCATGGTACATCATCACATGGTGCATCATCACATGGTACATCATCACATGGTGCATCATCACATAGAGCATCATCACATGGTGCATCATCACATGGTGCATCATCACATGGTGCATCATCACATGGTGCATCATCACATAGTGCATCATCACATGGTGCATCATCACATAGAGCATCATCACATGGTGCATCATCACATAGTGTACCATCACATGGTGCTTCTTTCATGACTTTAGTGTGTATCGGTTATGCAATGTTCAGATGTGAACAGGTAAGAGTAAAATTTGCACAAAT
>JAGXOD010000159.1:2735000-2937500 GCA_020368025.1 Brachyhypopomus occidentalis
GGAGGATGATGTACACAGAGGAGGATGCAGAGGCGAGCTGGTCCCAGACATTCCCTACTGCTGGAGACAGCCCGGCCAACTGCACCCCTCCACCCGCCCCTCCCCAAAATGTTTTTTTCCCCTATTCTATTCCATCAATTTTGAAAGCGACAGGCATTCTCGCAAAGCAGCTTTACAGAAGCCAAAGACCAGAGTCCTAACAGGCATGCCAACGACCACAATGGCTCAGAATAAATCCTTTAGGTGGCACAGGGAGGTAACCTTGAGAGGAGCAGACTCAAAGAAGGAATCCATTCGTCTTTCCTTCACACTCTCCCCCTTTTGATCTACATGTGGGTAAATCTCAGTCTATAGTACTGCACGAACACAACACACAAAAGCCATATGATACATTGGTGTTCTTCCTTCTTCGTGTTTCATTCATCTTCTCGATCTCCCAGTTCATCAACTTGTTAAACCCAAATCCCACTTCAAAACACTGAACAATTAAGCCACACTGAAATCATTCTGTGCTTCCATTGGTGTCGCCTTTGTCATTTTTCCCTCTCTCTCCTTCTCCCCTTGTTTCTCTCCCTCCCTCTCCTCCTCTCTTCCTCCCTCCCTACCTCTCTGCTCTCACTCTCTCCCTCTCCTTCCTTTCCCCTCCCACTCCCCCCTGCCTTCTCTGAGTCATGTCAGGAGAAAGAGTGTAGGACCATCATCATCATCTTCCCTCTCCATCTCTCTCTCCTCTCTCTCCTCCTCCAGACACACACACACACACTCCTCTCCTCACCCTCTAAGCACACGCCTTGCACATCTCTCCTGCCTTTATCCCCCTTCTCTCTCTCGCTCACACACACACACACACACGTGCACACACCACTTTCGAGGACCATCCAGCCAGCGTCCCTCCGTCCCGCGCCTCCACGTCTGCACTGACGAGCGGAGGGAGCAGCTTGCCTCTCTCCCTTGCCCCTCATCATTCCGGCACGTGGCGAAAGCTCGGTGCTGGCGGCCCAGCCTCTCTCCCGGTTCAGCCCGGGACGGAAGACGCTGCTGGGGGTTGCCACCGCCGTCATGCTGCTCCTCATTCTCGTGGTCCTCATCCCCATCCTGGTCAGCTCCGTCAGCACCGGAGCCGACGACGCCGGTCACTATGAGATGCTGGGTACCTGCCGCATGGTCTGCGATCCCTACCTGGACAAAGGCACGGGTACGGATACAGGTACGGGTACAGGTACAGGTGCGGGTACGGGTACAGGTGCGGGTACAGGTGCGGTTACGGGTACAGGCACGGGCACAGAGGCAACACATATGCAAGCGGAGGCTCTGAGCGACCACAGCGTGGGGCCCCCATTACCCACGCACACGCACGGGCCGCAGGGCCGGCCCGGGAAACCTGGGAAACCTGGGCCACCCGGACCCCCGGGACCCCCCGGAGAGCCAGGACCCCCAGGGCCCGTAGGTCCGCCCGGAGAAAAGGCAGAACTGGAACAGACGGGAATCTTCGCTCTGGGAGGGAGAGCTGTGACGGGGAAGAACGCGGCCACCTACGGGACGGTTCCCCGCGTGGCGTTCTATGCGGGGCTGCGTAATCCACAGGAGGGCTACGAGATCCTGAGGTTTGATGATGTGGTGACCAACATCGGCAGCAACTACGACAGCTCGTCTGGGAAGTTCGTGTGTAAGACTCCAGGGACGTACTTCTTCACCTACAATGTCCTGATGAGGGGCGGGGACGGAACCAGCATGTGGGCGGATCTTCTAAAGAACGGACAGGTAAGAGCTGTTTATTAAGTGAACCTTCCTTGGGCTGTTACAGGGAGACTGTAGTAATGTGGAGATTGAGAATACGTGCTCTTAAAAATACACACTCAGGAGAGGTGAACAAACATCATAGCATAGCAAGCTGAAATTACATGTCCTGTTCAGAGGTAAAAGTTAAAAGTTTTTTTTTACTTTAAAACCCACTTTTAATAAACCTTTAGGAGCACCTAACATCAAATACATTGTTGCAGTTTTGTTTCAGCTACACTCAAGCAGAAGAATAGTCCTGTGATACACGATAGGCTGACAGGCAGACAGACTTACAGAGTGAGCACGAGGAGAAGAGTCATATAAAGTCTTATTAGGTCTGTCTGGACAGGTTATTGTGTTCACTTCTTCTGTAATGAAATGATCGAGTTTGGGAATTTGAACATGTTCACAGTAAAGCAGTGAAGGGCAGTAAAAAACAAATTAATCTTTTTTTGGCAGAGAAATGACAGCAGAGAAATGTCAATGCTTAATTTGTGATGTACTAAGAGGATCTTTGAGGTTTCACTGAATCGAAAGCATTCGATGCAGCACAATCCAAGAACAGCATGTTTGTTTATTTGTGTGTGTGTGTTTGTGGGAATATGAGAATATGCATGCCATGTTATCCTGAATCAGTAGTTTTCTCAAACACATATTCTCTCTCACACATACACACACAGACACTGAAACAGCAAGGTTAGGTTCTTTACACATGAACATAGACACATGTGCATCTAAAAACAAAACCTAACTGTAATTCTATCCTTGAGGCAAATTCTAATCAATAGGCCAGTGCACAAGTGCCTAAACTAACCATAACCCTGACCATAAACCAAGACACAAAAACACCGCCTTGTATTGGCAATTGTTCGTGCAATTGTACTCATATTGCTTTTGTGAGGACATGTGGTCCTCACAAACACAGAAAGACACACACACACACACACACACACACAGTTGCCACTGAGATACCACAGATGGCATTGTCAATGCCAAAAGCATTATCAGGATCTTGGCACACAATACAAAAAAATACATTTTAGTAAACAGTTACTTAAAATCCTTCTAATGAAACATTACATTAAACATATGTCTAATATATATTAAACATATAAGAACTTTTAAAAATGTGACAATTATATCATTATTGTGCTCATGAAGTGGGGATATATACACGATCCGACAAGGAAAATGGCGGTGGCATAGCCCTTAAATAAATCTGAAGAAAAAGAAAAGGAAATCTTATTTATTTATTTTTTGTATCTTATTTCTGACCTCTCCTGAAGATGTCACAAGCGTTATTGGAAAAGAAGGGCATTAGGGCATTAGAATCTCTGCTGTGTTTTTATATAACAGCAACAAACAGTGACATCGATCAGAACAGATGTGAAGGCTGCAGTGCAGGGAGCACCCGTCTCAGACTACACGGGACTCTAGTCGGATTATAAGAAAATGTTATGTATTCATGTATTATTATGAAAATAGGTTGAAGATTGAAAAAGCAAAACTTAAAAATGGAACAAACTATGACAATATTTCGCTGTAACGTGTGAGGAGGAGTCAGGTGTTACCTTACTACCTTACTTTGAATGTAGTTTTTGATTTTATCTCACCATAAACTAGACAATATATATCCTGACACACATATTTCTTCAGATACTTTATGCATCTGTGCCAATTTTGACCATATAGACATATATGTCAAAACATATAGAAATGCAGCAGATCACTGATGAACAATGTGACACACTGCGTTTGCATGTGTTTCATATGGACGTTGCTTTAATACTTTAGGCACTAATCCATACTGATCTTCTTCAACACACACATTTATGGGCTTATGGGCATGCACATTTCGGTCTCTCTCTCTCTCACACACACACACACACACACACACACAGTCAGTGCTGGTTGACTCAGTGCTGTGTCTGCCTAGAGGGACAGTTTCCCCTCATCTTCCTCCTGTCTCTTGGTTCTTTAACCTTCCTCTTCATCATCCAAAGAAATGTTTCAAATCTCCCTATTCAGCATTCTGGCCATCACACAAAAAACAAAACTGTTCCTCAGTTCAGTTTCTCTCCCCCCGTCTCTGTAGGTGAGGGCCAGCGCTATAGCCCAAGACCAGGACCAGAGCTACGACTATGCCTCCAACACTGTGATCCTGCATCTGGACCCTGGAGACGAGATCTTCATCAAGCTGGATGGGGGCAAAGCCCATGGCGGGAACAGCAACAAGTACAGCACCTTCTCCGGCTTCATCCTCTACTCTGATTAGGGAAGGGTCAAGGGTCAAAGGGCAGAGAGGACAAGGGAATCAGAAGGGCAGGGTTCATGATCCCAAAGCACAAGCTAAGTCTATTGTCCTCCATAGTGAGAAAGACAGGTGGAACTTCACTGATCTGTGTAAAGAAAGAGTTAAATTAGGACTAATCTTAATTGAACTAATGAGATTGACCAAAAAGGCATATTAATAAGAAGACAGGATGCTTTTTTCCTCGTCCAAACTGATGTATTGTCAATGTTTAAGCTATGTTACAATGCTGTGTCTGTAAAGACATCTTTAGACAGGCAGTCACATGCGGTTGCTTGATTGACTCACTGACGATTTGTTTGCTTGTACACAGTCAAATATCTACAATATTTTAAAGCCACACGGCCTGTTTTGTTTTTTCCATTGTCAAATGTTCATCCACTCTGAGCTGTTCCAAATTACAGGCCAGAAAAGCAGACGCGACTAAACGAACTCGAGTATCCAGCGCTGCTGCCGAAGAGATCAGTAGATCAGTGGAAGAGATGTTCTCTGTTCTCTGCTACACTCCTGTTCTCTCTGGGAGTTTCAGTTTAGCTGTTGGAGTGAAACGCTGAACTTTCTGAACAGCTACCAGACAAGAACCAAGCCATGCTGGAATTAGCCATTTAATAAATATGTAGTCTTTGTGTATTTTGTCATGTCTTAGAATCTGCAATGCTATATGTCAAGTGTAATAACTGACCTTATGAGAAATTATACCCAATTATGGCATTGGTATGTCCACCCAATTTTTTATTTAATGATGGGAAAAACTACCCTGGTCCTGACATTCTATCCAGAGAGTATGAATATCTCTCTCCATTTGTGAAAAAAAAATTGTGGAAATATTGGCTAGCACTTTCCTAAAATATCTTACTATGTTTAACCAAAAGTACGGATTTGGTCAGGGCACAGGGATTTCTGTGGAACAGCACGTACTTATTACATGGGCTGAGATCTGAGGAGGGAAGACTGAAGCACCTTTCGGGCGTTTCATAAAGCGCCCTAAAGGACACTGCAGAAACAGGAAGCCAAAAGAGGCAGAAACTTCCGCCCGGAGTTTGGACGGTATCAGTACATTGCTGTATGAAACTGGATGTATTTGATGTATGTGAAATGCGGATTACACGTTTGCCAGTAAATGGAGATTTTGTTACGGTCTGTGTCTCTTTTCTGTTTGTAACGAGGATCTAAAAGACGCTTCGAATTTTCACTCACAAAAGCACTGACGCGAGCACGCAGGCTGTCAGACAAGAGTTACGCAAAGCGGAATATAAACAGAAGGGTGTGCTGATTAATTAGCAAAATGTTCATCTGCTGTTAATATGCTGATTAATGTCGCCAAAACCCCAACAATGCATGCAACACTGCAGGGAACCGTCTTTACGCATCGCTGAGAGTCGGAGAAAGCGAGCGAGAGAATGCGCGAGACCCTTCAAAGTTCAGACTGATTATGGAGATACTGGAACAGGGAGAGAGAGGACAGGGGGCAACGCACGGAAACGAAACATAAAGGGCGTGAAATACCAAATGACTGAAAGGGTGGGGGCCTCTCACAATCAGCGAGGTCAGCGCCTGCTTCAAAGCAGCGAAGAAGAGCTAACGAGAGTGGGAGAGAGAGCGCGTGCGCGCGCGAGAGAGAGAAGGTAGGGTACGAGATCTGGATCAGCGGGACAGAAACGATGAAGTGGAAAACTGCAACAATGAACTCTGAAGACCAATTAGCGGGGATGTGGAGCGGAAGCTCCCGCTGAAACAGGTAATGGTTCATTTGCAGCCTCTGGACGCCCACGGAGGGCACGCCAAATTCCTCCAAATGCAGAAACATGAGCCACATGACTTGATTGAGCTGGACTGAGTAGACGCTTCACATCTAGATTGCAGACTAAATAAACTCAGAATCATACTCCCCTCGCGTGCACGCGCGACACACAAGCGTTAAGACACTGCAGATGATATTGGCGATATCGGCGCAGCAGGATATATATCAAAACAAATAGACGTCCATTGATGTAAGGGTGTTAAATGTTTTTAAGAACATATAACGAACCAAAGAGTTTTGCTGTTACCGTAGCACTCAGGGGGATTGAATGCCTTTCAGTCAAGCTAAGAATGAACTGAACACTTTACATATTTGTAATTCTCAGGGCTGGAACAATGACGTACATGCTATACAGAAATTCACCTCTGACCACGTGACTTTGCAACGTTACTTTGTTCCTCATTACTAGACAACCTGACTAATTTCTTTTTTAACAAGATATTGGACAAATATTCCCTAATTATGTCTACTTATCTAGATAGGACAAATCTAGAGTGCTCAATTAACTAAGTTATAATCACAGTACCTCAACCCCACCCCCATTATCTCAGGATTGCAATGTCTGGTTAAATGTTCCTTCATTTTGGTGACTTTTCTTGATGTGCAGGTTATACCATATAAAGCATATATGTCTCTAAGTTCAACAGGGGGATTTTAACGGGGGAGCAGAATTTTGTCAATGTTATCATGATGCCTGCCAAAATCATACTGACCTCACAATCTCAGTATTGCAATTATCCCTTATTTATGCATAGGAACAACGCAAATTGCGAAAATCAACTGTAGCGGCTTGCGTGTCGAACGTACATGCGAAGGGAGTGAGATTCTGCCGAGGAGTCAGAATTCGGCAGTCAAAACGCTACAGCATCAATCACAAACCCTGAAATTTCCTTCCTTTCAAACAACGACATTACATCATCATCATCACACGCAGCTGTTCCTGTTGTTATTTTCACCCTATTTAAACCCCACAGGTCCAGAACCCTGTATTAGCCTTGCTTTGGGAGTATGCTGAGTCATCTCCTCATGGTCTCAGGGCTTTTTTTGCCAACAGCAACAGTTCCTAGTTTTCTTCTACTGCTTGTGCCTCGTTCCTGCTTCCAATGTCACTAAATCTAGATGGTTCATTTCTGTAGTTCAATTATATTGAGACTAGTTTGTGATCTGAGATAGATCAGCAGGTGTAACAATGCAAAAAGAGAGAGTGGGTTCACACCTTACTGACAGAATTGCCATGACACCTCTACCAGACTCAATTAACAAGCTTGAGATGTTCCTGGTGTTCCAGACACACTCATATTGTTAACAAGAAGAAGTTGGTCTGTTGTTAACAAGAAGAAGTTGGTCTGTCCTCGCAGGGCATGGGGGTGTTTCCTCAAATTAATGATCTCACTTCACACACCCCCAATACGTATGTCAAGATGGCAGCACTGAGAGGCAAAAGCAACCCACCACTCCGATGACTGACGGTAGAGACGACAAACCCACCGCAACCCCAGTGGCCTCCTGAAACTTGCAGAGAGATTGACATGCAGCGAGTTCTGAAAGAATCCCAGCAGTGATGGAGTGTGTGATGTGTTCCCACACTGTGGATTAGAAATGGCATGATGCCTGTGGGGATCAGACTGATGACTTTAAGCTTTCACATCTTATTAACTATTTTTACCATCCTGATTAAAATTAGCAATCTATTTTAAGCATATTGATTTTTTTTAGTGTAGATTATGTAAATAAGTCTCAAACACCTTAAAATGTACATGTACGGCATCTGGTTTTGGGTCCAATCCGGTATGGTAGCGCCTGTGGTCAGATAAAACACTGACCTTGGTGTTGGACAGGGACAGCTTGCACATGGCCGGATGGTCGCATTCGCATTTGTGGCGGCTCGCAGTAGGACTGGGTGTTGCAGAGTTGAACTGTCTTCTGTAAACGTCGCGTTTGAACACACAAACCTTATGAACAATGAAGAAATCAGATTTGATACATCGCTGCCCAATGCGGATAAAAGTAATAGCCTCCCGCTCACAGGGACTCTGTTTACTGACTCGTCAAAAATAGGAACCTTTTATCCAGCTTCTGCTTTATCAGATTGGAGGACATGGCGGACATGTTTTTCTTTAGCTCGAGGAGGAAGACCAGGTTTGCTGACCTTTTTTGCACAACCTCCAGTTCCCCAGACACACCTGATGCCCCTGAGCAGCGTTGACTTCACGAAAGTCTGTGTAGACACGCTTCCCTTTATCGTTATTTGGAGTATTCACCATATCCTTTTAAAAGGATGCTATACGATGTTTAAAAAGACTTTGGACACATACACACAAACACAATGTAATGTTTCCACTCTCGGTTTTCCAGTGTGCCAGTTATTATTATGAAGGTTACTGTAAGTCCAAAGGACATTAAGAGGTTGCAGATGAATGTTTTGCCACCAGTGAAGCAGTACAATCTGAGCTGATGTATGTTTAAAAATCATTTTGGTAAGTAAATCTGCTTACTGAGCACAGCGAGGGGCACCAGCTCCCCTGTACATGGCTTGACGTTCATTTGGTATATGAAAGAGATGGAACCGTGAGACGTGTCACGGACACAAAGCCCAAGCAACACGAACCTCCTGCAATCTTCCATCAGACTCCGCTAACGTGCTTCAGCACGGCAGACCAGTGGTTGACAATAACACCTAGATTCCAACAACAACGAGGTTGTTTTAGAAGGAAACTCGCTGTTCGTAGCAGCCACGAAGGAGAAAACGACTGTATAAATCAGAATGTTTCTTTCTGATGTCTCTCTTTGAGCTTACATCTAAACCCCACAATTCTGCTCATTTTACATGTAAAATGTTGTTTAAGATTAGGGCCCTTCCCTGCTGATTAAACCCCGTGTACAATAGCAGAACACGTTTCTAGCTGCACATGAAGACGATGTGTGATGATAGTCAGCTCAGTGAATAATGAGATCAGCGGTGACATTTGCAGGGTGTTGCGATAAGGCCAGTGTCTTATCTGTCAAAGACAGACCCAGGACTAGAGCCAGACACCTGCTAAGTTGTGCAGGCCAATCAGCATTGCTTTACGGGACTCCCGCTTATCGAGTCAAACTATCTCCACCCACTGCCGAGACCCACCATCATAAAAATAGCCCGATGTCTAAGAGTGCGTGCGGATTACTGGATGGAAGTCCTCAACTGGTTGAAACAGTACCGCATGCTCGCAAGTCCGCTTTGTACGTTCGAATCTGTCCGTTGTGAACCGTCAGGCTGTTGTGAAAAGGCAGGAAGCATGACGGAGGTGTTAGCAGAAGACAGGAAGCAGCTAGCACACCAAGAGATATGGAGCTGGTTATCTATATATGATGTGGACCATCAAGGTCGTCCCAGTGATAACACCAGTGTGCGTGCTCCTCGTAAGCTGTACGAGTGGCTCCAGCAGATCCCAGGTTTGACAACATCGATCTCGGTCCAGACGAGCACGGTGCTAGAAACAGAAATACTGCACCGCACCACACCCTCACCCCCCCCCCCCCAGATCTCTGCTGAGAAGGCCATAGTGAGATAGTGAGCAACAAGGTTCGACTGGCCACCTGGAGAGGTAACCTAGGCGTGCTGTGGAGGGAGAATAGATCCACGTGTAGTTCAGAACAATGGGAAGCAGTTTGCTTGCACAGCCAATAAATCCTGTAATAAATACTGTATAAATATATATATATACAGTATATGTACTTGCTATATTTGTCCATTATTGGGACTGCCACATCTATTACCTCCACTGACATCCTGTCAGCTATGACAACATGTAGTCGGTTTGCCACTAATTGTTTCTGTCTGTGTCTGAAGGTCCCGCAGGATCCTGCAGTTCTCGCGCTGGGACATGGCCTGTCAGCCCGGTCCTGTCCTGCCACTCGGTTTTGGTCTCAAGGCTCGATGTCCTCGTCAGTGTCTTGTCCTGCTATGTGCTGGATTGTCTCAGGGGCTACTTTTGCGTCCCGGGTCTTCTCTGGCGTGATACACCCCCCTGGTTCAAGCGGCCTTGACGTGCTCGACGTGCCTCCTTCGGTAACTCCGCGTTGTCCCTGCGTTCTTCTGGCTATTGCTCGGCTGTCATGTGACCCACCGTTTTGTCTGTGGTACATTTCACTGAGGGGCTGATCCAGCTATGGCATCTCTTCTGCTTCCATGGTGACCACAGTCCCCATCTGACAGAGACACTTCCTCATCAGCTCGTCCTGGTGTGGATGTTTTCGTGGACATTCGGTGCCTCACAGTGGTTCTTCCACGTTGGAACCCCCGTTCCGGAACAAATGCACTTCAAGCATGTTGTTGACCTGTTCTGCAGTAAGAGTGCAATGAGCTCCCAGGTACGAAGCACGTAACGCAGGCCTGTATCTCTGGATAGACTCATGGAAACAACACAGTTGCTTGTGAATTGTGAGTGTTTCATCTGGGCTGCCTGGCTCAGAGTTCAGACAGAATACACACTCATTTTTTACTTAATAACCCTCTCACAGTTGTAGCTATCTCAGGGAGATTGAATCACATCAGATTAGTTAAATGTCACATTGTCCTGTTATCTTTACAAACACACACTCACTCACACACGCACACACACGTAAACATGAGCATACAAACTGCAAAAGCAATTAGTTTTTCACATAAGCAAATCATCCCTCCAGGTGAAAGTAATGCCTCTCCTAATGAGGCTTTGGCCATCTTCTCTGCTCCATCCTGTTTTGTGTGCCTCTCTCTTTTACACACACACACACACACAGAAAACAGCATGTCTTATCTGAGGTTCGCTTCAAAGATTCTGGGTTTTGAGACTTGAGTACATGAGTACCCACATATAAACACATACACTTACAAAGAGCAGCCATCAGTTCCCATTTGAAGGGTGCTTTCCAGCAGTGTTGGCATGACGACACTGGATGACTGGACCAGTGCCAGCGTGGAATGATGTGGCCACTGCCCCCAGTCACACACACACACACACACACACACAGTAAGCCTTTCCTTTCTATAAAATCTCACTCTTTTGTACGCACGCATATTTTTAACCAGTAGCTTACTGGCAGAGATAAGAAAGAGGGTGTCTGATAGAGGGCAGCTGGACTGGTGTGGAGTGAAGCATGCTGGGATACCTGCTAGCCCTCCTCTCTCTCTCCTCTGCAGTAAACAGGGAGGCCTGTTTCAGCAGCTCCTCTCCAGCACAGATGACCTCTGAGATCTGTTCCCTTTACTTCTTACTCCCAAACAGACAAGCTCCTGTGTGTGTGCACACGCCCACACACACACACACACACTCAGCCGGAAGTCTTGGTTGGAGAGCTGTAGGCACTCGTCACTCTGCGTTAGCGTAAGAGCTGTTCATTAGCGAAAGAGTGGGGAGTGGAAAAAGCCGGCAGCCGTCGTCCATGTTAGCCACCGTGCCGCCATCGATACAGCGCGTACGCACAGATTAACGCACCCATACAGAAAGAGCGCAAATGGCTCAGGGACGACAGAACTTTCTGCAAAGCAAAGCGGTGAAATGTACACAGCAAATACTCATCAGATGAACACTGACGGTTCTAAAGCAGTGTGGAAAAACGCGAGCCATCTGTAATCTCGGAGCGGAACTCACGAAGAAACCAAACCAGTGAGAATGTGGTGAAAACGTGATCTATAAGCCAAACCACCCTATTACACCACAGCTGCATTATATCATAGTGAAATCATCTCCTCCTCCTCTGCCTCTACACTTTATTATGATAAATGTCTAACATTGAGTTTGTAGACCAACATATTGGCTGGACGCTGAGCTTTGAGCTTTGTTTTCTCAGGGCACAAAGATAAACGGCAGAGCAAGAAACATGCAGAACAGTCTCTTTGTTTCACTCCAGATTATCTTAACGCTACATGATTTTGGGAAACAGGGCTCTGATGTACAAGCTCGTGTAGAACCTTTCAGGGTAAATCAGATTCTACACATCCCTCTGTGTAATCAGGGTGAAGAAGCGGTCTGATCACATGTTTAGAGACGAGCACGGAGGCCATCAGAACCAGCTTAGACCCCTAACTATAACGCTAACTAGTTGGATAAAGGAGTTTGCACATAACACCAAACAGTAATTCAGTTGACACAGTGACCGGTAGATGATTGCACACCTGACAAAAAGCTGATACAATCCTGGTTGAGAACAGGAAAACGAGGTACTTCCATGCAGAGGTCTGTGTATATAGACTCCAGTGTTCGAGGTTGTGAGGTTGTGAGGTTTAGGTGGTCAGACTCCTTGTGTTGACTGTTAAACTGGTGATAGTTATAGTGTTAATGGTCCAGAAAACATGGATGTAAAAAATGTAAGGCTGTGAAAGTCACATTTTAAATGTTCAAAAGATTCACATTCATGTTCCTCTGATTATTATTTTACATGGGAGCCCTTGACTCCGTCGTGGAGGGAACATCTGAGCTCATTAAAAAGTAGTTCCGCCCGCGCAGCTAGAAAACCAGCCGTCGAACCGTATACAGGAAGAGGCCTCCTAGGCCGGCAACAGCTGTCATGGCGATGGCCCGGACGAGCAGGAACTGCATGGAGTCCTCGAGCCTGATGTGTAGCCGGAGGACCTGGCGGTGAGTGTCGTCGCGGGAGCCCGAGTTCTCGATCACGTGATTGGCCAGGCCGCGCTTCTCGTTCAGTGGCATCTGGGCGGCGATGCGGAGCTCCGCCTCCTGCTGGCCAAGGCCGTCTCGCCGCATGAGACGGGACAGCTGTGTGGCGGGGTCGCTGAGAGGAGGAGGAGGAAAGGGGGATGGAGATGAGTGAAGGATGGAGTGGGTGGAAGGAAAGAGGGAGAGAGGGAGGGATAGGGTGGAGGGAAGGAGAAGAGACGGAGAGAGAAATGAGGTGGAGGAGATAAATATAGGGAGACAAGGGGACATTGAGAGAAAGATTGTGGAGGAGGAGAGAGAGAGAGAGAGAGGGAAGGAAAGTTGTTAGAGGGGTAGATTGGCAGTCCGTCAAACGGAAAGAGGGCAGAGAGGAAGAAAGTGAAATATCAGGAGGGCGAAAGAGAGGTGTTGAGATGCCCACAGAAGACAAGGATGGATGAAGGAGAAGACGACATTAATGACGCTGCAGTTGGGAGGAAGAGCAGCTTCGCACTCCGATCGCAATCGGTGGAGCTCACAGAAGCCTCCAGGGGCAACGAGGTCTTACCAGTAGACCACCACCGTGTACGTCAGGAAACGGGCGAGACGGCGCGTCTCGAACAGCAGCGGCACATCCAAAATCACATACCGATAACCTTAGAAAGACACACACACACACAGGCACCACCAACAAATATGGACACCAGACTGATTATATGAAGAACCCAATGATTATACAGTCAGGCATATATGTCTTATAAAACATTAATTATAAAATAATTATTAAAACATTTTTGCTTCAGTCCCCAAAGTAGGTAATTTCAGCATTATAATCTTTACTTGCCAAGTAGCAAATGTACAAGGAATTTCTCTTGATGCATGTGTCAAACAGAATTTGGACAAAATAAAACAATATATTAAGAGATTTATGTGTACGTAAATATACAATCTGCTGGTACTTATAAAAAATGGAAGTCATGTCCAGTTAAAATCAATTGTGTGCGGCTGAAGACACTTGTAATCGATATATACACAGAGGCCCTTCAAAGTTGTGTGCTCAAAGTGTTTCTGAGGTTTCATTTAAATCATGACATTCATTCCACGTGGTTGTAAAGTTCAGAGAGTGCAAGATGTCTCTCATTTTACTAGCTTCGTAAACGCGATGTCAGTTTGAATTCTAATGCCTTGCCAATGGAAGCGATGTGTTGGTTTCATTAATATCTACCAGGAGAAGCAGCGGACATCTCCTGCAGGGATGCACGAGGTGATAACTGATGATCCATATACCAGTCAGTCAGTCATCAACCCTGCATGCAATACATGCAGTGAATGCAGTCGTTATGTCCAGGGCGTACACGGGACATACGTTTGCGGCGTTGAGGGACGGAGAGATGGAGGGATGGAGGGACGGAGAGATGGCGGGATGGAGGGATGGCGGGATGGAGGGACGGAGGGATGGAGGGACGGAGGGACGGAGGGATGGAGGGACGGAGGGATGGAGGGACAGAGAGATGGAGGGATGGCGGGACGGAGAGATGGAGGGATGGCGGGATGGAGAGATGGAGGGATGGAGGGACGGAGGGATGGAGGGACGGAGGGATGGCATGCAGCGATTTTCCCTGTGCTGCTGGCAGCAACTCGCGCTCGGTGTGGAAACACGCAGAGCCAATCCAGACGGATATGGAGGAAAGATGATGGATGCTATTAATGCGCCGCAGAACCCAGACCGCGATGCCTGAGACAGCACAAACGTCTGGAGCTGTCGCAGGAAATGGCAGCGTCTTCATAAGCAGTGCTGTGTCTGTCTGTCTGCCTGTCTGTCTGTCTGTCTGTCTGTCTGCACGGAGGGACACGCAGACTCTGTTGACTTTGCGGTTGTGAATCTCCCGTGGTAACAAGGAGCCGGGATTCCTTCTGAAATAGTTTTTTTTTTTTAATGTTCGACTCCGTGTTGTTAGGGCCTCACTATGACAACAACCGTGTGGACGGATCGCTGTTATGTAATACGTTTAACAGGCTTTAACAGTCAATGTTAGAAGTCATCAATTTCCAACTTTAGTGACAGTTAGTGAATAATCATTCTCAAGCAACATCGTTAGCACTTCTTTGGGGCAGAAATGAAAGTTAGTCGAAGGACTCGCAGTATTAAATAACCAGGTGAATGACAGGTGGCCTAGCTAATCAAACGCACCCTTGCAAACCAGTGCAAGAAAACAAAAACGGCCGTAATAACGCCCACTTATTTTTAAAGCATAGAAGGATGTCAAAAAGCGTTTCAAAATGCCGAAAAAGTGGCCACATCAGGCACGCAGCGTGGTCAGTGGAGCTGGGCCATAGCCATCTGTGAGCTGTGAGTGTCACAGTGACGTCCAGTTCAGATCTCGAGCCAAGGCCTGATGGGTAAATGCACGATGCTTAACCGCACCGCATGCGGTGTTCAAGCACAGCCCACGTCCGAGTGCGGCAGGTGATGTCGGTCCACCTGATGTTGGTCCACCTGAACACCCAGTGAAATAAAATCGCAGGAAAGAAATAAGGAGAACAAGACCAAAATGGTTCTGCTGTGCACACCGAACATGACATGCATATGCAGGAACTTCGTGAGAACGTAACCAATTGGAGCTCATTGCAGCATTATGGAGATTAAAAAGTAGGAGACATTAATCCTGTGCAGACGAGAGGAAATTAATATCCATAAGAAATTATAATACAGGGGAATAGAGAGCAGTCCACAGTCAGTGAAAACAACAAACAAAACTACACGTGGTGCTTCTAAGCACGCACACACGCACACGCACACGCACACGCACACGCACACACACACACACACTTAACAGAGTGGAGATGTGAATATGGCACCCAGGGTAAATTCAGATATTTGTTGTTTTTGTTTGTCCTTTGATAATGGACCTGTCAGATAAGAGACGTTTCAGCAGGTTGTCACTAGGTTACTTTAGATGCTCCCATCACTCACGTTCACAAAGAACAACGAAAAAAGACAAGCTGATTGCGTCGGCTGTACAGAGGCATATTTAGCCGAAGATAAAAGATATTTGCCAGAACCATGCGGAATACAAAGTACAATTGAGAGAAACACGGACACGCAATCCACAAAGAAAATGAATTTATTAATAAGAGCAAAACATTACGAGCTTAACTGTAATCAGCAGGTACTGTTTCTGTTAGTCCATTATTTCAGTATTCTATGCATTAACTTTATTGATTAAACATTAATTACGCCCCAGCGATTTAGACCAACACAACAGACTATTTCACCCCTGACGTGACTCAACGCGGTAGTCCGTGTGTGTAGGGATGAAGATTTTCCCGCATTAACAACGGGAATTGAGATGAGTCTACACCCGTGGCAACGGTAATAGAATATCTGTTAAGTCGGTAACGAAGTTTCCTTCACTGAGTTTATATTCCGAATACTAAAAAATGAACAATGGAAACCCGCATTACGGCCTACACGCCATGTAGACGCAGACCTGTGCATTATATACCCATAGCCTATATATCTCCAAGGTAGTAAGCCACACAGTCTCCAAGTACAAACCACACACCTGCTCTTCCCCCATCGGTGCAATCCGTCCCTCTTAATTAAAGACTTTCAAGCTTCTTTCTTAATTAAAAGTGTTCCGGCTTCCCAGTTGTGGCGCGTGTGCTATTTTCGGCGTGCGCGTCCGCGCTACGCAGATGCAGCGGGGCCACCGTGCAGATCGCCAGCTATGCCCTCCGCAAACGTACCACCGTGCAGAGCGGCAGCTAAGCCCTCCGCAAACGTGCCACCGATGCTGGAGCAATTACTGGGCTCAGAGTGGAGCTGCGCCATCCAGATGGTGATAAGCCGGGCCGTGGAGAAGGTCTTAGCCTAGTGTGCGTAAGGTTTCCTAACCCTCCATTCAGCAGTATTAAACGTTTGTTTGGCCTTCAGTGTCAGGCAGCAGGTATTTTCTGGCAGACAACAGGGTTTGTGTGTGTGTGTGTGTGTGTGTGTGTGTGTTTCAAACACAGCATTATCTGTTTTGAACATTTGGCTCTGTGTGAATGAGAGGGTCACTAGGAGATGAAGTGTGTGTGTGTGTGTGTGTGTGTGTGTGTGTGTGTGTGTCCTCACCTCGAAGGAAGTAGAGCAGTATCTGTTTAAGCATGGCCCTGTGGATCTCCGGGTGTGTGATGGAGTTGAGCAGCCTGCGTTTGTCTGCGTCGGAGAAGATGATCTGGCCCAGCTTCTGCCTGTCGATCTCCCCGTTCTCCAGGAGCACCTCCCGCCCAAAGTGTTGCACGATCAGCCTGTACGCGGGCGTGTGAGGCTCCACCACTGCACCCCCCCCCACACACGGTGTGGTACACAAACACATTCACATGCGTGTACAGCAGACGTTTTTGTATAGCAGTCCTCATACTCAAATAACAATCATTACATGACGGAGATATATAAAACTGTTTAACAAAATGATTTATTACAATAGATATTCTATAATAGATAGAAACTACAATAGATAGAAAATAATATATAAAGAATTATTAAAGTGAATTATACAGCCCTGCAAATGTATAAATGCAGTCATACATGTAATTTGGACTTTTGTTAGACACTCTTGTATTCTTGTTAGATAAATCTTCAGTACTACTGTACTGTTTATTGAAACATTTCCGTACATCCAGAAAGACGAGCTAATCCAACTGGAGGACCAGTTAACCACAGAGACGGAATAGTTTATATTACTGCTTTACCTTTCCTGGCTACAACATCTGCCTCGATGACAGGGCAGCCAAGCTCTCTCAGCTGAGAAGATACCGTGGTCTTCCCTGAGGCAATCCCTCCGGTTAGGCCGACTAGAAACATGCTGAAATATAATAGTCATATAATTAACAGCTGGAATACCACACATCTACTGCATGACTGTCACATAAGAAACACAGATGACTAGTGACACCTGGCGGGCGTTAGAATTACAGGCGACTATTTTGCAAGCAACCTTATTCGGTACGGCAGGTTCGACGGGTTTTGCGTAGTTCGTCTTAACTAGGCGTAATGGACCACATTCTTAAAGACTTGATTTTGTCCACACCACCCTTTTTAAAGTGTACACTGTAAATGTTACTTTATTTTCCTCTACCTCTGTCATCGCGTCATTAATTCAAAAATAATTTGAAAAATAATATGCTTGTTTTAGTCAATAAACCGAAACGTATAACGTTCCTAATGCCAGAACCAGAAACCGTTCGTGTTTATAGTTTGTCACACGACACCGCGATAATAACTACGGCACAACTGCTGTGAAAGCAAATATTTTGTAGTCAAAACATAAAACACTACTAAAATATTTTAAACTACATCGTCGATTCCATATATTGGTCAACACTGATAGGCTTGACACACGCGCTCGTAAAATCTTCTCTTTGAGTACACGTACTTATATATGTCATTTAGTTCAATTATTGTTTATTTGTTTATTCAGTCCAGTTAGAGGTAGTATAAAATTGACTTTATGGTTTGTTTTACCCACATTAGGCCTGACACGTCAGTTAGTGGTAGAAGGTGTTATGTTGACAAGAAGTCACAGAAAGAATTATAATGTATTGGTCAAGATTAATTTTGGAATAACCAACTTACTAAACGACGTTAATGTTGACCTTTTCAGGCTGCTCGGATAAAACGAAAGCGTCCTTCTCGCTCACTTGATAGACACTTTGCACGAATAATCACGAACGAAGACAAAATATACACCAGTCAAAACGAAACCATATTGATAAAATAGATGAGCCACGAACATGCGGTGATCTTTTAGTTACACAGCGAACTCCGCCACAGTAAAGCATAAACGCACGTTAAAATAAAAATAAGTTTGACCGACGAACTGCAGTACAGTAGCCCCTTTAATCCAAGCGACTACATTATCGATGTTGTGTTGCTGCCACCTGCTGGATTGGAATGTAATAATGTTCTCTAAGAAAATTACACTTAACCTAAAATATTGCGTCTTTACAAATGGATGTAAAGACATCAATACCGGATTGTTTACAGGCCCGTCGCCGATTTAAAACGACTTTATAAGGTCTCAGTAAATTTGGAATGTCCAGGTTTGCTATCCTGTTTTCCATCGACCTCTTTAACAAAACAACTTGATATATGCCCTCCAAATATCTCAAAAAAGGCAATACCAGCAAACAGGAGTGTAAAATCAATATGTAAACAAGTTTATTTTCATTTGGAAGAATGTACACAATCAAATGTAATAATATTTTGTGCAAACAATTCAATAGGATTTAAAAATGAAATGGTCAACACAGACTGTTTTGACTGCATACGTCTTTGTTACTAAGACAGTTCGCATGAATGAACGTGTAAACACCAACAGGCTCAAATGGTCTGACTTCACTCCACCAAAACAAGACTGATCTATTTAAAGACTGAACTAGTCCATAGATCTGGAATGTGGCTTGGTTGAAATACTACAATGCCAGCAGAATCGACTCCAGAATCAAGAGATAAATATTTACACATTAAAGAACAAAATGGTTTCTCAGATCACTTGTAACCACATCACATTTTTAATATATACTAATAAAGGCTTGTTAATATTTCCCATGACAATTATCTATGGATAGTTAGTGATGAGAGAGAGACAGAGAGACAGAGAGAGAGAAAGAGAGAGAGATAAATGGCTTTGATTTAAATAGAGCACCTTTGCTCATGCAGTATTTTACAGAGTCCATAGTCCGAGAGAGGACGAGAGCATGTCAGCATTACAGTTTAACAGCCTAGCCTACACTGGAGAAACCTAGGACCACCTCAACTTGAGTTCTGGGATCGCTGGAGATTGCAAGAAATCTTGGAACCCGTTAATTGAGCCTGATCATCAGATCCCCAAACCTTGACTACCAAATCAGTTAAGACATGCTGAGAAAATGGCTTCAGTAAGCAGTGAGCACTTTTGAGCTTCTTCATGTCTGGAATAGAAGCAGTTATTTTCCTATTTCTTTCTTTAACAAAAACACATAAAAACAAATTGACAACCTGACACCACAAGGGTGCTGTTGCAAGCTCACAGCCTTATATGGTAACGCTGCAGGCACTACAGCGGACGCCCGAATAGTGACCAGCGTGGAATCGACATGTCCTACACTGGCGTTTCCATGGTACTGTGAGGAGCTGCAGGCAGCCATCACAGCGTGAGTGCCATACATGTTTCTGAGTGGCGCTCATAATGTCCCCTGTATTTTGATGTAAAAATAGGCCACGTTGTTTTACAAGCTAACGAAAACAAAAAACGTGTCGGTTCTCCACAGTGACGAGAGGATGGTTATTAAATATGGTTATTATGATGGTTATTAAATGACTGACAGGATGTAATAACGTGCAATCAAACAAGCGATAAGTGGGTTGTTAGAGGGTGATCTCACCGACAAAGTGAATTTGTGATGTCGTATTATCATAAAAGTATTAAAACATGGGCAATAGACACAAATGAAAGGTTCAGAGCACCATTCTGATCATAATTAGTGTGTGAGCTAAAGAGAGAGAAAGACAGAGAGTCAAGGATATCAAACATTCTCAAAAAACGAAAACAGAGTTGTTAGCAACCACCTACCAGTAAACTGCAGAGTACCTAACAGCGCCAAACGGCGTCCGCCTGCTGGTCAGGGAGTGAACACAGCGGATTTGCTGTTATTGTCCAGCATATAACCTCTGACCTTTTGGCAAGTCCACCTGGTGTTGGCATAATCGTCAAGATGCTTTTGTCATCCGGGTGAACGTGACAAATGACAAACGAACATGACACTCTTTAGAATGTGGAGGGAGTGTCACCTTCTGGTACGATGATATCACGTTTTGATATATTTACGGATAAAGTGGACCACCTTTTATCTTCTTTTGTTAAAAACAAACTTTTCCTAGTCTACAAGTCTCATGCACATGTGCTATCATACATATACACAGAATCCTGGCAAATGATAATAATAATAATAAACTTTACATCAGGACCTGTAGTAATGGAAGATTTGGGTATGAATATTGGATTAACAAAGAATCACATGAGTGTAAATACTCCATATTCGTCTTCACTGATTGATGTAGTTAATGTAAAACATCCCTCAGATTCAAAGAAAAGTTAACTGACAAAGAGTCAGTACATCCTGCCCAAATCCTATTTTCAACACCACGCAAGAAAGCACAAAACTGGTTTTAGATCAGTAAACATTTCTTGTCAAAATTGTCACCATAATGTAAGAAAAAGCAAATTAACACTTGGGTTAGTTATAGGGGATTTCCATTTACATCTGTGGTGTCATACTATATGATTGTTGACAATATGACTAATTAAGCAAACTACTGAATAGTTCAAGTTCAGTGTGGAATATAACCCAGGCTCTTAACGGAAGTGCCTACTACCCTGTAAAACATTTGGAACGTGAAAAATGGAATGTTTGGATTCACATTCCCATACCATGTTCACTGGTCATATTGCAACTCATCTTTTTATGATCCTGAATTAATCTATTTCCACATTAACTTTACCATCACAGTTTATACTGAAAAAAGAAAAAGAGGAAAAGAAAAAAACTTCTGTCACTATTGGGATATAAACATGTATAAAAAAGTGGTTATTCATAATAAGAAAAAGGATGAAATGTCTTTTGGGGGATAGGAATACAGGAATACACCATTGGGACGTTAGAGAATACAATTACGCAAACATCTGGTTCTTTTGTAGAAACTCTCTATTCATCTCCATTTCCATCACTGATTGTTGATGTTGTTTTCCAAAAGAGGTCAATTTAATAACATGCCATCTTGAACAGTGTGCCAAAGCTAACTTGGTCAGGGTCATGAAGGAACTGAAAACCCGATGCTTTCTTCCTGCAGACAGGGTGTCTCCCAAGCCAATATTCAAATGAGCAGTTTGAAATAGTTGTCTGAGTGGTATGAATACGTGCCATGCTTGATTACGAATAGATGATTCTTGAAATATATCCTCCTGCTCTCTATGAACATGTTTTGTGCTTATTCTCTATGTGATACACTTTTAAGCCTTTTTTCCTGGTACTTATTCATCACTGTTGTGGACTATAGCGGATGGTTGGTGTCAGCTGTGAAATCCGGACTTTAAGACTTTGGGACTAAGTCGTTGCACCTGACTACTTCCGGAAATGTATTCAAATTGAGTAATCAGTCTAGTCTTCCGCCGAGCCTTTGTCTTCAGGTGTTGAGCTATAGGTGCTGTTGTCAGTGGCGTGTGATTTGAAAATGTTGTTTTAAAAGCTCCGTATAAAACGATCTTGACACTTCATTCGGCTTGGGAAAACAAGATGAGTTTTACCCGTTTGCTGATAGGAGCAAACGTCGAGTAGCAAGGATCAATTTGAACACATTGCTCATAGGTCCTGTGTTGCTTAACGGTAGAGGTTTGTCCTGCGTCTGTCCTGTTGTTCTACTTCTTGGGATGGAACACCATAAGAGGGCGCTCCTCGATGCGCTGCCACGGGCTTTTCTTGTTCTCGTCTTTGTCGTCAGGGTCGTTTTCATCCTCCGGACTTGTGACGGAATCGCGCTGGGTCTCGCTGTTGCTGCTGCGTGAGCTGTTTCCGCGGCTGCGACCCCTCCGCGGTATCGTCGACCCACGTGGCTCCTCGGGGCCGTCGTCCAGGAGGGGGGTCAATGGGTTTTCCAACGGTGACCCCGCTCCCATGCGCCCAACACCCCCGCTCAGATCCAGGGGGTCATGATACATCAGCTTGGAGTACTGCTTCCCACTGCTGGTGCCGTTTACGCTGTGCCCCTTACGCCCACCACCATGCCGATCCTCCTTGCTCTTCCGCCCGGAGGACTGCTTGCGCTCCTGCGGTGTGCCTTGGAGGCTTGTGTCTGGGCCGCAATCCTTACTGGTACCAGCGGGGGCGCTGAGCGTGCTCTGCGCACTGTGGTTGCTGCTGTTTGCGCCGCTGTGCCCAAGCTCGGAGCCCACGTCGATGTAGGAGTGGCGCACATGAGCGTTGGCGCGCCCATCGAGCGATATGAACCAAGCACGTGGGTGCTGCTTCACACCGAGCTCTCTTAGCTTCTTCTCCGTCAGGGCTTGGAGCTCCCCGTTCATCTGCGCCATGGTGGAGTCGTTGAACAGCACGGGGATGTGGACCGGCGCTGACGGACCTCCAGACGCCCACACGTTCTCATCGGAGCCGGTTGGCGAGCCGATACCAGCCTGAGATTGCATTTGGCCCGCCCCCTGGCCCTGGCCCAAGATCGGGATCCCACCACTGACACCGTTCCCCGGCCCTCCTTGGCCATCCCTGTCTCGCTCTGCCTGGCTCTGACCATCCTTCCCACCTTCCGAGCCTTTGAACTCGGACGACAAGCGCATGTAGTGCGCTGGGATGACCAGAGTGGGTACCATGCTGCGGTACATGTTCTCCGTCATCTGGTCCAGAGAACTGCAGAAGATGATCTGACCCGGCTGCGTGTTCAGCGATGTCGGACGGGCGAGGTGCTCCGCTCCCTGGGAGACCTGCGAGTACTCTGGGGGCTTGTCCGGGATGGACGGTGAAGGCGGGTCAGCCGTGTACCCGCGGTTGTCGTTGACGACGTGCCTGCGGCGGTAGTCATGATCCTTGTCGTCGGAGCTGTAGTTGCGTCCGTAGTCATCTTGGAGCGAGGAGTTGTCGTGGTTGTTTGTCTCCGTGGAACGGTGCACCTTCATGGGGAAGCTCTCTCCACCGCGCTGGGCCCCTTTCGGTTGCTTACTCTTGGATGCGTGTCGGAGCTTGTGCGCCGGCACGTGCTTGGAGAATTCGTCCCGTGCGCTCTTGTGTTCTCGGGACGGGGAGCCATCGGGTTTGGCGGCATCCAGGTCACCGTTGGAGGCTGCAGCTTCAGCGTGGCCACCGCAGATGAGGTTGAGGCGAGACGTGGAGGTGCCCTGGTCCCTCCTGGAGCTGCACAGGGTAGACGAGACCTGGGCCTGCTTGTGCTGCCGGCGGGGTTTCAGACACCTCCGTCTGGTAGACGGGAAGACAGAGAATGGGCTGTGTAAGCGAACATGTGTTTGGGGCTTTGCCTATTTTCTTTAATAAGTGGTACATTGTCGGCTAATCGTATATACAAAGAATGGGACGTTACAAACGTTGCGAAAGCAGGTAAAGCCACACGCACAAACTCACAGACCTGCAGTAGTAGAGGAGTACGCAGAGTAGTACCAGTACAAGCAGAGCAAGTGATCCCAGAATGGAGAGCAGGAAGAGGGTGTGGTAGGCCGTAATGTCCCTCAGGCTTGGATGCGACAATCCTGTGCCTAAGATACCATACCAGCCCCAGTCAGAGACCCTGCTCATTATGTGTTTGTCAAAGTGTAACGTTACCATCCTAAGTCATGACATAAGACGTCTAGGAACTCACTACCTACACATGAAGAATGATATGATATGATTAATGTATGTAAACACATGACTTGCATTTATCTAATGACCTGCCAAGCATGAACATAAAATAGTACATACGATACATAATACATGATTACAATATTTATATTATTACAGTATTAATACAATATGTACTAATACATAATAGATGTAACATTCATACTATTATTAATAATATATGTTAGAATATTAATAAAATAGTCAGTAGTAAACTGATACAGATTTAAATGCATTTTCTGTTTTTGTTAACTACATACCTATTTGGTCGCAAAAAAGAAACTTCATAAAAAGACACAAATGAGTGTGTGTGTGAGTGTGTGTGTTAAATGAGTGTGTGTGTGAGTGTGTGTGTTAAATGAGTGTGTATGTGAGTGTGTGTGTTAAATGAGTGTGTGTGTTAAATGAGTGTGTGTGTGTTAACCTGATGTAGAGGGAAAAGCTGCTATCCAGTAGCCCAGGCGCGAGGCCATGAAGTCGCATATAAGATGTGTCCCGTCCCTCTTAATGTACCCAGTGCCATTCCTCACCCACAGCCCTGGAAGAGCAAAACCACAGAGGCTTAGCTTTGCTAACCAGGACAAAACACGTGGCCCTCACCTGGGAACTGTGGAGGAACGTCAGCTGTTCTAAACGAGAGTGTTTCTATGTGATTGTGTTTTCGCGTACAAACGTTTAGTGAGATATTTACATTTACATTTACATTTACGGCATTTAGCAGAGCGACTTACAAAAAGTGCTTCATTGTTTTACTCAGAACAAAGTCTCTATCTAGTTAGTTTAGGCTAAAATCAGGAAGAAACTTTAAGCAAAGATATTATTAGATACAGTCAGTATGGACGCCTAGATATACTCAAATATATACTGAAAAAACCCTACTTAAAAGATAAAAGCAAGAAAAGTCATTACAGTCACAAATATTTAATAAATGCTAGTGTAGTAAAATTTAATTTAAGTGCTCTTGAAACAGATGTGTCTTCAGTCTTCGCTTAAAAAACAGCAAGAGACTCTGCCATTCGGACACTCAGGGGAAGTTCGTTCCACCACTGAGGTGCCAGAACTGAAAAAAGTCTGGATGCATGTTTTCCGCGTGTTCTGAGAGATGGTGGGTCAAGCCGAGCTGTGCTTGAAGCTCGAAGAGCTCTGGGTACAGATCGGGATTTGACCATTGCCATATTTAGCACTGAGGGTGAATACATCCTAGCCATTAGTAGTTTTTGCTTTTTACGAAAAGGGATGTGCATGCATGTGTATGCATGTGTATGCATGTGTATGTGTGTGTGTGTGTGTACCTGTCTTAGTGTCATACACCCACACGGGCACACTGCTGGGGGAGCGTACGCGTGTGTCAGAGGGCAGGGGTACAGAGACATGGATGGGCTCCGTCACCTGGACCACATGGCCTTCTCGGTCAAACAGCTGAGCGCTGACTGCAACTACAGCTGTCAGATCAGTCCAGCCACTCTCCCCTCCTAAACCAAGGTGCACACATGTTCAAAACATGTTGTTCTCTCTCTCTCTCTCTCTCTCTCTCGCTCTCTCTCTCTCTCGCTCTCTTTTGACCTGTGTTGTTGGGCTCCAGGGCCAGGAGGTATGGGAAGGCGCTGATCTCGCTTAAATCTCTGGCGGTGGTCAAAACTGCAGTCAGCTCAGAGAAGGAGGAGTTTAAGTGCAAGCTCCGCCTTGGAATGTGCAGCCATGGTTGGCTCCGCCCTCCTGCAGGTCAAATCAGGGTGCAAAGAAATGTTGCTAGAAATTGTACACTCTGAACATTAGCGAGCACAATACAGTGTACGGTCGCTGAACTCTGTAGGTCTGTCAGATCTTTCAGTGCTTTAGAACAAAGCTAGATAGTACTGCACTACATTAACTGTTCCATTAACTTTTTGAGCAAATTTATTTGTTGTTTCAACAGAGGGTACGTTATACTCTTACTCAAGTACATTTATGAGATCAAAAATATACTTTTGGTCCATTACATTAAAATGTAATATTCATCCTGTTATAGTTCAAATAATTTTAGTCAGCATACTGTATACAGTGTTGGTCGGGAACCGTTTTCCCTTCCTGAGTTTTGTGCATGATGTGGTCCTGTTGGCACCATCGGGCCAGGACCTACAGCTCTTGATGGATCAGTTTGCAGCCGAGTGTGAGACGGCCTGGATGAGAATCAGCACCTCTAAAACTGAGACCATGGTACTCAATCGGACAAGGCTGGAGTTCCCTCTCTGGGTCGGGGGGGGAGTCCTCGCCTCAAGTGGAGGAGTTCAAGTATCTCGGGTTCTTGTTCTCACGAGTGAGGGGAGGATGGAACGAGAGTGTTGCGGATGTTGTACCGGACTATTGTGGTGAAGAGAGAGCTGAGCCAAAAGGGAAAGCTCTCGGTTTACTGGTCAATCTACGTTCCGACTCTTAGCTATGGTCATGAGCTCTGGGTAGCGACCGAAAGAATGAGAACGTGAATACAAGCGGCTGAATGACTTTTCTCCGCAGGGTGTCCGGGCTCCCTTAGAGATAAGGTGAGTACGGTCATCCGGGAGAGACTCGGAGTAGAGTCACTGCTCCTCCTGTAGAGAGGAGCCAGTTGAGGTGGTTCGGGCATCTGGTCTGGATGCCACCTGGGCGCCTCCCTGGCGAGTGCTCCGGGCATGTCCAACAGGGAGGAGACCCCAGGGAAGAACCAGGACACGCTGGAGAGATATTGGCTCTGTTCGAAATAGCCTACTACATACGGCATACTGCATACTGCACTCAGTATATGCTGGATACTACATACTGGTCCTCATAGTAGTATGCAGTACAGTTTCCAGTATGCGACAAAAACAAAGCATACTACGGGGTCACGTGAACGTAGCGTTGCATGATGGGAGGCAGTACACCACGAAGATAGCTGTTCGCGTACTGGAATATTTTGCGGAAGTAGTATGTCACCCGGGGATGTTTCGCGTACTGGAAAAATTCTTTTTATTTGCATACTGCATGCGGCATACTGATTTGGGGCCCAAGCAGTACGCCAGTAGTATGTAGTAGGCTATTTTGATCGGTATCCCCCCAGAAGAGCTGGAAGAGGTGGCTGGGGAGAGGGAAACCTGGGCCTCTTAGCTTAGGCTACTGCCCCCGCGACCCGGACCCGGATAAGCGGAGGATAATGATTAGATGGATGGATTTTCTTTATTTTCTTTATTATTAATAATAATTTAACTACTACTATGGATTCTTTCACTTGAGCAATACTATCTAAATAATTATTATTTTAAAATAACAATATTTTTACTTGCTTTAGTTTGAAAGCTGTATTCGTATGCAGTTGTACTATGATTAAGGTCTATTCTAGAATTTCGGTGCAAGTGTTTGGATCTGCAGGCCAAAAATGGTTGACGACAGCACTACCACTGGTGTTGCTATGGCAACTCTGGCAGGAAATACTGAGGCACAGTTGAAGGCTACAGTGCTGTGTGTATGGGTGGGTTTATAGGGAGAGGTCTGTGCTGTGTATGGGTGGGTTTATAGGGAGAGGTCTGTGCTGTGTATGGGTGGGTTTATAGGGAGAGGTCTGTGCTGTGTATGGGTGGGTTTATAGGGAGAGGTCTGTGCTGTGTGTATGGGTGGGTTTATAGGGAGAGCTCTGTGCTGTGTATGGGTGGGTTTATAGGGAGAGGTCTGTGTTGTGTATGGGTGGGTTTATAGGGAGAGGTCTGTGTTGTGTATGGGTGGGTTTATAGGGAGAGGTCTGTGCTGTGTATGGGTGGGTTTATAGGGAGAGCTCTGTGTTGTGTGTATGGGTGGGTTTATAGGGAGAGCTCTGTGCTGTGTATGGGTGGGTTTATAGGGAGAGGTCTGTGTTGTGTGTATGGGTGGGTTTATAGGGAGAGGTCTGTGCTGTGTATGGGTGGGTTTATAGGGAGAGGTCTGTGCTGTGTATGGGTGGGTTTATAGGGAGAGGTCTGTGCTATGTATGGGTGGGCTTATACTGTAGGGAGAGGGCTACAGTATAAACCCACCCATCACAAGTCATTCCTAATTCCTCACTAAAACTTTAACCTGCACTTAAATCTCATAAAGCAACAATAATCATAATTAATTATTAATTAATTAATTACTATATTAGTAATTATAATAATCATTATTCTGCAATATTTTCTTTCTTCATCAGTCATTTCTTACCTGGAGAGCCATGAAACACCTGGATGACATCATCATACAGGATGAGGGTTCCTGGTCTTTGGGCCAACAGGTACAGACTGACAGAGGCATACACTGGCACACAGAGTGAGAGAGTGTTGAGGTAAGTAGGGTCATGTGTAACAAACTTCCTGCCCCCCTCGGTCACACACTCCTGCTGGTAGTGAGTGCAGAGTGAGGACTGTGAGAGGTGTGGTAGGCACAGTCAGGAGAGGTCCTCGCACGCTCATTCATGCTTGGTAATCACCGTGTATATTCTAAAACTAAAAAGTTTGTGGAGGGAGACTAAATATGCAGTTTACATGTATGCTTTACAGAACCGGTAAACAGAGCAAATATTTATGTCCATTTTACACGTTAGTTTTAGAAAATATATTTTAAATCAAATGTGGTTCTTTAACAGTGTAAGTCTCTGCTCTTGTTTTTAGTTCAACACAAATATCCAAAATCTCTTCCTTTTGCTAAAGTTTATTTCTAGCAATTAAATGGTTCACCAGACTCAAACCTACCACCTAAACTAATACGCTCTAATGCACCATTAGCCAGCAGTAATCCAGATTTAATCCACATTTAATCCAGAATTACTCCCGACAAACAGGGCAGATTACATCAGCTGCGCCATGTAATGGCCACCAGCGGAAGGCAGAAATGGACCATCCCAGTGTTTATTTATGGTGTTTAATGTTTCCTGACACTGAAACGTAAAGTTAACCCTTCATGCTACTGAACTTTTCAGCACTTATTCACTATTATTTTGAGTGACACATAAAAAAGATCATTTTTCCCCCATAATTCTTATGGTGTATTCTGAACAAGTGCACACCATGAGCTTTAAAGGTGAATGCTTGACTACTGCACTTTAATACTGAAGATACCGATCATCCATTTCAGTAGTTTATGGGTATATGTCAGTGTTTACTCACAGGGCACTCTGCTGGCATGCCACGGCACGGAGCCGGTGACATAATCTTTCTGAGATGCTGTGATGATTACCCACGAGCCCATGCGGTACAGGAAGTTCATGACCGCTGCATCTTCATTCGTGGCCTGACCAGACACCAGCACGCTCCGGTTGCCGTGGACAACGACGGCGGCATTGTGCAAGGGTGACAGGTCACCTCCGTCAAACACCTGAACCCTCACTTGCACTTCTAAAAGAGAAAACATGCGCTTAACGCCATTGGTTCTGGGATGTTTCCTCCAAATCCCTCCCACTTCTCATTCAGGATCAGGGTCTTTCTCTCAACATTCTCACCAAAACAGATCCTAACAGATCAACCTGTCTATGAATGTTCACTCATCCACGTCATTGAATTGCCTGATAGCAGAAAGCCAGTCCTCCATGCTGAACTGATTTAAGTCCCACAGATAAATGTTAAAATGAGCAGTAACACTATGAGTGGAAATACTACAGATTAACTAGTATGTCATCGAGATGATACTACAAGTTACTACGCAGATTCATTCAAGGTTTATAGCAAATTATTAATGTTCCCAAAACAAGCTGCAAAGTGAATTCTTCTGCCTGAAGAGTGTAAGAGCTGTACAAGTTCTCCGTGCATCAGTTCTGTAATGTCCCAAACACCACAAACTTTATTTGTGTGAAGATGTATTTTTGGAAAATCTGTTAATTTTTCTCCACGGTAAAATTAGCACCAAATCTGCACCTTTTCCTCTGAAACTCTTCACACATACGGGAAATTATGCATCATACATTAGCAGTGACTGCATGCAGTCCAATCACATCCAATGACTGGTATATCCAGATAGCACGTGTTGCAGCCTCACGTGTTAAAAACGGTTATGTTGACTGTGCAGTTACTATTTCTTTTAGCAGTTAGCTATATAGCACCATTTGAAATCACCAGTGTTTTATCTCTGTTATCTTTAGTCTACTTTTGTTCAACTGGTCACTACAGGTGTTCATACAACATGGCTTGGACCCAGCACGAACACTCTTGGAGATTATTCAACACGGATTTTTTTTTTACTCTCCATATGTCACATACGGCAAACAAAGAACACATGACCGTATGAATTTTACAGCACGGTGCTCTTTATGAATATCAATCCCATAAATCAGCGGTACTTGGATTGATGTAAGATAGGCGAGTATTTCACGAGCGTCGCCTATAATGTACTATCAGCGCTAGGTTGCTGTTTGCGTAATTGACAGGCGCGCGAGGCCACAAGGCGTAATTAGAATTCGCGTGCTGTATTTGATAGCCTCGCGCTGCCGATACGCTGGAAGCCACAGTGATCAAAGACAGGTCGATGCAAATAATTTCCAGAGTAGTTCTCCACGATTTTCGTTCCTTGCCCCGAAACACTGTCAGCAGTACGGTACATGCTGCCAATTGTACTCGTCCTCAGCCGAATTGTATATGAAATATGATTGAAAAAGCCTAAGACGGGCGACCTGGGCTGTTTGTCGAAAAAATATTTGGCTTATTTTGCTTTGCTGCAATGTTTGAAATGCCATTCCATCGAAATAAATCTTCCAACCACTCCCACACCTTAGCAAGGGTCTGCATCGTTTCTCCTTAACTCACCGAGGGCTCCATTCTCCACGATGGATTTTGCGACTATCCGTTCGGCGCTGTAGAAAAAGAGACACAAAAGCAAATGGGAAATATACAGAGGTGGCATCCTCATTGCTACATTGTCGTCTCCACTTCGTCAGCCATAACTATTCATCTATGTTTTTTTAGAGGCAGTTGCTAAGGGCGTCTTGCCTATCAGATGCATCTTCCTCGGGATGCAGCACTGCCTGCTGCCTCGTATCACCGCTTTCATTGTTCAGAGTAGCGGAAAACCCTCGCTTGCGACATCTAGCGGTGGGAAAATTGTAGTTAACAGTAAATATTTGGGTGGTGTTTGGGAGATGCAGTAGTCTGTTCTTTAGAGCAGTTGTCACGGGTCCTGTGCTTCAGAACAAAATGGCAATCGACGTTAGAGGGCGCCATTGACCCTAGCAGTATTCAGGCGGAGTGTCAGCGGACCATCTGGCAACCTAACCAATACGAAACATCCTGAGCACTTTTTAAGCACCAAGCCTAACCTCCAAACCACTACCGTCTAGCCATTAGCCTGTGCGACCTCCTGTCTGTTACAGCCCTGATGTTGTCACATGGTCCCTATGTGAATGAGAGAGAATACACACTGACAACTAGGTGTCTACTTACACACTGGCGGGCTGGCAGTGTCTCACCATATAGCTTAATAACAGTTAACTAAGCTGTTTTGTGTCATTCTGTGTGAGATTATGTTATGAAGGTTATGTTAAAAAATGAATTCAGAAATTCAGAAGCATTACATTAACTATGCTGGCAAAAACACATGCAAGTCCAGGATGCTGAGGATGCTTTAGACACAACGTAATTTCAACTTAAACATTATGCCCTTATCTTTTTGAGTATTTTTAGTTTACGTTATCACAAGTATTCATTCTATAACTGTCAAATACACACACACACACACACACATGTGCGTGTGCACGCACAACGTGTGTGTGTGTGTGTGTGTGTGTGTGAGTGTCTGCAATGCATAACTAGGACAGACAGTCATTGCCCTTAAGGGAAGTGTTGATTAAGTCTCTTCTTTTTAATTAAAGGTTGTTTGTAATTAAGCTGTCAGAAAGCGTTTAAAGTGTTACTGTTTTTATATATATATGAGGTGACAAATTACACCTGGTCACATATCTAAAATGACACAAAAGGAGATTACCCACGTGTGTCATACTAGTAATGCTTTCTTCTGCTGAACAAATGACCACACATGAAAACATGTAAACATGTCAGCAATCACTGTCATGCCTGGCTCCGCCTCTACTGTTTTTCCATTCCCTCCTAGATGTCTGTAACCCCGCCCCTCATTAGCATTCCCAGGTGTTTCTTGTTGGTTTCCTTGGTTTGACTGTAGTTAAGGCCTAGTTTCTGTGTAGTCTGGGCTGATCTTTGTTTGTTGTACAGCTCTGTTGTTCGTGAGTATAAGGTTTAGTCGGTTTGTTCTATGTTTAATGTCTTTGTCTAACTCTTTAATGGATTTCACCTGCCCTGTCTTTATGACCCTGATTTTTGATTGCCCTTCCTTAAACCTCACACTGCTCAGCACATGTCCACCTCATAGCTCCATGACGCCCTGTACAAGTGCCTGTAAAAATGATTATAATTGTACAATGGCAACATTTCAGACCAAAACATTCTTAATGACTTTGTTTACACCGAAACCAATGAATGATTAAGTAATTTAGCAAACTTGGTGGAGCTGACATTTAAATATTAAGCACATAATATATAGGCATAGCTCAATGCTATGTCCACTGCTGTAGTTTAAAGTTTGCCAGCCCTTGAGCGCCCCCCACTGGCCTTGGACCACAAGCAGTCGCCTGCCTTGCCTGGTGGCAAAAGGTGCCTCTGCATATCACCATTTACCTCAGGATTCTTTAAAGAAGAAAACAAGACTGATGATAACAAGACAGACAAGACGAAGACATGATATCAGATCTGATCAGATCAGCTTGGAATGTCATGACAAAAAGATTTTACTTTGTGGTGCAAAAAGTAGTTTTAAAAAGGTTTAACAGAGGTTAAGAAACGATGCAGGATTAAGACAGAATATCAGTTCCAGCAAGATGGAGAAAGGTCATGTAGGTTATGTGCTGCAATGGTGGACGTTTGGATTATGTGCTCCAGTGGTGGACACCTGGATTATGTGCTCCAGTGGTGGACACCTGGATTATGTGCTCCAGTGGTGGACGTTTGGATTATGTGCTCAAGTCTCTCAGAAACAAATTCTGAATTCTATGATAGATGTAGTATTTGGATTCTTTCTGTTTTAATATCAATTAATCTGGATTAGACGGTTCTGTGAAAAACAGATTGAGAAACAGCTCTCTCGTTACCAGGCCATTCTGATCTGACTCCAGTGAACACTTCATGCCTGGCAGCACAGTCAGAATGCCCGACAGGATGCCTGGTGCACAATGGAGTGACCTAAAAATAATCCATGTGTGACAATAACCAGATACACAGAATGAGGACATACTGTGACAACTCCAGACATGTGAGGACAATAAGACAATGTTGTTCCTTTTGTAGAGCATTCATCACGTCTGGGTTAACATACCTGCTGTCCCATTAGAGATCCTAGGGTGGGACCACTGGATGTCCCCCCATCACTGGGAGTCACAACAGTGTCCCCCCCATCACTGGGAGTCACAACAGTGTCCCCCCCATCACTGGGAGTCACAACAGTGTCTCCCCCCCATCACTGGGAGTCACAACAGTGTCCCCTCCATCACTGGGAGTCAACAGTGTCCCCCATCACTGGGAGTTTGCTGGTTTGAGCCTTGATGAAGCCACACCCGGCCTGTGTTGGGCCGGTCTCTGTGTTGGGCCGGCCTCTGTGTTGGGCCGGCCTCTGTGTTGGGCAGGCCTCTGTGTTGGGCCGGCCTCTGTCGGAGCATGGACAGACGTTTGGAAAAGATGTGATGCTTGCCATTCAATTTAGGAAGAGATTTAAACATTAGCAGTGTTAAAGTGCACACACACACACATCTTCACTGATGGTAATGTGTACCATTACATGGAGAGATCATTTATGTAAATGATAATCAAGTGATTATAGGAAACTCGATTTTGGTGTTCTTAAACATGCCACACTGCTCCGTGGTGGATTTTTATTGCTTTATGTCCAAAGAACAGATTTTCTTAGTACTGTGTCATTTTCCAGTAGCCAGTGTAGGTGATATTATCCAAATTTTTTATTATTTACTTATTTTTATTTATTTATTAAATTCTATTAGACACAGTTAAAAAAACAACTGAGTAATGTGTGTTTTGTATTTGAGTTGCAACTTTTAGGTCTTTCATATGATAATTTTATTTGACTTTTAGTTTGTCTTGTTAAGCTCATCTAGTTATTCTGTATCTGATCAATCTGATTAGGTTTTGCGGAACAGTGTTACAATGTTCAACTGCCATTAGTATTTGGATACCTGGAAGCAGTGTCTGATAACACAGTGGAACTGAGCGAATTTGAGTGGATCCATTCTAATTATCTAAAGTCTAACAGCAGCAGTGTCTGATAACCCAGTGGAACTGAGCGAATTTGAGTGGATCCATTCTAATTATCTAAAGTCTAACAGCAGCAGTGTAGCTAGCAGCCAGCAGGCAAAACTGAAATTATTACACATGTTGCTTACACAACCCAAACAAAAATCTATTCACATTTAAACAGTTTCTTCTCATTTCTTCTCTCTCTCTCTCTCTCTCTGTGTGTGTGTGTGTGTGTGTGTGTGTGTGTGTTTGAGACATTCTGTAATGTTGCAGGTGTACATTCCATGTTACCGCCAAAGATGTGTAATCTACAGTTTGCCATTTCTAAGAGCCAACGTTCAGCTATGTTCAGATCAGAACTGTTAAGTACATATGCACATGCACACGAAGAAATGTACACGTGCACTCACATAAAAAAACTCTAATAAACGTGAACACAAGAATACTGGTTTCGTGTCTATGTCAGATAAAAGCAGTCATAAGAAAGGCCCTTGTAACTTGGAGAATTGTATTAATCGTTTTCAACCGTTGAAAACGTTTCTGTTTATTATTATTATCATTATTATTGAAATGTTTGTGAAGGTCTCTGTGTAAACAAACTGATCCTTATCAAAGCATTGCGAACATTCTGACACGATATGTCCTAAAGCACCTCGGCCCGCCCCCTTTGCACGAGGCGACCCGGAATGGACACCTGCGTGCAATGTCAAGGCGAGCACGAGAGGACAGCTCTGACCACGGCTAGCACTTTTTGTTTTATCACGGACACTTGCAAGGTGGAAACGTCTCTCTAAGATGCTCGACCGAGGGGCACCGTCGACTGACATACTCTTTACACATTAAAGTATGAGTCGGAAGGAGCGGAGAATACAGACTGGTGAGCGGGTAATTAATGGATAACCGCACGTATCAACGTGCCATTCCTGGCGGTTCTCCAAAGTTTCCGACTAAGGTTGTAACTGTAACGTAAGGCCAATTTAATTTCATCTTAGCCGCTATTACTAAAGTTACAATGAAGGTGATGCGACACTCAAGCAGTTTGGTTACACAACCAGCAATGGGTTATAATGTTCTGCGCGTGATCCGTGAAGTGGTGTGACACTGTTCTGAGGTGGTCCGGGTTACACCTTCATCCCAGCGCGACTGTTCTGGTGAGTGACAGCTGTCATCACAGGAATAGAAGAGACTTCAATAATTAAACGAAGCTTTGGCCGAAGAAGAAGATATGAAATAAGTCATATGCGCTCATTTGTATTAAAAGGCTTTTTAAAAGGACTCGCAAGTAGAAAGATTTCGGATTTTAACTTTCTGTCCAAAAATACTCGGTAGCTAATTGTAATATTTTTTGTTTTTCCCTTATCACACATTTTTTTTACCTTATCATAGTGGATTTTTGTCTCTATGAAGATTGCAGCTTCCTTTCAGAGGAAATTTATATTATATCTAGATTATAATGGACCAATATTTATATATAAAACATGCAACGTCGTAAGTGGATTGACCCATGTTTTCTTCAGAAAGATCTGATCTAATCTGATGTAATCAGAACTTCAATGATGGCGTTGTGCGTTGATGGATCATCTTCGCTAAACTAAAAAAAAGAAAGATAAAGTCAAGCAGCTAAAGACACTCCTGCAACAGCTAAACTAATGAATACGTCTGCTGGAACAACAGAGAAGATTATGCGTGTCTCCCTAATGTTACAGGTGAGCCTCGAATAGCTAACGAATACTTTACCGGTGCGGAGTTACATGGTCTTCAGATTGTTGAGTCTAATTGAGACTGATATGTCGAATGAACCCGGTTTGGGGCAATCGGTATTGGAAAATTCGGTGGAGACCACAGAAAATCTAAAGTAAGAAAAGAAATTCGCCGTATATTTGCGGGAGAAATCACGTGAAACGGGTAGACGTAATGAATGTTTGCGTTACTGCTTTGTGTTTGATTCGTTATTTTTAGCTGTGGAAGTCAAACGCACAATATGGATTCGGTTGATTAATGTTTGTTTTGTTTGGGTTCAGTGTTTATTATATAGGCGATATAGGAATATAGGCCACCTATAGATCCTGTTTTGGACTCCCCAGTCGATGTTGGCCTCGTATCTTCACATAAATATTAATTACTTTCATTATTAAATATCACTACATGGATAATCACATATTATACATTATGTTATTAAAATAATGACTCGGTTTGCTACACTCCCTTAACCTTTAACCTTTACTGGCCAGTAAAGAGAAAAACAGCAGTTTCAGTGCATCACCAGGTGTTTGCCGATGATGTCATTATCTTCTTATTCACTTCTTATTCTAGCAGCCGTTTGAGTGTGTGTTGGTATTGTGATGTCATTCAAATGTTGGTGACACTATAGGTGCTCTGTTGTTTGGGGTCCTGGAGTATATGATAATCAGAAGGATGTTTATATTGGGGTTGCTATTGAAATGCACACACAGACATTGAATCTGAATATTCAGCCACCGAGCACATCAGTGGATGAATCTGATTGGTCTGCTCCCCTGCCACTCAGGAGCGTGAGATTGGACCAGGGTGCAGGTGGAACACTGGTTGAACACTGGTTCCATGTTCCTGCTCACCTGTATGTCCCTCCCACGCTTCACAGACCAGTCGACAGCACTTCTCATTCAACTTGCCCTTACAATGTGTATACTGCATCTTAGCGATGGCATCTTTGTTAATTCACAAATATTTATCTGTCTTTTATTAAATGATGCATCAGGAATTTCACTGTAGAAATGCATCCCTATCTGAGGTTTCCTTCACAATGTCATTTTTGTCTCCCCGCCCTTCAGATTAGGGGGAATTAAGGGTCCATTTGGAACTGGCTTTTGCCATGTTGGACTCGCTAATCTGAGATTAGCTGGGTGGGAATATCAGGGTTTGTCAGTCTCCTTATATTCCAGATAATAGTCAAATCCCTGAAAGATAACATTTAGGTTAATGTCTGGTTTGCACTTAATAAATATGTATTTGTAAGTACACTGTAAAAGACTCTTATTAGATCACGTGGTAAAATGGGGCCAGTAATGGATCAACAAGGATTGGAGTTTATTATTTACATACAGCAATATTTCAACCATTTTACAGTAGCCGTATCAGTGGAAGGTTTGGACGACGCACTTGTTTCCCTGGTAGATTTTAGGTCTTCCACTGTCTTTTGCATTTGGGTCATCTGTGCTGAGCCATGTGCCAAGGAAACACTTCTCTTAGCCTTTTCTTTGACTCTCTCTCTCTCTCTCTTTCTCTCTGTCTCTCTCTCTCTCTCCCTCTCTCTCTCCCTCTCCTCTCTCTCTCTCTCTCTGTCTCTCCCTCTCTCTCTCTCTCTCTCTCTCTCTCCCTCTCTCACCCTCTTCCACAGGTGCTGTCTGCCCTGTGTGTTGTGGTTACCACAGCATCAGCAGCTGATCATGCCTGCGACACGGTGATGCTGGCTGCTGGAAACCTCACCTGTATGTGTGTGTGCGTGTGTGTACTTGTGTGTGTGAATGTATGTGCTTGTGTGTGTGTATATGTGTCTGACCAGACCTGGTCAGTTACATAGCTAAGTCACCCGCACACACATCATTCCACTGGGCAAAATGTGCTCGAGAGATCCTCAATAGATCTTCCGGGATGGTCTGGAGACACAGGCGATCCTGCCGGAGGCGAGAAAACAATAATAACCCACAATCCCACGCTCCGTGAGAAAACAGTGAGGCAAGAACTGCCCGAGGAAAAGCAAACATTTGTACTGTAGCCATCTTCTCTACAGAGCAGCCATGCTTTCATGGACGGATTACATCACCAAGAGCCATACTGATTACAGACTGGTTATGAGGTCATCAGTATTCATTTATAACAGTTAGTTGTTCAATTCAATTCAATTTTATTTATATAGCGCTTTTTACAACACATGTTGTCACAAAGCAGCTTTACAAATTGCGTGGGTCCAGATCCCTAATGAGCAAGCCAAAGGCGACAGTGGCAAGGAAAAACTCCCTAAGATGGCAGGAATTTAGGAAGAAACCTTGGGAGGACCAAGACTCAAAAGGGAACCCATCCTCCATTGGGCGGCCCGCTAGCAATGTCCACATTCACAGTTCAGGTATAGTCCAGATATAGTCCTGTAGTTATGATTCTAATTCCAGGCCGAGTAGTCACAGTCCCTTCAGAGTAGATGAGCCTCAGGTGGGAGTTGGCATCAGCACGTCCTCTTGCGATAATGGCACATCCAACCACGGCATCGGCACATCCACTGGCAAGCCAGACCATCTCCTAGATGCTTGTATGGGGTGGGTAACGGGAAAGGCTCGTCTCTCCTTGTCCCGGTATTTCTCGGGCAGCCATTGGGAAGAAGAGGGACAATTAGTTCTATATGGAATATGTTAGACAAAGTAAATGTAAGCATTTCTGGAGTGTGGCAGCGACTCCGGCAATTAAATTATTACAGCCTAGCTAAAGGGCAGAACCAGAAGGTAACACAGACTTGGGAGCATCCTGAGACACTGGCATCCATCCACTACACCGTCGACAAACTTGAGTGACCGCGTGCAGTGATAGGATGACAGCACCAGCGCCCCAGTTTGCCATAAAACCCTTTACCCATGAACCCCTGGATCTGTTACCTTATCTAAAGGGGCACATTAATTACCAAATGCTAGATCAAACAAGTAAGTTTTCAACCTAGACTTAAAGATTGAGACTGTGCCAGAGTCCCGGACACATTCTGGAAGACTATTCCATAGTTGGGGGGCCTTATAAGAAAAGGCTCTTCCCCTGCTGTTACCTTAGTAATTGATGGAACTAATAGGAGGCCAGCCCCTTGGGATCGTAGTGGACGAGGGGGTTCATAATAAGAGATAAGGTCTTGGAGGTAGTCAGGAGCAAGTCCATGCAGTGCTTTATAAGTCAATAGAATAATTTTAAAATCAATACGGAATTTTACTGGGAGCCAGTGCAGGGCCCATAAGACTGGGCTGATATGTTCAAATTTCCTAGTTCTAGTTAGAACTCTGGCTGCGGCATTTTGAACTATTTGAAGTTTATTTATATTCCTATTTGAACATCCTGACAGTAACGAGTTACAATAATCTAATCTGGAGCTAACAAAGGCGTGTACTAGTTTTTCTGCATCATGCTGGGATAATGCATTTCTTAACTTGGCAATGTTACGGAGATGTAGAAAAGCTATCCTGGTAGTATTATCTATGTATTTATCAAATGATAGGTCAGAGTCAAATAAGACGCCGAGATTTTTGGCTACCGAGCCAGGAGTAATGGGGTAATCTGCAAGATTTAACATTAGATCTGGTATTTTCTGTCTTGTGGCCTTTGGGCCCAGAAGGAGAACCTCTGTTTTGTCACCATTAAGGTGGAGGAAGTTTAGCGACATCCAACATTTAATATAAACTACGCAGGCCTCAATTTTTCCTAATCTGGATTTGTCATCAGGTTTGGCTGATATATAAAGTTGGGTGTCATCTGCATAGCAGTGAAAGTTGACACCATGTTTATTTATAACTATTCCTAATGGTAACATATATAATGTAAATAATAGTGGTCCTAGGATGGAGCCTTGCGGGACTCCATATTTCACTTCTGAGTGTTTGGAGGGAATATTATTGAGCTCTACAAACTGATAGCGATTGGTTAAGTAAGAATTAAACCATGAAAGGGCTGTACCGAGATTCCAACCCAGTTTTCTAACCTTTCTAGCAGGATCTTGTGATCTATTGTGTCGAAGGCTGCACTAAGATCGAGAAGCACTAATAGAGATACATAACCTTGATCAGAGGCAAGAAGGAGATCATTTGTTACTTTAACTAGTGCTGTTTCAGTGCTGTGGTGGGGCCTAAATCCAGATTGGAATTTTTCAAATATGTGGTTCCTGTGCAGATATAAGCATAACTGTTTGGCCACAGCTTTTCTATGATCTTGGATATAAATGATAGGTTCGAGATGGGTCTGTAGCTAGATAGTACATTAGGATCAAGATTTGGTTTCTTGATCAGGGGTTTAATGACTGCTAGTTTACAGGATCTGGGCATGTGACCCATTGTGATGGATGAGTTTACTATATTTAAAAAAGAGGTTCGATTACAACTGGTAAAACCTCTTTGAGTAATTTAGAGGGAATCGAGTCTAATGTGCAAGTAGTAGAATTTAACGATGAAATTATTTTCTCCAATTCTAGTTGTGGGAGTGGATGAAAAGCTTCAAGCTTTTTTCTTCTAATGCTAGATTTTGTTCAATATCAGCCAATCCAGATGACAAACCAGATGAATTACCTATAAAAGGATTTATATTTAGTCTAATATTCTCTATTTTATTATCAAAGAAATCCATAAATACATTACTAGTTAGGTTCCCTGGAATCTGATGTTCAGCGCTGGTTTGATTTTTTTGTAAGTTTAGAAATAGTACTGAAAAGAAATCTAGGATTATTTTTATTTTTTTCGATCAGTGAGGCTAGGTATGTTGACCGTGCTTTAGTAAGTGCCGCTTTGTATTCAATAAGGCTATCCTTCCAGGCACAGTGGAATACTTCCAGCGTAGTAAAGCGCCAGTTCCGCTCTAATTTACGTGCTATTTGTTTTAAATTACGAGTTTGGTCGGTGTACCACGGGGCGAGCTTTTTAAGTCTGACCTTTTTATGTTTGAATGGAGCTACTATATCTAGAGCTGATCTACAAGTATTCTCTAAGCAGTCGGTTAAACTGTCTAACCCCTCTGGATCTGTTGGCGAGTTGGCTAAAGTCGTTAAATCTGGGAGGGTTTCAGTAAACTGTGTGGCGGTTGACGAATTTATCGAGAGTTTTAAACAATTCTGAGGAGACTGGCGGGTATTTAGGTTAAAATGTAGCTCGAATGAGATTAGATAGTGATCGGAGATTGCTGTGGTTTGCGGAAATGTATTTATATTAGCTACGTCGGTACCCAGCGTCAAAATCAAATCTAAAGTATGATTGTGATAATGAGTAGGTCCCGTGACATTTTGAATAATACCGACAGAGTTCAATATCGAACTAAATGCCCTTTTCAGCGGATCCTCTGCCTTCTCAAAGTGTATGTTAAAGTCTCCTACCATTATTATTTTGTCACTACGTACTGTTAAATTTGCTGCAAAATTACTGAAATCGTTTATAAAGTCTGAGTAGGGCCCTGGCGGTCTGTACACATTAGTGAGTGAGAGAGTGTCATTGTTTGTAGCCGGATTAGTTATATTAATAGATAGCATCTCAAACGAATTGGAGAGATCATAGTGTTTCTGGTGGACTTCTAAAGAATTTCTGTAGATTATGCATATTCCTCCTCCTCTGCCTAACAATCTTGGTCTATGAATATAACTGTATCCCACAGGTGTGGCCTCATTTAAAGTTAAATATTCGCCAGATCGAATCCAGGTTTCTGTGAGACATAAAATATCAATTTTCTAGTCGTTTATAATCTCGTTCACAATAGCTGCTTTTGTTTGTTTGTTTACGTCTCCATGTCTGCAGCACACTCTGTGGAGTCCTCCAATCACTCAGACAGTAATAGCTCGGGTGAGTGCCGCAACCAAACTTAATAACTGCTCTCTCAGCCAATCCGTGTCCACCAAGGCATGTCGGTAATCTCCCTGTGTCACACGCACGCGTGTGTGTGTGTGTGTGTGTGTCAGGTGTGTTTTGCAGAACGTCCGTCGATGGGATTGGAACGTGCTGGCCGCGGAGCGTAGCCGGGGAGGAGGTGTCGCGTTCCTGCCCGGAGTTCCTCTACGGCGTCCGATACAACACAACCAGTAAGAAGGCGACGCATCACGCGTCACTGACCAATCAGAACGCAGCCTGACACACATGGCCAGCCTTCTTAGACCAGCAGTTCACCTTCTGTGTTGATGGTTTACCATGTGGGCTGACTTGGCCTCTAAACTACTCTAGGTCATCCTACCCTGATCTCTGGTAGCCACATCACCCCTTACCCCCCAACTTCTCTTAGTCACACACACACACACACACACACATCCACGCTAAGCTCTAGGTCACATATTCATTCCATCATCTGGCAATCCTCTCTCTCTCTCTCTCTCTCTTACTCTCTTTCATGTTGTATCTGATTTCAGGGTTCCTCTGACTTCTCCCATGTCTCTAAAAATAAATGACCCTCCACCTTGCTTTGGTTGCATAAGTTCAGCCCTAATGTGAACCCTAATGCTAGGAACACACTAGAGTAATGCTGAAGGACTAACTCAGCTGCCAGTGACTGACGATCGGCTTCCTTCAGCTTACTGTCACATCTCGACACCAAACAGACCACAGCTGACGAATGACACGCATGTACGTTCTGCGCCTTGTGAGAAAGAAAATGACTCAGAAGGAAACTGATGTTTCCCAAAGGTTCAGAGTTTCTGAGGTTCTGAGGTTTTGAGGTTCTGAGGTTCTGATGTTCTGAGTTCTGAGGTTCTGAGTTCTGAGGTTCTGAGGTTCTGAGTTCTGAGGTTCTGAGGTTCTGAGGTTCTGAGTGACTCCCGCTTCTTCGTGAACTCCTTCCTCCTGTAAATATGCGTATGGTAATGCCATGGTAATAATAAATGGGTGACAGTACCCGACGGCTCTAGCCTAACCCTAACCTTACCTTAAACCTTAATCCTAATCCCTAAAACATTAATGTCAACTTATAGTTTAGGTTTCAAAACCAGTATCTAGCTAGCAGACATGGTGCTCCATATTTGACGTCATATCTGAAGTATCTTCTATGGATTTTCAGTAAAAATCTAAAAATCTAAACTAAATTATTACAACCTTCCGAAGTCTCTGTTTGGTATTTCAAGTAAAATTTAGGGCTCATTAATAATGTGTTGTGCTGATTTTAAATGTGACGTTTGTCTTTGACAGATTTGTGCATCTTTGAGTGTGTTGTGTACTAGTTTTCAGGTTTGTGTTTAGAATTGTGGAAACATAACCTAATTAGATTAAGTATGGTGAAGCAAGAGGAATGAACAGAGATCATAAGATACAACTCATATCCTGGATAATTGTATTATGTTGCTTAAAATATATAATAGGTTAATATTACTGGCTTGGCATATATGTTAGACAACATGTAGTGGTAGCTATGTGTAAATGATCAGGTACAAAAGTATTCTTCACTGCTTTATTTAGCTTAATGTCCATCATTCTCACACTACAATAATTCAATGCACTTACTCACACACACACACACACACACACACACACACATAATATTAAAGCAGAGCAGTGGTACTAACCTTTGAACACTTGCATTCACATATGGAAACAGACCCACAAACAACCCAATAGTTTATCTGATGTAATATAAATATATGTTGAGAGCCAGTTTACCTCTGAGTGTATTCTACATATTTCCCAAGATTTGTTATCTTCTGAAAGAAAATAATTAAAATATTCATGTTAATAATCGTCCACTAAAACTTAAATTTATTTAGTTCTTTACTGAAATCTTCAGTAGCTAGTAATTCTATTAACTCTTTTGAATTATCGGAAATGAATTATGTCATATAATTAAGTGTAACGGGGTGACAGAAGCAGCAGACGGAATAAATGGTACCGATATTTCTTTAAAGTCAGGCGCCATGAAGACAACCAAGCACAGCTCACACTCAGATGAAAGAAATCAAAAAGAGCGTAGCACGCTCGTAGCATTTAGCAAGATATACGCAAAAGGCGTAAGAGTCGCTTCGTCCTGGTGTAGGAAGAGTAGGCAGCGGAGAACGTCACGCGCAGGACATCCTGAACAGCGCAGGGCGAATACACGGCACGGACTGGCGGGACCTGCGGGCTTATAAGGGGTGAAATGATGGACAGGTGTGCGTGGTCATCAGTAACTGGGTGAGTGTGACCGAGGGAGCGAACCAGAGGTGGAATGTGGTGAAGTGGGCGGATCCCCTGTGAGGCTGGCCTGCCCTACTGTGACAATAAGCACTGTGTTATAAACAACAATGAACGTAAGATTTAAACAAGCTTGTAAAATGTACCTCTTTAAAAGATGATGATTCAACAATTCAGGTGTTCTAAATGTGACTTCAGTCTGCCATATAAACAGACCCACACTCACAGTTGAAGGGGGGTTATGAAAAGGATCATTTCTCATGACTTCTCAGGTCTTGGCTCAGGTCTCAGGTCTTGGCTCAGGTCTCAGGTCTTGAGACTTGGGTCTCTATCAGTCAGTGAGATAGAATGAACGGTTAAATTCAGCCTAGGCATGGCAAAGGGTGGCCTGTAAGCAAAGGTTCCCATGTCCTTTGGTGACGTGTGTGTTCATAGATGTACTGTGAGACATAAACCACGAGAGTGCTACTCTAACCAAAGAGGAACAGCATTGCTGTGCATCTCAGATTTGCTAAAGATGATCCAGATGTTCTGTATGTCTGGTGCAACATTCTGTGCAAAAGGAAAAAGTGTTTGATAAGCTACATATATGAATCAAAAACCCTGCACACTTCTAATATTGAAAAGCTCATTCATTCATTCATTCATTATCCGTACCGCTTATTCCCGCTAGTCGGGGTCACGGGGGGGCTGGAGCCAATCCCAGCATCTCCGGGCAAAGGCAGGGTACACCATGGGCAGTTTGCCAGTCCACCACATGGCCAACACACACACACCTACAGGCAATCTAGAGTGACCAATCAACCTAAGATGCATGTCTTTGGACTGTGGGAGGAAACCGGAGTACCCGGAGAAAACCCACGCAGGCACAGGGAGAACATGCAAACTCCACACAGAGCAGCCCAGACCGAGAATCGAACCCAGACCGCCTTGCTGTGAGGCGACAGTGCTAACCACCACACCACCATGCCGCCCGATAAGCTCATTATGTAATGTAATTGTAATTGTAATGATATATATAATTATAATTATAATGATTACAATATTGCAGAGCTACTTGGCTGCCCAAGAGCATATAACCATCATTTATACTGGGAACACTGGAAATGCTGGAGACGTGCCCCATCACATACGGAAATGGCTGAGAAAGTGCATTTGGTCAGGCCATGCCTCTAAGTTGATAAGGCCAATGCCTGCCAAGCCCAGGGCGGGGTTTTCCAAAGCATCGTAACACGAATGTCGCCACAAAATGGTCGAGCTAGTGTGACTATGAACACTCGCACTCTTATTTAAGATGAAAAAGATGCAGGAAAGTCGTGTGACTTTTCCATCAAAATAAAAGTCCCCACTTCTTGTACTTCTTGAATTCCACACCATATATGGAAATCTTAGGGAAGAATGTCAGACCATCTCTGTGTGATCTGAAACTCAGAAGAGTTTAATCTGGAGCACACCAGAAGACTAAACAGACCCAAATGGACTCAAACGAAAAATGTGTGTTTTAGAACCGCGAGAGTTCTGGTGAGTGAGAGTTATGGCCTCAGTACCTGCACACACACACACACACACATGCACCCACACACACACCCACACACTCACCCACACACACACCCACACACAGAGAGGGGAAGGTCTTTTGGCTCCAGGCTCCCCAGGAACCAGCAGTGATTCTGGGCCTGCGTGCAGCACTGCATCCCTGAAGAGAGGAAGGCAGACATCAGGAGGCCTTGTTCCCTGGAGATAATCTCAGGCTCCCTGTGTCTTTGGCAGACATGGAGACGTCAACCCAAGCCACCGTTGTGCGCAGAATAGAGCCTCTTCTAGCAGGGGTTCTGGGAGAGAATTTTATGGTTATGCGTGCTTTTTGCCTAGATTAATACCTTTTGGAGATCAGTTTATCTTCAAATGAGGACATCTCATATTTATCTCAGTGAGGACAATTCCTGATGGGTTACTGCAGTACACTTCAGTAAAGGGATGAAGTACACAGCCTTTCCAGAGTAACAGGACGTTTTGAACAGAGGTCCTTCATCAGCTGTGTACATATGCACATATGCAAACACATATGCATTCATGACAGTTCTCTTTGCATAGACAGTTACTACTGTGGCAGCAATGAAATTAGGAAACTCAACGAATAAGAATTGAACTGCACAAATTTAGAACCATATGGAACAAATGTTATGATTTGAACATTTTCATATATAAACTGGTTTGTCCTCATTATATTTCAGAAATACTTTGCTTGCACAGGTGATAAAGGACCTTGTCCAGAATGTCCTGTTTCTCTTGAAACCTTGTGCATTTCACTACAATTTTGAATCTCTCTCTCTCTCTTTCTCTCTTTCTCTCAGTGTATAGTTAAATAGAAGATGAACTGGTCTTTTTAAATGTTCTTTTCACATTTTTAAGCAAAAGTGGTGTATTATTTTTATTTTGGAGTAGAAAAATTAAAGCGATGTGAGCTCCAAGTTCCCAGACCATAATTAGCTTGCTAGATCTTTGGCGTCTATCTAGCAGGCAGACATCAGGAAGCTTTGTTCCCTGGAGATAATCTCAGACTTCCTGTGTCTCCCTGTGTCATCGAAAGGTGCAAATTTCAAAGCTTTAATAAATACTCTTGACTCACCAAACCTTGGCCTAACAATCAGCAGCTATAGTCTGGTCTGGAAAAGCAAGAAAACTTTGCATGAAAGATTTCTAGGCAAATCAGAACCCACATTTGCCTCTAAAAGACCTTCAGGCAGATTTACCACACTCTGCAATGGTGTTGTAGTGTTCTTCTATATAGCAACATCTGTGAAAATATGACATTCAAGGAAGAGACTTCAGAAGAGAACTTTGTCTGCATCCTCACCACAAAATTTGGCATCAGACGTTTGCAAAGGAACATCTGTTGTTCTTTGGACTGGTGATGTTCGGCTACAATAAGCACAGGGAGGTATGGAGATCAGAAGGTGTGTAGGGCTCACGATGGGCTACCTCAAGAGTCACGAGCTGAAGCTTTGTCATTACGGTTCGAAGGATAGGAGGGCTTCGAAAGAGCAGTTTGTGGCAATCTGAAGGAACTAGAAGCTATTCGCAAAGAGTGGGTAGTCATGGGCAGTCATGGTCTGGTGGTTAGGGAACCGGTCTTGTGACCGGAGGGTTGTGGGTTCGATTCCCAGGCCTGAGGCCATGACTTAGGTGCCTTTGAGCAAGGCACCTAACCCCAACTGCTCCCCAGGTGCTGGGCTAGGGCTGCCCACTGCTCTAGTGTGTGTTCTGACTGCACAGATGGGTAAAATGCAGAGGACATTTCGATTGGGGTGAAAATCACAATTGACAATGTGACTTGACTGACTGACTTAAGAGGAAGGAGCAGATGTCCAAACAAGGACTGAGAACCTTACCTGGCGATTCACAGGCTATTACACTTGCCAAAATAAGCCCTGTCTGTATAGCTTCAGGCCTGCTTCTCTGTTATTGCGAAACTGTTAAATATGGAAATAATGGTGCCCAAACGATGCCTTTGCGTGATGCATCTGCAGTGTCCTACATCATTAGGGTCTTTCTGCACTTATTTTCTAAGATGAGGTTAAATGTCTGTCAGTCACTGAAATAAAATTGGCTGCTATCCATATTTTCAGCGTCTGGCAGATGGTTTTATCCTGTTGTGATCACTATCACAACACGTGTGCTTTCTGAGATTTGAACTTGTGGTCCCAGTGCTTCCAGTGCTCCCAGCACTCTGCTTTAGCTGAACTACCAGGTTTGACCCAGGAGCTGATTGTTTTAGCTGGTCTAAAATTCCTTGTCTTGTCTAGATAAAATCTTCAGGAAGTGTCTTGCCAATGGGACCTGGGCCTCCAAAGGCAACTACTCTCAGTGCAAAGCTATTCTCAATATACAGGTGACACACACACACACGCTCACACACAAACACACACGCACGCAGATCATAACGACCTTTATGCAATATTTGTGATCATAGTTTTATATTGTGTGTGTGATATGTGATATTGTGATGTTGTGTGTGTGGGTGTATGCGCGCGCGTGTGTGTGTGTGTGTGTGTGTGTTACAGAGGAAGCGCAAGCTGCACTATAAGATAGCTGTTATCATTAACTATATGGGTCACTGTTTGTCTCTGTTAACACTCCTCATTGCCTTCACAATCTTCTTACGACTCAGGTAAGCCCAGTCGCACTCTGGATTGTTGATATTAATATTACTCATGACCTATACAGAAATAAGGCTTTATAATTATAATAACACATTTATAACAGTGTGTATTGTGCATGATGATGTTTACATTTCCAGGTCAACTTCCATACGTTTTAATTTGTTCACATACAACGTTACATGCAGGGGTTTTGAAAAAGCTTTATCGGAGCTTTGATAGGTGCCTTGGCATAAGATGTTATTTTATTTCTATTATCCAGTACCTCCCTGCTGACTTTTGGTCCAGAAACCTCCATCTGGCTCCAAAGAGTGTTTTGAACAGACAAACTAGGCCACACTTCTCTCCGGCCATCACTCTAGTGCTGAGAGTAACAACAACAGCTCACACTCAAACCCCCACACCGCGACAGCATGCTCACTCAGCAGGGTGTGTGTGTGTGTGTGTGTGTGTTGGGGGGTGCAGGCATGTGTGTGTGTGTGCGTGCATACGCTCTGCCTTGTTTTGTTATGCGCTCTAGCCAGACTGCTGTGTGTTGAGTAATAGGTTATAACCTGAAACATCCTCTTGCTTTAGTAATTTTATTCACTTATGGCCTTATGGAAAAATGTTTATGGATTCCACCTCAAAGGCTGCTGTTCCTCTCTAGCTGTGCTGACAGGAATGGTGCATTTTACAGCTGTTTTCCTTTTATAGCCCTTTGTATCCAGCGTCATCAGAACAGAGCAATCCAGAGCTGGTTCTGCACTAATGCACATCTGTGTTTGCCAAGCGTACGCAGTGATTGGCTAATCTGTGCATCACCTAAGCAACCAGCGGCCAGTCAGACTAGGAAGCATCCTGTTCCTCGGAAACATGGGGCTGGAATGTCATAGGCATTCGGTCTGAAGGAGAACCACCGAATAAAACTGATCAGAATGCAGTAGGGGTACACGCCAAAAATCATTAGCGCGCTCACGGCTAGACGGCTGTGATGCTGTGTTGGGTCCTTGGGTTGTGTTGACATTCGCAGATCAGGCGTAGCGGAGGAAGATCCTGAAGAAGCACAGGATGGAAGGCGTTTTTGAACCTGAGAGAAAACTTCATTCTAGATATGCCCTCGTGACTACCACATCTTGCAGAGATCTTGCAGTAGTGCAACCAGAAAGGACCTCAGCTTGGATAAGACCTTCAGTAGCCTCTATTGGCAAGAAGTTCTCTCATAGTGTTGTCACACTGGAGCTGGTAGGATCTGGTAGGATGTATAACGCATACCAAGAAGGCTTAGGGGGGGTCATCTATCTCCAAGCCCAAGGTTCTTAGCAGTATGTGAGGAATGAACATGTCAAGATGGCTCAGTGTCCAAGGACAGATGGAAGAAAAGTGCTTGTTTATCATGTTCGAGATGTGCCGCGACATTTCGAGCTCCACCGCAAGCAGCTGACTTACCCGAAATATCTTTCGTGCTCTTCCGCAGAAAAGCGTTCAGTGACCTGAAAAGGCAACAGTCATCAGGAGATAAATAATAAAATATTAAATATAAATAAGGTTTGCGGTGACAGTGCCCCCCCCACCCCCCGGAGCAACGGATCCGAGGTGATCGCCTAATAGTTTGTGTCAGATGAGCTGTATTTTTAGATCCATTGTTTGCCCTGGGAATTGTTACATCGTAGCATCTCTGGGAAGTGTTATGCTCCTGAGTTTAAGGCTTCAGCTCCACTTTGTTTTCTGGTGTGTGTGTGTGTGTGTGTGTGTGTGCGTGTGTGTGTGTGTGAAAATCATAAGGTAGTCTGGATTTCCAGATGTTTGAGCCTCTTCAGCACTGACAACAGCAGACACACAAGCCCACACTGAGACCACACACCTCTGTGTTTGTTTTATAACACACACCTGAGGTGGTGTCATCAATATCGCCCAACCATTCCTGTTTCACAATTAGAAATTTGAACATTTGAACATTCACACCATTTACTCACAAATAGTCATATAAAATTTTTTGACCAGTTGGCAATGTTTCTTGTTAAATTTAATTGTTAACTTATATGAATATGGTAATATGTCATTCATTCATTATCCATACCGCTTATTCCCGCTAGTCGGGGTCACAGGGGGGCTGGAGCCAATCCCAGCATCTCCGGGCGAAGGCAGGGTACACCATGGGCAGTTTGCCAGTCCACCACATGGCCAAACACACACACACCTACAGGCAATCTAGAGTGACCAATCAACCTAAGATGCATGTCTTTGGACTGTGGGAGGAAACCGGAGTACCCGGAGAAAACCCACGCAGGCACAGGGAGAACATGCAAACTCCACACAGAGCAGCCCAGACCGAAAATCGAACCCAGACCGCCTTGCTGTGAGGCGACAGTGCTAACCACCACACCACCATGTGTGGCCCATGGTAATATGTCTACAAATAAAATTATTATATTTTCTTTCTCTATCTCTCATGCTCTTTTCTCATCTCAGGTGTATTCGTTGTCTCAGGAATATCATCCACTGGAACCTCATCTCTGCTTTCATCCTGAGAAACGCCACATGGTTCATTGTACAGCTGAGCATGAACCCTGACATCCACGAGAGCAATGTGGTGAGATCTGGATTAGCAGAACTAATTCAAAACTCCACTGGAGTCATTAGCTACTTTTACTCCAATTCCAGTGGAGTCACACTAACCAGTTTCAGAGATTTGATGTTCCTAAACTACACCAGGTCAGGTTATTGTCTCAATGGATCTGAACATAATCTGTCCAAACCCCCCTTCCCCATTTTCTCCCCTCTCCCTAAGATATGGTGTCGCCTGGTGACAACCGCTTATAATTATTTCCATATGGCCAATTTTTTCTGGATGTTTGGGGAGGGCTGCTACCTCCACACAGCCATCGTTCTAACATACTCCGCCGACAGGCTGAAGAAGTGGATGTTCACCTGCATCGGATGGGGTAAGACACTATGGATTCTTGAGCGCATGGTTACAGCAGAAAACAGTAGCATGGTTACACCAGAAAAACAGTAGCATGGTTACACCAGAAAAACAGTTATGTCGCAAATGAACAACACTGAGAAACGTATTTAACGTGTCAGCCCAGCAAGTGTACAGTTGTTTATTCTCATCTGACATGTGCACAAGCTTGTTCAACAGTTATAGGATCTGGAGGATGATTAAAAAAAAAAATTTAAAAAAACTTCCCTAATTTGTAATTGGAATTTGAATATTGGTGTCTGTTTATCATAGGACGTTTGCATATTCATTGTTTGTGATTTCCCTTTCCAGGTGTTCCCTTCCCAATTATTGTAGCCTGGGCCATAGGAAAGCTTTACTATGACAACGAAAAGTACGTCTCTTTTTAATATCCAGAAAGTAAGCACCATAAACGCTGTTAACGTTAATTGTATTCGTTTTTGGTGACTCGTTACATTGAAAATTAGATAACTTTCATTTATTATGTTAAGCCCGTTTCTAGAAAGCCAAATTATTATATTATAACTCTAAAAGGAAAGATCAGCTTAAAGCCATTTGGTTTCATTGCCATTTGAGATGCTTAATGTATTAAAATTAATAAAAAAAAATATATATATATATTAATTATAAAAAGAAGTTGTAACAAAATGCTTGGTTATTTATCTGTCTTTGCCTGAAGGGATAGGGATTTGATTTCATTCAAAACTGTTTGACCATTTTCTGAGTTCCAGAGGAATCTCGCTGAATTCTGCAGAATCTTTTCACTGTTACAATTTTTTTTCTTTCCCATTTTCCCCCATAACGTTCAGGTGCTGGTTTGGGAAGAGAGCAGGCGTGTACACGGACTACATTTACCAGGGCCCAATGATGTTGGTGCTTATGGTGAGGACACTGCGTTGGCCGGGTTGACAACATGCTGTCTGTGAATAAAGACGTGGTCACATGCAGCAGCGCTGCAGACACTTGCTTGTACACCTGTAACGGTCAGTCGTACTATATTAAAGCTCGCTGACAGTGTAGGACGCATCCACCCGGACTATTCTGCTATTGTTGTCGGGAACGGCCATTTCTCGTCGATGTGAGACAGACTGAGCCTCCGTTTGTTGTTCTGCAATTTTTGTAAACTTGCCTTGTCAGATGTCTTTAACAGAAGCCCCATGTGTGAATGACCTGTCCTTGTCCTACAGATTAATTTTGTCTTCCTCTTCAATATTGTGAGGATCCTCATGACCAAACTCAGAGCCTCCACAACCTCAGAAACCATTCAGTACAGGTACACACACATTGTATAGCTGCACATGTTCAGTAACGTTTAAAAGTGCTTACACACACCAGTAGCTCATAGCTCTGATCATCCCTTGGTTTATGGTAATTCTTTTGCGAGTTGCATTCACCTCCTTTGGTACTCTGCCCTCTTGTGTCCACTCATGTCCCTGCAGGAAGGCAGTGAAGGCAACCCTCGTCCTTCTGCCTCTGCTGGGAATTACCTACATGCTGTTCTTTGTAAACCCAGGAGAGGACGAGGTCTCCCAAATCGTCTTCATCTACTTCAATTCCTTCCTCCAGTCCTTTCAGGTAGGTCCTGTATACTTAGGGTGGGACAGGACAGGCGGCTGTGTCCACGGTCCACAGCTCTTGGCCAGCTTTGCTAGGGCCATTTAGGCCAACCAATCAGCAGTGGGCCATTACGAAGTCTGAAGGTTCATACTTCCCAGCACTGGAGCTGCAGCTATGGGTTGTAAGGGTGCCGGGTGCCTTCTTGTCCCTGTGAAACCTCCATGCTCCTGCCCTGTGTTGTCTTCCTGCTCACCGATGTCCTTCTCCCCCCTCTCCAGGGTTTCTTTGTGTCTGTGTTCTACTGTTTCCTGAACAGTGAGGTGAGTACAGCTCAGACGTCTACACTTTGTTTAACTCCTTGTGTCGTTTGCCCGTGTGGCTCCCTTTTGCTTTACCTTATCACTGTTTGTGTGTGTGTGTGTGTGTGTGTGTGTGTGTGTGTGTGTGTGTGTGTGTGTGTGTGTGTGTGTGTGTGTGCAGGTGCGCTCGGCGGTACGGAAACGATGGCACCGTTGGCAGGACAAGCATTCCATACGCAGGGCAATGTCCATTCCCACCTCAACGTCCCGCCTCAGCTTCCACAGTATCAAGCAGACGACGGCCGTCTGAGGGGGCGGGGCCTATGGGTGGTGCAAACCAGGAGGGGGGCGGGATCAAGACCTGCTCCCTTCACTGAACTATAATTAGGCGTTTATTATAGATCAGTGGTTCCTTTGTCTGAGAAAGACAAAGACCCAAAGGAACTTGCAGGGAATTGCTACATTAGTGGCACCGAGAGCCTCATGTGTGGCTACACTCCCAGCAGGCTTAGCAACAGTGTTGAGTGACTGGACCGTTGCAGGAAAGACTCTAATGTCACTGCAAGCAAAGGTCGCAGGTAAACATTACAGGAGACAGAAGGCTTGGACATTCCGCTGACGGAGTGGTTTTCTATACACAGTCAGATACAGCAGTTCCATAAAGTAAGACTGGAATTTTTGATGTTTGACACCAGTCATGGGGAAGGTGTGTCTGTGTGTCTGTGTGCGTGTGTGTGTGTGGATGTGTGTGTGAGAGAGAGATAGAGAGAGAGAGAGAGAGAGAGAGAATCCTCTACAGACAACACTTTTGGACTTAGCAGGAGACAAAAGTGTAATACAGTTTGTGATATGAATAAATAATAAAATACCAGACTGAGACAATCTTTAATATACGTGTCTCTTTTTCTTATGGTGAAGTGGAATTTCAGTACACAGCAACTGCTGACAGTGCTTGACCACGATAAAACACTGATGTCTTACCTTCCCATCAATGTTTTAGTAATGATAAATGTCTCATTAATTAAAGGGGTCTTATTATAGGGGTCTCATTAAAGGGGTCTTGTTAGTTAATACAATGAGTTAGTCCACTCTTCAGTTATCTACCATATGCTCCAAAAACATTTTCTTTAAAAAAAAAAAATCATGATTATGCAAAGTACTGAATCCAGAGCATGCAAATAGGCCAAGTAATGTATGCAGGCCCAAAGTGATGTACACCCCAACAAGTGCCATCAAGTTAAGTACCTTCATAATGCTTATTCAACTGGAGAGTCTGGAATAGCTCCATGTGATTTTAGAGATCAGAGCCATCTTCCCCACATTCGAAAAAGAATGATAAGATTTGCCAAGTCTTCATTCGTGTCATGGCCATATCTGGTCACTGGTCCAACTCAAGCTCCGTGAAGCTCTCTGCTCACACCCAGATGCGTCATTCCTACCCCAGAACTCTCAGATCTCTCCTGTCTGGAGCATGACGTGGGCATCGCGTGGCTACAACGACGGCGTTCCACACGGCAGCCGGGTTGTGGACCGATGGCGCATACCGGGGCCCCAGCCGCGGGCGATCGGGCTGCCTCGGCAACAAGCAGGGTTGCTCCGAAAGCCTGGAGCTGCGCAGAGCTCAGGGTCAATGCCAGCCAGGCCTTGGTACATTGGTATGCGCAGGAGCGAGTGGAGGAGAAAGACTTCTCAGAAGAGACGAGGGTGCCCTGTTCAAGCCTAAAGAGAAGATGGGGGTGAATTCACATCCAGAGGACTTAATTAACCTGCGTGTTTCCAAATCTGCATGTACGTCTGCATAATTAAAAGATTTTACATGCATCCCTGAAATGTCATTAGTTTTTATATTGGCTTATTATTGTATTTATGTTGCACAAAATATTCAGTTATGCATGGCTGTATTACAATGTACTGTTAATTACAGATGCATTTATTCAAATGTTTGGAGATATGAAGGACTTTGAGGAAGACTTTTCTTCCGTTCAGATCATTTAAATTCTGTTATGTAATAATTATGATTTTACAGTGTCATGAAGCAGGACCTACCACACGCGCAGAGTCAGCCACTCAAATGTCAAAGCACAGAAACTTAATATTCAATGCTTCAAGAAACAGATTTTCAATGCAATCAACATAAACTAAGATCAAGAAACTGTTTTACTTGCCACATTTAATTCAAATACGTATTTGTGCGTCCACCTTTCGTCCGCCATTTATCTCCTTCCACTTGTTTCTAAACAATCGCTCTCTCTTTTCCCCACCAATCGGGATAACACGAGTCACGAAACGATATATAGAGAACTTACATTAAACTTATATTGGGACGTGACTTTGCGGGATATTGTGTAACAGCGCCACCCAGTGTCCTACATCGTAATAATCCATAAACTAAAGAATGGGGCATTTTTGAAGTTCGCACAATGAAGGCACGTTCATTATCTCACTTATCTTGTAATCGTGGAAGTACTAACAAGCCCACAGGACAAAACTAGAGTTCCTAAACGATATGCAAAACATTCAAGAATGGCGTGGTGATTGTAGGTGATAGCATTATTCAGCAACATTACACGGGTAGAATTTTAATGAGCTCATTCTAATTCTGCTTGAACACCCACCAAATTTTAAAAGCAAATAATGAACAGCGCGCCGTGATCGGCTCGTTTGCGTTCGCTGAGTTTTAGCACTCCGTTTCAGACATGTCCACTTCAGCTGTAGACTATACTCGGTCTATGATTTTAAGTGTCGGTTCTGTTTCTGAACATTCAAGACATTCGGTGTTCTTGTTCGCTGTGGGGTGGGGTTGGAGTTCAGAAGTGACCAAGTGTTGTCTGACAGCATTCCTTCCTCTATGCAGCTGAACAAACATTTATTCCTTTTGACCTGGTATGAGAATATAAGATAAGACGTTCTGCTTCCGTGCAAAGTGGACCTTGATACCTCTATGAAGCGTCCTCTGAGACATAAAGCATAAACTTGTATGCCGTACAGAGCACCACGTCATGCAGGCTTTCTATATCTATGTATGTGTTCAACCAAATGGTTATTTTAGTGCAGCTTTCAACCAGCCTATCTCGGTTAAACCACTTCAGCCACTAAGCTTTTGTAAAGAACTACTCTTGTTCTGTTAGAAAAGTGAAGATTAAATTAAATCTGCCCTAAATCATTAATGTTTTTGCAGACAAATTTGCAATTTACACGAAAACGCCACATAAGATTAAATTTTACTGAAGCGGTCAGGCAAGAGGAAATGATGTCTGGGTTTCGCCTACACCGTAAATTATGTAACAAAGGGGCGAAAAAGGGAACAGTGTGGGCTGTTCTATACCGTTCATCCTCGCACCGCTATCGTATAAATTCAACAGCTCGTCACCTGATTGGTTAATCTCTCATGTACCGCGACAGGTCCCGCCAATCACATCCATGTGCGCTGACAGAGAAACAATTTCGGCTTGGCCGCGGTAATCGCAGGACGAGACTACAGGACAGAAGGCGCTCCGCCGCCAGATTAACTACGCCGGTCGTTGCGTGCGAGTCTATCAACTCCCAAATATTCCGCTTCATTTTTAGACAGCAGGTAGGCAAGACGATGCATCGTCATGTGTGAAAGTAGTGGCTTCTTAACCGTGTTTTTCGCGTGTTTCACATCTAGCCGGTATGTTAGCAGGTTTAGCCGCAGCCCATTCAGAGCCGAGTTAGCCAGATAGCTGCTAATGGTTTAATCTGGCCCAGCATTGCGGGCATGCTAACTAGCTATCTATATGTCTTATGCTCTCGGACTACAGCAACGTTAATATTAGGCTAACCGCCGTGGGGCGGTGAAGAAAGTTACACGGTAGTTATACCGACGGCACTGTTCTTGTGGTTTGACCAGGTTTGATGGTTTAATGTTGACTAATGTCATAGACCGCTCGGCTAGCTCGGTTATATTAGCTAGCTACGAGCTAAATGGGGTTGGCGGGTTTACAAGATCAGCAGTAATGGCTAACTAGAATTTACTCCGAGGTCCTTGACGTCTTGGCTGGTTTAGGTAGATTATCTTTAAATTAACTGGTTATGCTGCTGATCACACGGACGTCGGTCCGGTTGTGTCGGGTGTCAACATAACGAGTTCCTGGCATGACGGTAGAGCTGCGTTACCTGTGTGGGGTAAAATGGATCTGTCTATACCCGTTAAGGGAGATTACATTACATTATTAGCTTTTAAACCGTAACTAAGCAAATCCACGAATTACGATTCCCTGGCCGTGGAACATTTTGGCTAACAAATCGGTTAGCAATCCCATATTCGTCCTCTTTCGCACGTTTATTTATAGGATATTTATATCAGCTCAGTGCAATTTGCAATTAACTGTGCATTGTAGAAACAATGTGCGCACTGCGTTGGTGTTGAGCACAACCCCTTTGCGTTTGTGCACCCAAACAAACCTCGTTTCTTGGTTATATAAATCATGTTGACAGGTAGTCTGTAGCTTCTCAGAACAGGCTACACATTGCACAAGTGCAAATATTCAGAGATGTCAGCATGTCGTATCTCCTAGACCTGCTGAATCGGGCCAAACGAGCTTCAGTAGTTTTGTTGTGGGAGACGGTCCAGCCAGGAATGTGAGAAGACACCTCTTACGGCGTTTCCATAGCGACACGCCGTTGCTATCGTTACGTAACTGGGTGTGGAGGTATCGGATGAGACGCGTTTCCTCTCCACGCGCACTTCCATTTTGTCTTATAGCGAGAGACGGATGAGTGGTTCCTGTGTAACTCGGAGATGGAGATATTCGCAAAGAAGAGCCAGTTCCCAGTACATGACTAAGACGTGCCAGTTGCATTGCACGAAGAGGGGGAGCTCAATATTTTAGTGACCGCGCTAACACGGCAACCAACAATTCTGGGCGTGGACCAGTGAAATGTCAACATTGCGATGACTGACTTGTCGACCTGACCCTCAGCTGTGGGACAGGACGCATGCACACACACACGTATATACACACATGCATACACCCACACACGCATACACACACGCCTCATTTATAGGTCACACTCAGAATACATTTACACAGATACACGTAGGCACAGGCACATCTGAAAGTAAGTGAAATTTAACACGAATGTAACCCGAACGTCACCGCGTGAGTGGGTTTTCACCTTCGTAACGTGGCACGAGCGCAACAAGCGGAACAAGCACGACAAGATTAGCCTCATCTTTCTCACACGCTCGAGCTCTTTCGGTGACCTCCTCGAAAAATAAATCGTACATCATAGTTCCGTCCAGTACAGCAACAAGCTCGTTTTTTTGTGCGTGTATTCACGCGGATGTGCTTTTAGACTGCTCCGTAATATCGCACACTCTTCTGTCGAAACTTTCAGTAGACATAGTGTGTTATTTCTAAAAAATGGGATCAAAGTAGGCACATCAAAATACAGTATACAATGCCCGTGATTGCATGTACACAAGCCCACCGGAGTAGCCGGTGTTGCACCCAAATCCGTTACCGCAGAAACTGTTGTTGCAAATTTTCTGCAGGCGTGTTGTTGAGAAAGGTACAGTGTTGTCACACATTCTTATAGCCGCACATAGGTACTCAACCATTTACTGTAGTTCAGGAGTTAATGTAAGCCTATTCTAAAAGATTAGATATGCCTAATCACATGTACCTCATGCATGCAGATACAAATAAATTTAAATTTCACGTAAAAATTGTTGTTTCTCAAACTTTTTTTTTGGCTAAATGTTATTTTTTATACTTCAGATATGCCTGGGATGGTTAGTATGATTGACAACGTTGTCTATTTTCCCATAGAAAGCAATGATATCCAGCAATTACAAGTTTGGATATGGAATAATCTCAACTCCAATATTTGAGTTGTTTGTGTAAGCGCTGTTCTTCGTGCCTTTCCTTGACAACACACAGGCAGAAAATGTGCAACAGCGGTCTGTGGTCGCAGAATTCGATGGTCTTGGATTCTGGTGTAACACTGGTAAGTGGTAACGAGTTAGAAAGCGTATATATGAGAGAAAGTGTGTTCTACGCATCTAGTTGCACAAACCGTGCTACGCTCATACTGATTGAGTTATGCTGTATTTTTGTTGCCTCGTGTGCGAAATTTATGATTCTTTTACAGCCTTTTACAAAGACCTGGGGTCTGGTCATTTTATCCAAAGTGGCTTCAATCCAGTTCAAAACATAATAGTTGAACTGGCCAGCCAAAGATAATAACGGTGTAGCTAATGGTCTAACTTGCATTATAGTTTTCTGTATGATCTACTTTCTCATCGTTGGATTTTTGTAATTAACAAGCCTGCCCTAATAGTTGGAGAGAGGGTTCGCCGTGTTTGGCCTGTGGCAACAGTAAGTGTCCGCTGTGCCCCCCGGAGATCACACCATGAGGCAGGCACCACGTAATCGTGACACTTCGCCTGGCCTGTGCCACTCGATGGTGGCATCTGCTATCTAGAAACACCGTCTGCTTCTGATGACTGGTATCTATAAACAACCCTTTTGGGTGACTCAGCGTATCAGCCACTCAGTTATGTCATCCCGAAGTGCCCCGAAATGCTATTTGTTGCGTTTGTGGAACTGAGAGGAATTGTGCGAGCTGATGAAGCAGTCACTTTTCAGAACGTGTAGATGTTACACTGTGGTAGAACCAATATAAACATGCAGACCAGTCTATAAGCGCTGAGAAGTTATCCGTCTAAGACGTCTAAAGGACTTCCGAATCATTTTTAGGTTGTGGTAGCCAAATATAGTCTAACGATTAATAACTCCTTACTATTTTGATTACAGTTTGATGAAGAGCTTTTGGTTCATTCTGAAGGGAAACTCAATGACCCAACCACCCTTTATTCTCAACACTATCTTCAATTATGATGTGCTATTGTCTCCTTTGCATGACATTTGTTTAACCCTCATGTGACCAGCAGTGTTGATGCATGTTTGCTGCTACAGCGTTATGTTTAGTATACACTAAGGTAATTTATGACTCCTGTGATTGTTTTACACTCTTGGTTCTACACCGACAGCAAAACTACAAATGGAACCCTGTGTTGATAGTTCTGCTGTTTCATGAATTTAAAGTGGCATTCATAGTTAACTTTAGTTCAAGTTTCTGTTATTCTTTTTTTATTGTCACACACACATATTTAATATTCGTTTGTTTGAAAAAGTGCACGAAATCTTGGCTTTCTCACAAGGACAGTGATAAGTGTTTGTGTCATATGTAGCCAAACCTGTACCCAGTCTGCTGTAATCAGAAGTGTTTTGTTGGGGTTGTGTAAGGAGTTCAGAGGCAGCAGAACAGTCACCAGGCTCACGTTTCATTTCCTGTATAGAGCCTCGTGTCTTTTTCTTAATGTGATCTGGGCTGGGTGCACCTCAAAAAGCTTTTTTTAGCATTCGATACACTGGACTTATGCCATCTTTTGTAAATTCTGTCATTTGTAATTTATAAGACGGTTGCACTAAAGACAACGACTGTGTTCATGGACTTTAGTTGGTCAAGCTCTCTCAGTAAAGGACATTTTCTTGGCTTCTGGGGTCTCAGCTGGTTGCTGACGCTTGTGGTGAGGAGCTGGAGGTGCAGAGAAGTAACCTACTGCCCTGAACCCTCTCGCCACCCCAAATTCTCCCCAAAGGCTGCATCTCCACGGCCCTGGACTACTATTACTGACCATCAAGAAGTCTAGGACTCTTAAGAATAAGAATTACATAGAGAACACGTATATAAATACACACATAGATGAGAACTATTCATCATTCCCATCACTTCTTTGTTTATGTATCTCTTTAATTACTGCTGTCATGGTGACCGGCGTTGGCCAGAGGAGGATGGGTTCCCTCACTGAGTCTTGGTTCCTCTCAAGGTTTCTTCCTCAGGCTCCTAGGGAGGTTTTCCTTGCCACTGTCACCCCTGTCTTGCTCACTGGGGGCCTGGACTCGGACACTTGCAAAGCTGCTTTGTGACAACAACTGTTGTAAAAAGCGCTATATAAATACATTTTGATTCGATTGAGACGGAGAGGGTCTCAAGCCACAAGTCTCGAGCACCCCAACGAAAATAAACACGCCACGTTAAACATGAAAGCTGAGTACTTTCTTACTGGAGGTCTGTGCCTAGCTGGTGTTTTCCTGCTGTGGACGATCGTATGGGTGTATCAGCTGGGCGTATGGAACACAGGCTACTGTGAAGATGATGGTTTGATAGGGTTGAACCCAGCTCTGCTCCAACCACACTGTGAAGGGATCAGCCATTTATTACATTGCCAAGCGTGTAAATGTCAACATCTAGCTCAGCAGTGCTTATAAATGTGTGTGTGTGTGTGTGTGTGTGTGTGTGTGTGTGTCCTGCAGGGATGGCGGAGGCTCATCAGGCAGTAGCGTTCCAGTTCACGATCACCCGTGAGGGAATAGACCTCCAGCTCTCTCACGAGGCCCTCAGGCAGGTCTACCTGTCAGGTCTGCGCTCCTGGAAGAAACGCGTTGTGCGCTTGAAGGTGAAAAACCCAAAACATCCACATTTTACTTCAGTAATGTGAACAGACATGAAGAACCCACAAACCTACACGTTTTAATTCTGTAATGTGTGCCTGGGGTGGGAGTGGTGCTTAGTATTTCACCATTTCTTGAGGTCTGGAAGGGGGAAATTTACTTTTTTCTGTTGCAAAATGTGAAGTTTGATTTGTGGCGGAAACTTCATTGATAACTCTGACTGTGAAAATTCACTTTGGTGCACTTGCATGGATTACTGTAGAACATTTGAACATGACAGTCAGAATTCGTTTATTTGGTCTAGGATATGTGATAGAATGTACAGTTTAGCATATTAAAAATATTTTTAGGATTCAAGTCACAAAAGTACTAATTCCAAAAGTATATTGTGGTTCTTTTTGCCTGTCCTCTTTCTCTCTGTCCAGAATAATGTGATAACAGGTGTGTATCCTGCTAGCCCCTCCTCCTGGCTGTTCGTGGTCATAGCGATCCTGGCCACCATGTACACACGCTCAGACCCCTCCATGGGCCTCATTGCCAAGATCCAGGAACACCTGCCGGCCAGGTGAGACTGAAAAGCACGGGACAGTCTCGCCACCTAGCCAGATTATAATCCACTTTAATTTGAGATTAGAAATCGCTTTAAACTTTTTTCTTTTTTTGGTTGAAAACATCTAACAAGAAATGTTGCGTGTCTCCGTCTGCGTGTCTGCGTCTGCGTGTCTGCGTCAGCGGCTCTCTGAGTGTGCAGTGTCAGACGGTGGTGTCGGCCGTGTTGTTCAGCACGCTGCTCTGGCTCTCACTCATCTTCACCATGAAGCTGTGTCTGAAGCAGCTGCTCTCCTACCACCGCTGGATGTTCGAGCAGCACGGCAGCCTGTCCAACACCACCAAAGTCTGGGTGGTCAGTACGGGGCGTGGCTGGGGGCGTGGCTGGGGGTGGAGCTTTGGGATGGGGGGGGGGGGTGGGTAGCTGGCAGTTTACTCTCTCCAGTACAGTTTACTCTGAAGAAAAAAACAGTTCTTGCAACATTTAAAAGTAGTTACGTGTGTGTGTGTGTGTGTGTGTGTGTGTTGCAGATGTTGGTGAAGATGTTCTCTGGGCGGCAGCCTCAGCTATACAGCTACCAGGGCTCTCTGCCCAATCTGCCTGTTCCTACCATTAAAGACACCATCGCCAGGGTAACGCATCATCGTCATCATCACCATCATCATCACGATCACTCCCTCAAAATGATGCTGACTTTACCTATCTTCATCGCTCTCTCTCTCTCTGTCTTGCTCTCTTTCCTAACCCTATCTGCCTGTAGTATTTGGAGTCTGTGCGTCCCCTGATGATTGATCCGGACTTTGAGAAGATGATCGCTCTAGCGAAAGACTTCGAGGACAGTCTGGGCAGCAGGCTGCAGTGGTACCTCAAGCTCAAGGCCCTGTGGGCTTCCAACTACGTGAGTCTGAGCCTGTTACCCTCTGTGGGAGGGCTCAGTCAGGGCTCAATAAAGGCTCAGTCAGGGCTCAATAAAGGCTCAGTCAGGGCTCAATAAAGGCTCAGTCAGGGCTCAGAAAAACCTCAGTTAGACTCGCTTGGTACTCGGCCAGATGTTGAGCTGTGCGATGAAACGATTTTTTAAAAACAAAATGCTCTGGCATGTCAAAAGATTTTGAGTTTTGCGAGACTTCGTTGCACAAGAACAACATTTTGGGATTCGTTCCATGGTTATTGTGGATGTAGCTGCCTTCCACCATGTAAATGTGGCAGCATTATGGTAATTAGAAGGGCGCTGCCCTTGTGGAGCAGGAAGCAGGAGAGAACGCTCCTGACCTCAGACCCCACTGTCTGTTCACCACAGGTGAGTGACTGGTGGGAGGAGTACATTTACCTGAGGGGGCGGGGTCCCATCATGGTGAACAGCAACTACTATGGCATGGTGCGTGTCACACACACGATCATCCTTATTAAGTTGCGGGGCGGTCTGTGCCGTCCTGCAGTGCCAAGCCTGTGCTTGGAAGGCGGAGCTAAACGGCTCTTGTTTCCATCAGGACTTCCTGTACGTGACGCCGACGCCCATCCAGGCTGCGAGAGCAGGGAACGCCCTCCACGCCATCCTCCTGTACCGCCGGAGGCTGAACAAAGAGGAGATCAAACCTGTGAGTGGGCGGAGAAGTCTGCCTGTGTGGGCGGGGACTCTACCTGTGTGGGGAGATATATATACGTGTGTGTGTGTGTTTGAAACCTGTCATCTCTTGTGATTATCTACATGTCTTCCTGCCTGTGTTCTCTCTCTCTCTCTATCAGAGTCGGATCCCTGGTACTTTTATCCCTCTGTGTGCAGCTCAATGTGAGAGGATCTTCAACACTACACGAATTCCAGGAGAAGAGACTGGTAACACACACACACACACACACACACCCATGTAGCCTCCAGACATCCCACTGCTCTCTCTCTCTCTCTCTCTCTCTCTCATACTCACATACACACAAACAAACAATCGCACACACACAGTTCCCTCAGCATATATACAGGCACACACTAAAAACACACCCTGTGGTACATATGAGAGAAGGAACTGCTCAAGAGGGACAGATGGAGAGAGATGGTCATCCCTATCGTGTCTGTCTGTGTGTGTGTGTGTGTGTGTGTGTGTGTGTGTGTGTGTGTGCGTGCGTCTGACTTCAATGTTGTCCTGCTAAATCCTGACAGCTTCTTGTCTCTCTCTGTTCATGGCTGGTCCACGATGTTCATCTTCTCACCCCTGCATCTGTTTGACGTTCCTTCCCATCCTCCCCTGGGGTCTGGAGCCGCGGTCTTTATGCTCCTCCCACTGGTTTCTCCATCCCTCCCCAAACCTGCTTGTCTTCCACTTCCCTGCCCCCCCCTCTCTCTCTTTCACTCTTGCTCTCTCTCTCTATGTTCCATGATTCTTCCTTCTCTCTCTCTCTCTCTCTCTCTCTCTCTCTCTCTCTGTCTCTCTCTGTCTCCCTCTCTCTCTCTCTTCCGTGATTGGTCCTCTATACCTTGGCTGTTCCTATCAGTTTGAGAAGATGTCTCATTGTCACATTCCTGGAGTTTCTGCAGGTACTCCTATATACACATATATGCAAGAAATCTCTTCTCTCTTCATCTCGCAACACCCCCTCCCCAAATTATCCTTTTTTTATTTTTTGCTTTCATCTTTCTCCAGCTGTCTAACTTGACCAAATGACCTAGCACTCGTTTGTTGAATTCAGACTTTTCTTAAAAAAAAAAAATTAATAAATATATATGATGCCCATAAAATACAAAAACTCATTAGTTCACATTAAGTATATAGTACATGGTTGTTGAGCGTATTAGAAATTGCCTTTAATTCAACACATTCTCACAAATCTCACAAAACAAGTCTGTGGTAACTGGGTTACTCAGAACAGCCGGTGCTGAGCAGTATTGTGGTTTTAGTCTTTGCGTTGTGCTTTTTTGCTAAACATGCTAACAGTGCTATTTAAATATCATCTAGAACAATCTTTTAGGTTCTCTGTTCATTGATTTTGCCAAAGAATCAGCCAATGAAGTTAAATTAGCCCATTAATGCTGCTAGAATGTGTTGATTGTCTGTCTGGCTCTGTCACTCTGCAGACTCTGTGGTTCACTGGCAGGACAGTGAGTATGTGGCAGTCTACCACCGGGGGCGCTATTTCCGTCTCTGGTTGTACCAAGCTGGCAGGATGCTGTCACCAAGGGAGATAGAACACCAGATCCAGCGTATCCTTGATGATCCGTCGCCCCCGGCGCCTGGCGAGGAAAGACTGGCAGCCCTCACTGCAGGGGACAGGTGCACACAGCTATGAGCCTAGATACACACACACACACACACATATACATATGAGCCTAGCTAAATACACCCACACACACACACATGAGCCTAGCTAAATACACACACACACATATACATATGAGCCTAGCTAAATACACACACACACACACACACACACATGAGCCTAGCTAAATACACACACACACACACACACACATGAGCCTAGCTAAATACACACACACACATGAGCCTAGCTAAATACACACACACACACACACACACATATACATATGAGCCTAGCTAAATACATACACACACACACATATGAGCCTAGGTAAATACACACACACACACGAGCCTAGCTAAATACACACACACACACATGAGCTTAGCTAAATACACACACACACACACACACACACACACACATATACATATGAGCCTAGCTAAATACACACACACACACACACACACACACATGAGCCTAGCTAAATACACACACAGACACACACATGAGCCTAGATACACACACACACATATACACACACACATGAGCCTAGCTAAATACACACACACACACACACACACATGAGCCTAGCTAAATACACACACACATATACACACACACATGAGCCTAGCTAAATACACACACACACACACACATGAGCCTAGCTAAATACACACACACACACACACACACACACACACACACATGAGCCTAGCTAAATACACACACACACACACACACTCACAAACTGACGTGTCCAGAACAATAAGCATAATGTGCAGTATTTTAATAGGGCAATTATTGGACTTTATTCCAACTGTCCTGACAACTGGCTTTGTTTTGTATAGTGCACCTTTGTTAATGTATTCATTATCTGAGCCTGAGGAATGTGAACACACCCTTTGTTGCAGGAAACACTGATTTAGCTAGCTGAGAAACATTGACTTAGCAAGCTGAGAAACATTGACTTAGCAAGCTGAGAAACATTGACTTATCAAGCTGTGAAACACTCACTTAGCAAGCTGAGAAACACTCACTTAGCAAGCTGAGAAACACTCACTTAGCTAGCTGAGAAACACTCACTTAGCTAGCTGAGAAACACTCACTTAGCTAGCCCGGAAACACTCACTTAGCTAGCCCGGAAACACTCACTTAGCTAGCCCGGAAACACTCACTTAGCTAGCCCGGAAACACTCACTTAGCTAGCCCGGGAACACTCACTTAGCTAGCCCGGGAACACTCACTTAGCTAGCCCGGGAACACTCACTTAGCTAGCCCGGGAACACTTACTTGAAAAGTTTCGATCAACTGAGAAGTTGCATGTGGATTTTCAGGTTTCAGAGAAAGTTAATTACAGTCTGTGTCATGACACGATACACAGCCGTTTACCTTTCAGACAGTTATGTTTTGGAGTCTGTATTGTGTTACTGCATTATTCACTGACAAAAAATCTTAATTTGATTATGCAATTATAAAAACAGAATTTTTGTAAAGAATACATTTTTTAAGGAATTGTAAGCAATGTATGTTTTTTACAACCTTTCCCAGAATCCCATGGGCCCAGGCCAGGAAGGAGTTTTTCAGCTCTGGAGTGAACAGAAGATCTTTGGACTGCATAGAGAAGGCTGCGTTCTTTGTCACCCTGGAAGACGAGGAGCAAGGCATGATGGGAGACGACCCCGTGGCCAGCCTGGACCGCTACGCAAAGTCCCTTCTACACGGAAAGTGCTATGACAGGTTAAGTCATGTGACCTGCATTTTGTGTCATAGCTGAGACCTCTCAGCAGCACAGCGTGGCCCGGCGTGGAGGCACCGTAGTGACGCGGGTGTAATGTCTCTTTGGGGCAGGTGGTTCGACAAGTCCTTCAACGTGGTGGTGTACAGGAACGGGAAGACGGGGCTAAACGCGGAGCACTCCTGGGCTGATGCCCCCATCGTCTCCCACATGTGGGAGGTGAGACGGCCAATCGACCCGTGTGATTTTTAACAGAGGACTGAAGGACATGCCAGACGCCTCCAGCGTGATGGACTGGATGGATAATATAGCTCTCCCTCTCTCGCTCTCATTCTCCCTCTCTCGCTCTCATTCTCCCTCTCTTGCTCTCTCTCTCTCCCTCTTGCTCTCTCTCTCCCACTCTCATTCTCCCTCTCTCGCTCTCTCTCCCTCTCTCTCTCACTCTCATTCTCCCTCTCTCGCTCTCTCTCTCCCACTCTCATTCTCCCTCTTGCGCTCTCTCTCTCTCTCTCTCTCTCTCAGTATGTTTTGGCTACAGACAGCTTTCAGCTGGGTTATAACGAGGAGGGCCACTGTAAAGGCGACGTTAACCCCTTGCTCCCCTCTCCTCAGAGGCTCACCTGGGACATACCTGCACAGGTGCGTGTGACCTGCGCTGACCGCACAGCTTAGCGACCAATCGCGTTCATCGAGTGATAAACGGAAAGGGGTAGCTCAGTTCGTTCCGTTTGTTCGCTCAAAAAGTGGAAAGGCAACTCTTCAGTTCTTCAGTTGCATATTGAACATGTTCCGTCGCTGTGCAGACGTTTTTAAGCCTTAATAACAATATTATTGTCATTTGTTAGTTTTAATAACTTTTCCTATGAAAGGAAGCAGCTGGGCGGTTTGTTGCTAGTGCAAGGGTTTTGCGAGGGCAGGCTCTGGGGTCGCGACCTGACGGCCAGCTGTGACCCCGACGTCTCCCTCTCAGTGTCAGGAGCGCATGGCACAGTCGTTGGTGACGGCGCGGGCGCTGGCCGACGACATCGACTTCCACGTCTTCCCCTTCCGCGACTTCGGCAAGGGCAGCATCAAAAAGATCCGGATGAGCCCGGATGCCTTCATCCAGGCTGCTCTGCAGCTGGCCTACTACAGGGCAAGAAAAATACATTTCCCATGTTCCCCCACAGCATTTCCTGTTTCTCCCAGTTACTGTACAGCCATGTCTTTTTATCGTAGGTGTGTACGTTTATGGTTTTAGTTGTCTCTCGGGATAACTGTTGGTCCTCTCTCTTCTGTCTGTCTCAGGAGAGAGGGATGTTCTGTCTGACGTACGAGGCGTCCATGACGCGTCTGTTCCGCGAGGGCCGAACAGAGACCGTGCGCTCGTGTTCCAGTGAGAGCTGTGCCTTCATCCACGCGCTGGAGAGTGGAGAGGTAAACGCAAGCCCAAACGCTCGTGAGGTCATGGGACTACATGCAAAAACTACCTGACCCAGAATGCCCTGTGCATTACTACACAGTGCACAAGCTTATCTCCCTCTCTCTCTCTCTCTCTGCCTCTCACTCTCTCTCTGCTTTCCTCTCTCTCTCTCCCTCTCTCTCTCCCTCTCCCCAGCCCGCTGATGTGTGCAGGCGTTTGTTTTGCACGGCCTCTGAGAAGCACCAGATGCTGTACCGTCTGGCCATGACAGGGGCGGGGATCGACCGCCACCTCTTCTGTCTCTACGTGGTCTCCCAGTATCTGGGTGTGGAATCGCCCTTTCTCAACAAGGTGAGTGTGTGTGTGTGTGTGTGTGTGTGTGTGTGTGTGCGTGTGTGCTTGCGCAGGAGAGTGAGTGCTTGCGCAGGAGAGTGAGTGCTTATGAGAGTACAGGACAACTGTAGAGCCATTTGGAAAACATGTGGAAAACATTAGCCAGTCTGTGTTTATGCGTGTGTGTGTGTGTGTGTGTTATGTGTGTGTGTGTGTGTGTGTTATGCGTGTGTGTGTGTGTGTGTTTTAGGTGTTGTCGGAGCCCTGGCGTCTTTCCACCAGTCAGACTCCCTTTCAGCAGGCTGAGCTGTTCGACTTCGTGAACCAACCCGACTACATCATCTGTGGCGGAGGCTTCGGACCTGTTAGTGTCTCCCGCTCTCTCTCTCTCTCTCTCTCTCTCTCTCTCTCTCTCTCTCTCTCTCTCTCTCTCTCTCTCTGTCTCTCTCTCTTTCTCTCTCTCTCTCTCTCTCTCTCACCTTCTGTCACTCACACACAAAGGTGCCAATTTTCCTGAATTTGGACCATTTTCAAATCAGGGCTGCACCTGGCCTTTGGTAGAATATTCACGTGATGTAACGTCAAAGTGGGCGGATACTGGCTCACATTGAAACTGAAGAGAAATGCAGCCAGCATTTAACGTAACCATCCCTCTATTTTGTCACCTGTGTGAACACACCATATTGGCAGCTATATTTTGATGCATATTTGCACATCCTATATTTTGAGTCCATGCGCAAATGCAACATTTCGTCCTGTGTACACTTGTGTATTGACAAAGTTTGTCCTGTTTTAAGTGTGTGTGTGTGTTTGTGTTTCAGGTTGCTGATGATGGCTATGGGGTGTCCTACGCTATAGTCGGAGATAAATTTATGTGTTTCCACATTTCCAGCAAACACTCATGCCCTCAAACTGTAAGTTGTGTTGGTGCATTTGGCTCAGTTAAGTGTGCGTGTGTGTGTGTGTGTGTGTGTGTGTGTGTGTGTGTGTGTGTGTGTGTACATATATGGGGTTCCTCTTCCTTCAGAAGCACTTAGCTGATGAAGAACCTCTGTCTGTCTGAAACGTCCTGCTTCTCTGGAACCCGTTTTTTCTGAATATAATCAAGAATTGTGTAATTAAATGAGACATTTTTTTTTTTGGAGAAATTGTTTTGCTGTGGAAAATCACACAACATGCATAGACTCAAAAATGTAAAGAAAAAGCTTAGTAGGACAAATGCTTAAGCCATTTCTGTTTTTGTAAATATATACACCAACGTATTAAGTACAGTTCAGTGCCTTATAGCTGCAATTACCACCTTGTGTGTGTGTGTGAGTGTATATAATAACAATAGCTCCTCCCCATCTGTTTGTATCAGGACTCCCATAGGTTCGGGACACAGCTCAGGAAGGCCCTGTTTGACCTTTTGCAGCTCATGAGCGGCGACCAACCGGAAGCATCCAGAACCGAGCAGAACCACGGGCCAAAACCCCAAATCAAGAAAGATCTGTAGGGGGTGGGTATGGCGGGGGCTTGGGGCGAGGTGTGGAGGGGGACCAGGCTGTCCCAGAGCACTGACCATCAAACATACGAGCTTCTTTCCAAGGGTCACTGTTGGTGTGGAGGCCGAGGAGGTAGATTAGGGTAGATTAGGGTAGATTCGGATTTTGAATTGGTACACTGTGCTTGCCGGAGCTCCTTAAAACAAGCCCCTTAAACGCAGAGGGTGCGGTCGGACATGACAGTCCCTAATGATGCACAGGGGTGTTTCTCCATTTTGTAGACCAGTCTGAACTTTGATCTCCATCTGTCATGATTATCCACGCTTACTGTAGTTAACATGGTGCAATAGGCGATTGAAGTGACCCTGGAAACGATGTCAGCACAATTACTGACCGTTAACCTCACTCAGTATGAAAAGTATACGTTACAGTACTTGAATGAACTTGAGGTGAAGTTACAGTACTTGAATGAACTTGAGGTGAAGTTACAGTACTTGAATAAAGCCCTCAGACTGGTCTTCTGTCTGGGGGGGGGGGTGGTGGTTTGGAGCTGCAACAACGGAGCTCTACATGCAGGTTACATATCGGTTATGTGGAGTAGCCGCTCTAACGGGGTGTGAGTCGGTTCTGAGGCAGTGGTGGCAACACCGGGAAACGAGTCAAAACCGACAGCCGTGAAGGAAGCATTCAGAACGATTCTCCGCAACTGTAAAACTGTAACCGAATTTTACCGTGTATATTATATATTCTTTATATAAAGTGTTTTGCTCTTACTGATTTTGTGCTGGTCTTTACCTTCCCGTTGAGGGTAAAGTTCGCACAAAATTGCAAAAGTTCAGTCTTGTGTAGAATTTCAAGGTCATTCAGCTGTAGGTTCAGAAACTGTTCTGCAAACTGCTCAAGAGGTCAGTGTCTCTACGTTAAAACGAAGTCCACCATGTATTAGGGCAAGGCATTACCCATGGATACACATGGCATAATAATTACACTAACCATAGATGCAAGGTCCATGAATGGCCATTTATATGTGTATGGTCACATACTCCGGTAGCTTTTAGGTTAACTCATACCTGAAGAGAAAACGTTTATGCAATCTACGTGATGCATATGTCTTGGTGACGGTGTGATGTAATCTGGAGGTGGCGGGAGTTTCCGCGGAGATGCAGGACTGAGAGTTTGGGCTACCCTGGCGACGCTGGTACGCCGTAACAGCGCGATCTTATTTGCAGCGATTGACGCAAGTTCAGTCAAGTGAAGACATGGAAATTGCACGCGGGACCAGTTTTGCAGCAGAGTGCCGGGAGACCGAGTGTGTCTCACGAGAATGGGAAGGATTTTCTGTGTAATTCACGCACTGTTAGCTAGCGATGTTGTTATTGTTGACGTTGCAATGAGACATTAGAATTGACCCAATCTTTAAAGCAACGTTCCGTGATCTCGTGTCCTTCAGAGTAAAGATGCTGTAGGTGTGATAACTGCATTTACCTTCACGTTTGGCACAGTGACTTTGCATACATTAATTAACTATCTTAATGCTAATCAATTTATATGTAATTTATGTTTAAAGAAAAAAAGATCCTCATTGTATTTTTTTTTATTTCGTTAACTATTTTCAGCACTTATTAACCACTATACACTGAGTTCTCAGTGATTTCACTCTAATCGTGACTGTTTTCTTTTAATTGTTGTTCTATTGTACTGAAACCTAAAATGGAAATGGTGCAACTATTCATAGACCAGATCGGTTCCAGTTGTTTAAATCGAGCCTGATTAAGCTTCAAACCTCACTGTTTTGTTCCTCTTGGGCCAGTACTGCATTGTATTTGATCCGTCCCCCGACCCCATGGACCAGTGCTATGTTGTGTCCTTCGCTTTCGCTCTCTTTGGCCTTTTACTAGCAAGCTTCTCTTATTTTATACGTAACCGAAAAAAACACTGATATCGCTTTTTTAATAAAAGGTGATTGAAGTATATTTGTGGTGAATTGTGATCTTTTGGGGGGTGGGGTTGTGGGGCGGGTGTATATCTTTATAAGAGAAGTCAGGGTGGGAATCCTCGATAATTGACCTTTTTCCATTTGCCTCATGGCGTTTGGGCTCCGGGCCGGTTGCTACACAGACGGCTCTCCTCTACCGCGCGGCTCTTTTGAACGGATCAGCCTGCGCATGTTGACGTGAGCGGTTCTCTTCTCATGTAGAAGATGCCCTGCGTTTGACCCGACTGGCCGGAGTCGGCACACCGATCTCCTCTGCCGCCGTCTGCCTCATCAAATTTTAAGACCCTTTTCTCTACCCAAATCCTTCTAATCCCATACTCCTAATCCCATGGGCTCTACCCTGTCCATCACACTTCCCCACACCGTCCTGTCCGTCAGTGAGGACCGGTGACCAACAGTGATGGTACTTGCTTTTTGTTCTGTTTGATAAACTTGGGTCCACACAGCAGGGCTGCTGCAACCGTGCGCTCTCTACACTGCAAACGGTAGGAGCCTTTGTTGCTTCTCACAGTCCGCACACACACACACCTGCATCTTTCTTTCATTCTGCTTGTATGTTTTAATAATCCTTTTGAGTGTTTGTATCGTCTTAATGTGTGAGTTTAAGTAACTTACCCCGTTATTATCACATTTATTGATATTAGTATTGACATTCGTTTATTCGTTCTCCCTCGTGAATCACTTTTGTAAACTATCTACTTCATCATTTCTGTCGTCAAAGCAGTGAAATATAAATCGCTGCTTTAAATAGCTGTAAAACGCGCATTTTAAGCATTCCAGCCACACCCAGAGAAGCATGTTGCGTCGGTATTTGAATATTCGGGTTCTCCACAGGCAACATCGCCGACTCGGAATGCAAAAATTCCAGACATTCGAGTTTTTCACGACAATTTCGAGTGTCTCGACAATTTATTCAATTGGTCTGATGTTCCTCAAGACCTCGTTAAGAGTAATGTTGATGTGATCGTGATGTTGCATTATGCATACATCAAGCATACACAATGTTTAGCTCGTATTTAACGTGTGCATTTTTGTCATACATGTAAGTGATTTAATACCACGCCCACAGCACAGGGCTGTGTAAGATCCAAGATTGGTCAGTGCGTTCACAACATGTAAAATAATTCTAGAGTACTGCGGCTTTCGGTAATCTCGTTATCGCAGAGGCCAGTACCAATATAGCGATTAACAAATATATCGCGCAAACTTAAAACGGTCTAGTCTGCAGGCAAACGTTATACGCAGTCTGAATTACTCACATTCTTGAAGATGAAAATTAAGTCCAAGTTACTGTTTAAAAAAAATTATTTCCCATGAATGGGTCACATATTAATGTATATTTACAGGACTAGCCTATCTCTTAATCATGGTGTCTGTGTTGGTGTTTAATGGGCTCATGGCGGTGAGTTCTGGTATAACTTTAGCCGGTGCTGACAGATTGGAATGGGCTTGTCTAAGCTTCTCTGTATCTGTTCATCTGTCGAGAACAACACAGCTGCTGTGAGATTTATTGCGCTTAATAATTTAATACAATTCCCTTTCTATCTGCTAGTCCACTTCCGACCATGTCTGACGTAGAGGAAGAACACGAGTAAGTTGATCCGTTCATCTTCGATTTCAGCGGCGTTTCATAACCGCGTGAAGCCGAAATAAAGCTAACAGCGGGGCTTTTCTGTGTCTGGGCTTTAGGGAGCAGGCTGAAGGTGAGGTTAGGTGCTGTTTCACCGCATCTTCCACCAGGGGGAGCCCTTGTCGCGCACTGCCTTTTACCAAGTTTCTTCCCTCAAGTTATATGTGCAGCTTTTCCACACCTGCCTTAATCTTTTGCACAGTAGTGTGTGTGTGTGTATCCGAATAAGATTCCAGTAACTTGAAAACAATTATGAATGTGTGTGAGAATATAAATGATTAATGTTTCTATTGTCAGACTAAATCTTAGTCAAATGTAGTGTTTTGTGAATAACAGTTGGCTTATTGAAAACAGTTGAGATTATTTGGATCTAGTTACCTAGTTAGATTTCACATTGCTTCTGCCTGGGTGCAGTGTAGACGGAGTTGTGAGTTACTAATGTTGATTGTCTTTCCTACATCCTGCCTTCTGGTTGGGCTTCGGGAGACGGACGTCCCAAATACAGATACGTCTGCAACCTTGATCCCTTCCACATACACTCACACGTGTGCTGCTACAGAAAGATTAGTAATATCAATATTAGTCATGTGTATTGTGCCAGTTACAGTGTGTGTGTGTGTGTGTGTGTGTGTGTGTGTGTGTGCAGGCCAGTGCACTCCCAGCTAGGAGCTCCAAGGATCCCAGAAGGAGATTTAGTGGATTTTGATGTGAGGGATTAAAGTATCAGTCAATATCAGCACTGAAACATAATGTAGAGAACAGTAATGCATTTAAATGCAGCCCCTTTATATACCGTTTGTATGTCTGTGCAGGACATCCACAGGAAGCGCATGGAGAAACATCTGCTGGAGCTGCGGACTCTCATCGAGCTTCACCTCGACCAGAGGAAGAGGGAAGAGGAAGAACTGACCAGCCTGAGGGAGAGAATTGTTGGTCTTCACACCCACCCGTGTTATTTCTACTCATCTCTTTCTCTCATGCTTGGGAACTGGTGTTGACATGATCCCAAGTGCTTCTTACTGAAGTGTGTGTGTGTGTGTGTGTGTGTTTCAGGAGAATCGTAGGGCGGAGAGGGCAGAGCAGCAGAGGATTCAGGCGGAGAAGGAGCGACAGAGGCAGAGCAGGATGGCGGTGAGAGCCAGAGGGCATTCGTTTATACCTGCCCATCTAGGGGCATCCGGCCCCGGGCATGAAGAGCACCGCTGCTCTCAGCTACCGGGCTGTTTCCTAAACACCCACGCTGTGTTGTTCTCCCTGTGCTTTGTCTTAGGAAGAGCGTCAGAGAAAGGAGGAAGAGGAGGCGAGGAAGAGGGCTGACGAGGCGAGGAAGAAGATGGTTCTGTCCAACATGGGGGCGCTTTTCGGAGGCTTCCTCACCAAGGTCGCAGCGCATGTGATCATCTCTGTCTGTCTGTCTGTCTCACTCTATGAGCTGATTCTGTCTCTACTGCCATGCATGTGTTTGGTTGGGGTTAGGCGGAGCTTAGGCGAAGGGGGCGGAGACACACAGGAAGGGAAATTAAGAGGAAGACTGGCCAAGAGACGCAAACCGCTTGCTATCAACAACCTGAACGAGGATGGACTGAGGTGAACACAAATAGCATGTAAATTACAGTGGAGTTTGCTAAAAATAAAGTGTGTGTGTGTGTGTGTGTCTGTCTGTGTGTGTAGAGAACAGGCTAGAGAGATGTGGGAATGGATCATTCACTTGGAGTCCGAAAAGTTTGACCTTTTGGAGAAGATGAGAAGGCAGAAATATGAGGTTGGATTCCTGCACGCAAACACTTCCTTTAACTCTTTCCCAAGGGCAACGTTCTACTTTACCAATAACACTTTCTGTGCTGGATCTGCTTCTAGATAAAAGTCCTGCTGAACCGCATCTCCCATGCCCAAAAATTGTAAGATAATCTTTCTTTTCTGCCCATGACACACCAAGAAATGAACAGAAGAAAGAGTGTGTTGGAGACGCCTGTATTCTCCGTGGAATAAAGGGTGCATTACGGTAACGTTACTTTATCAAATCCTCTTCCTGTTTTACAGTAAGAAAGGCACAAGCGGCAAAGGCAAGGTCGGAGGTCGCTGGAAGTGAGCATGCTCACAAAAGGAACCTCAAACGCTCCCAGAGAATTCAACTCTATTGAATGTGTGAAATAAACAGTGGGTGAATAACGCTTGCTCACTGTACTTATTAAAACATGAGTATTTACCCAAACTGACTTTCCTTTTTATTACATTGAAATAAGAGGCAGCATTGAAATGGTTACGGTAAGGACCATATACAGCTGAAGACGTCCCAGCTGGATGAAGGGGATGTGTGGCCTGGAGCCCCTGTGCCAGGTCCTGGTGGGGTGTGTGTACTGGAGCCCCTGTGCCAGGTCCTGGTGGGGTGTGTGATCCTTTCAGTCTTGCTGCAGTGTGAAGACGGCGTACGAGATGTCGCTGCTGTCAGGGGCCGATACAAAGCCTGTGCCTTTTACGATCTCTCCGACTCTCGCTGCAAAAGCACCTTCCTGCTCCTTAGACAAGTCCAGCAGGTACCTTACACACACACACACACACACACACACACAGAGTAAAGACACACGTAGTGCCACTAATACCTTTTGTGTTAATATGACTATCAGGTTGTGGCAGAATGTGTGTCAGACTTACCTGGCGAGCTCTATCATGAGCACAGCACCTGGGGCTGCGATTTGCTTAAGTGACGAATTTAAATGCTGGACCATACTGGGGAGGCGGAGCATGTACAGGTTCATTAGAATCAATACAGGCATAATACAGGCAAGTGGCTCTCTTTAGAAAGAGTGGAGGAGGGGTGAAGGGAGGGGGCGTGGCCGTCATCAACAATGCAGGAGAGGTGAAGGGAGGGGGCGTGGCCATCATCAACAGTGCAGGAGAGGTGAAAGGAGGGGGCGTGGCCATCATCAACGTGCAGGAGAGGTGAAGGGAGGGGGCGTGGCCGTCATCAACAGTGCAGGAGAGGTGAAGGGAGGGGGCGTGGCTGTTATCAACAGTAGAGGAGAGGTGAAGGGAGGGGGCGTGGCCAACATCAACAGTGCAGGAGAGGTGAAGGGAGGGGGCGTGGCTGTTATCAACAGTAGAGGAGAGGTGAAGGGAGGGGGCGTGGCCAACATCAACAGTGCAGGAGAGGTGAAGGGAGGGGGCGTGGCCATCATCAACAGTGCAGGAGAGGTGACCATGTCCTACCTGGCTGAGCAGTAGATGCCATTGAACCGCTGGCTGAATTGGCTTTTGGTGGGCAGTTTGGGCAGGGAGTCCAGAGACAGGAATGACACTCTCACCCCATTCAGATTCATTAACTCTGTAAACACACACACACACACATACACATACAACAGTGCTCGTCAGTAAGATACTTAAGTCCTCCAGATCCAGTTTGCCTTTATCTAGGAGCCAACCAGTTACATGAATCATTTAATCAACTACAGGGGATTACAAAATCCACGACTGGATTTAGATTCGAGGTCTAGATTTGCAGACGCCACAAATCTACAACGTCCAATAGGAATGCACACAAACTCCAGGTTCCAGGTCATCTGATTTATGGGTTGCACTGCTAACATTATTTAGAGTCCCAAAACAGTGTTGCTCAGGTCAGCAACAATGTTGGAGGTTTTTGTGGTGTTGTGTTGGGGAGAGGGATAATAAGCTCTCTGTCTCTAGTAAGCCTGGTTAGAGAAAAGAATTTGTGAAGTTGAAATAAGTTATTTACTTTGCAAATTTTGAGGACTGATCCTATGCAACTGTTTGGTGTACTATTTAAAATACGACAGAATCTTTATTACAGTTATAATTGTTGCTGCAAGAGGAGAACATACTGGTTCAGTGCTGTTTGAGCGCATCAGTATTTTACCTGATACATTCAGGACAGTGTAATTACAAATACTGTTACCAAGATCACTGGCTTTATGGGGTGTTTCTGGGTGGTCCTTCAGTTCTGCATGTACTCCGCACGCTTGTTCGATTGCTTGTGTCTCTTCCTTTGTCCTTTGATTGTCCACGAAGTCCTGATTCTTTTGAGACTGTTCTTCCTTACTGCTTGACGAGCCCGCGCCCTCGCAGCGCTGCTGAGGAGCGTGGTGTTGGCCCCCTCTAGTGGCGAGAGCTTCGAACAGCATGTGGACGTTCGCTACAGAGATATCCTGAGCAGTCTAAAAGAAAGAGAGAGAGAGACGGCCAGAGAGGGGGGGATGTGTAGCTTCCCGATAAAAGGTTTACCTGTCTTAAATTATGCGGACTATTCTGCTTTCTAGGAGAGAGACAGATGAAAATGTAATACAATAAAATAGCAGAGAGAAGTACCATCCCTCTGGTTGGTTTTCACCACACTATGCTGTATTCTTATACCTTCACATACTGGTTGTTTTGGGTCTTCAGGAGTTCTTTATTCTCTGTTTCGATACCAAAAGCCAGATAGGGGCTGGAAACGATGTCTCCCCAGTACCCTCTCAGTCCCACCCGGTCTCCTCTCTAACACACACACACACACACAGAGACACACACACACTCAGAGGTTAAATAGTTTTCAGTGTAATAAAACCTATTGTTATGACTGAGGATGTGGTTAGCTAAAACATGTGGGCATACTACGTTCTGCTACATTCTGTAGCACGTGACATAAATGACAGCATTCACACTAACTTACATGATTAAACACGCGTGTAGACAGCAGACTCTGATTGGCTATTTGGTATAACCCCTCCCTCAACTCAAAAGCCACGCCCCTTTCCCTCCATTTGACATACTGCTGCTTGTGTATGACTCCACACTGCAAGAGAGGACAGGGATGGGGTACAGAGTACAGCATAAGTCCAACAGTCTTGATCATGATACTTCAGCGGGTTCTAGTGGTTCTCTGGGTTCTGAACGACCCGTAAAGCGCAGGATGTGACGCTAGTGCCGCCTAGACCTACAGCTACGCACCCCTCTCTGGTGGAGCTTCATGGTGAGGTCCCAGTCGAAGCAGCCCTGTCTGGAGTCGTAGCGTGTGCCCAGGTGCTGCCTGACGCGGGCGTCCCACGCTCTGGCCACGCTGGCGGGTGCGGAGGGCGGACGCTGCCACTGGGCGAATATGCAGGCGAGCTCGTCCCTCTCCTTAAACTACAACCAAATGGGCACAGGACCATTAGCAAGGAGAACATCTGCACCTTTGTCACATGTAATTTATGTCCTAGGAGAGCAGGTGTTGTACCTTCAGGTTCTTATTGCGGGATCTTCTACAAAAGCTTCTTTATGTGACATAATGTTGTTGACGCATAGCCTCAATTCCCACACCCAGATTAAGCCAAAGGCTTTAATAAATAAATTCCAACATTCCCATGTTGAATCACACTGGCACTGCAATAAAGGGAACATGAATCTGTCTGGGAAACAGGTCTTTAGACCTCCGAGGTGGCGCCGTTCCACGCGCTTGATAAATGCCACCTATTGTATGTGTGCACGTCATTTCTGTCGGGTCATAAGACAATGGGTTCTCTCCAGGAACCTCCACAGGCCAGCAGTCTGTGACCTTGTCCTTAAGTGTGACCCTGAAGAGCCATCTGGGTATTTGTGTTGTCTATGATACATCAAAGCCCCGGCTGAAAACTGCTGTAGATTGTAGGCCAGCACTAAAAAGTTGTGGAATTTTAGTGCAACACCTTTTGTCACAATGTCCAGTGTCAACAGCTTGTTTTGTTAGCGCTGGTTTTCTGGCGCAGTGCTTTTAGCAGCTTACAGGAAACGTCTTAACACTTACTGTCATTAGGAAACTGTATACACACGACCACAGAGCTCACCTTGAGGTGGCTGGTGTCCAGACAGGGGTGTGATGGAGTGTGCGCGTCCATCGTGTCGGTGACGGAGAGTAAAAGTTGAGCAGCAACGCGTTTCACCGTCTCTTCGGTCTGACAGCGAATCTCACTGTTCCCAAACACCTCGAGGAACATCTCTGTCTTTTCTGGGTATAAACCAGCCATGCAACGAGACGAATGAGCACCACACAGGGAAGGTCTCTGTCTTCCATAACTATATGTCATGCCAGCTTGTCAGTCTGCTTCACCCGAGCAAACACCCAACTGAAATCAGCACTTACGTAGGAGCATCTGTGTTCTATCAGTAGTATACTAGTATCAGTATCAGTAGTATACTAGTATAAGTAGTATACTAGTACTGTAGTAGTAGTAGTAGTATCAGTAGTATACAAGTATCAGTATCAACAGTGCATGTTTCGGTCATGTGGTGTGATGGTGGTACACTCCATGACACACCGTGCATTCCCATGCTGCTCGGGGAGGTCAGCGACAGCCAGAGTAGCAACAGTTGCCGTGCCACGACCTCCATGCTGTTCTCCATCACCCAAACCTGCAAAGACATGTCACACGTCTCACTACAATAAAATGGCCGTCTGCACTGCACATAGGCTTCTCCCCCTCAACCGTGTAGGGATGTTGGCTCGGAGCAAAGGCGATCCGGCATTCGTCAGTGTCCCACTCAATGGTTCACACCTGACTGCCTCATGCTCTTTGTTTCTGATGGTACCCGTGGAGGGGGCTTGCTTGTATAAAGGGTAGACCTGTTGGCTAAACCTCAACTGTGCATTCATTTTTGCAGCAGGTAAAACAATTATGTACATGTACACACAGTTCCCGATTTAATACACGAAAGTCGAGTGGGGGCTCATATGTTGTTTTTGCATATAATGTCATTAGATGTGACTCACGTGCAGCACATCAGTGTCTTGTAGGCCTGCGCTGGTCTTCAGGATATGTCTGGGATCTCCGCTGCCCACGAGCAGCACATTCACCGCCCCTTTCGGCCTGATCGCCCCTGTGTGGGAGAACTGGCAATGGTGATGGCCATAATTCCTCAAAAAGAGTCTACATAACACATAATTCCGCTTTATTCTACTTTATCGTGTAGATTTTGGAGGCCCACACCAGTTAAAAGGTGGTGAACTCACCTGCGCCGATCACGTCTCTTGCTGGTCCGAAACCCCACCAAGTGACACAGCCTGCGCCTTCCAGGATCCGACCCGCGTTCATTCTCGCGTGTGAAGAACCATGATAATTAAAATCAAGAAAAATATAAAGCTAACTAAATAACTAACTACGCCCCTTGCTGTGATATAACTACTGGGGTGGATGCACCGTTTTCGGGGTGTTCTTTTGGTTCAACATAGTCTACCATGTATAGCAGCAGGCGTAAGTGAAGTAACCAAGGTAACGTTAGCCAGCTACGTTAGCTAGAGCTACTTGCATGCTAGCTAACTAACTTGTTAGCTGACTAACTAACTTTAAGTTTGTTAGCGTCATCAGTAACGTACAGTTTCATTAACAGCAAACGTTTTCATTTAATTTCAAAGCGGAACCTGATATGTAGTGGTGAATAAACAACGCTTTATTTATTGTATCTTACCCTCACTCACAGGAGCCGAACGGCAGGATGCGAAAGTTTGACTAGTGGTTGCTTGGTAACTGCGAATGATACGTAGGGCCGACTTTCGCCCTCCTTTGGCCGCGGGCCTCTATCACACGCCTTTCTCTGCACCTCACGCCAGCGTGTGTTGGTCCACTGAGACCCAATTGGACTGGGAGACGCTTGCAACCGATGCACCACTTTTGTTCCGTTTATTGGCAAGGGATGTAGATGCATCAAGGTAAATATTCTCACGCAGTGGCGTGTCTCTTATTCAGCGAAGTGCACTAATGAGGTGCAACGAAGCGAAAGTGGTTATTCCATTTGTAGCTGCAGGAACTACGCCCACCTGTCAAGTCAATTCAAGTTCTTCTTATCAGACTTAAGGCGACAGAAGGTGTGGAAGCAAAGGAAAAAAGACTTCAGTGCTGAGAAAGGGGTAGGTTGTAAATTAACTGGCTTTGTTGACAGACATTTGAAGGCTACCGGTGTTATAGCCTGCAGCATACTGAGTATTGCTTTTGCACTGAGCTATTTATTTATTTATTTTCTTTCTTTATTTCTTGCACTAGAAGTGTTTTAGGCGACCTCAGATTATATGGGTGTGTCTGCATGTGGGTGTGTGTGTATGTAGGTATTTTGGTGTGCTGGTTCACGGATTGTTATTTTGGAGGAGTCTGCTGTAGAGACAAGGTGAGAACTTCAGTCTTTTCTGTCTTTTGCCTCCTGCTTTTAGGAGTTTCTCACTTCATGGGAACGTTTAGTTTTTCCACATAATTCGCCAGGTGTTGCTAGGCCAATTTCTATTCACATTCTCCATATGTGTGACGCAAAAAGCCTTGTCTAAACTTCATGATGCTAGGGATTTCCTTATAAATGCTTTCTCTTTCTACTGTACAAGCAGGTTCAGTTTCCATAGAGGCCTGTCTTGTATTTATTCATAACATTTCATTAATGCATATTGAAACATTAATGGATATGCTGCTATAATTTTGCACTGGTGAGACACCTTGTTCTTGTCATAGAGTTTTGTTGCCCAAGTGACAATGTAATTGTGATTTTCTTTCTTTCTTTCTTTCATACATGGCCTGTATGAATTTGCCTGTGAGTACATTTTACCCGTGCACATGGCAGTAAGACTGCTTGTTGAATCATTCTTCCTAGGTCCACAGATATGTTCATACTAGTCTGTCGTTACAACCGCGTGTTCGCCTACCCCGGCGACGACGTCACGCTTACCTCGCACCTCTCTCCCGAAACAAGCGCCGTGTCCATGGAGATCCGGTGGTTTAGGGGTATAGAATGCATTTACTTATATAAAAAGGGCCAGGTGACAGTGGCGAAGGCGTACGCAGGCAGAGTGAGTCTGCTGACACATGAGCTGGAGATAGGAAACTTGTCTCTGATCCTGAGAGAGGTTGGTCCAGGAGACACAGGAATATATGGCTGTCAGGTCATTGCGGAAGACATCAAACTGGAGAAATCGATACATTTATATATGGCAGGTAAGGGTGACACAATTCTTCTGTTTCCATCTTGCTGTTTAGTCCTAAAACTGGTGGTTTGAGTTGTGATGAACCAATGCTCTTTGCAACCGGGGCTTTTGCAGCATAAAGTTACAGTGCTAGTGTGTTTTTAAGACTGCCATGTGTTGCTTGTTGATGGACTCGGAGTTGTGTGATTCATGGATGTCCTTTACGTGTTCTGTCCTTTAGGAACAGAGCCCCTCTCTCCTGAGAGATGTAAGTTACCCGTCACCTTCTTAGTTCTGCTTTTTAACTCAAAGCTATGAATGTGAATGCGAGCGAGGCATTTGGCAATCGTCTACACCACCTACCTCTGCTCTCTGCCTGTGGTTCTTCCAGGGAGACTGAGGATCGCACAGCAGGACAGTTTGGACATGGAAGAATCTGTCCACACGCTTGGTGAGAGCATGAATTACAATCAGTGAAAAGACAAACTTTTGGAATTCTGGCCAGATCACGTAATGATTCTAGTCGGTGAAAAGCAACAGATTTAACCGCACATTAGTGTGTTTTTGCGCAGTTATAGGCCCAAAATAGATTTGAAATTCGAGTATTTTTCCAAATTTGTTGCCATAAACCGTTGCATATTGAAGGAATGAAGACAAAATCACTGCAGACTACAAAACAATACTATAGTGTTCCTAAAGATAAAGGAGCTTGGAAGACTTTACAAAGAGATGGGTCTTCAGGCTGGGACCTGGAGATGCTCGGGCCAGTGGAAGTTCGTTCCACCAGCTGCCAGGGAGAAAGGACTTGAATCTTGAGGGACAAGTGTGTTTTTATTAGTGTGCAGTTATTAGCACATTAGTGTTTTTTGCGCAGTTATAGGAGCAACCCTGCAGGACAGAGAGCAGGAGCTGAACGAGGCGAAGAGACATCAAGGGGAGGCGCAAGAAGAGCTCCAGGGCAGGACGAGGCAGCTGGAGGTCACCACGGAGGAGTTGCGGAGGGTGACAAGGCTCCTGCAAGGGCGACTCGCTGACTTGGAGAGCATGGGCGAAGCGGCCAATGAGAGGGAGGAACATATGAAGAACCTGGCCATTGAGCTGGAGAGGTGTAAACAGGAACTGGCCACACTGGGTACGAAGCTGCAGGAGGAGGCCGGGCGGACGCAGCAGATCGCCATGGTCCTGCAGGGCAAAGAGCGAGAACTGGAGGAAGTGAAGATGCAGCAGGAGCAAAGGGCAGATCAGCTCCTTGCAGGTTAAACTATGTTTACTCGATAACATCTCAACTATTTCTCAATGACGCCCCCTCCCTCCTTCCCTCCCTCCCTCCCTTTGGCTTCTAGTTAGGAAGATATTCTTGAATATTCTCTTGCAGGTAATGTTGCATTGAATATTCTCCTGCAGGCAGCCACTTTGGCTGTGCAGAGATGGTTGGCATGCCTTTTCATAACCTTACGCTTGTGACTGCTTGTGTTGGTTACAGGGAACAGAGGAAGGGCCGACGAGGAAGCTGTGGCTGATCACCGAGAGCTTCTCAACGAGAGCGTCGCGCTGACGGAAAAGCAGAACCAGCTGGGGGCGATAGTGAGGTGGATACTGAAGAAAAGAGAGAAGAGAAGAGAGAGAGAAGAAGCTGAGGTGACAGGGATGCTTGAAAAGGAGTTTCTCGATTTTTTCATGGCGAGGAAAGGACTGCTCGAGGGGGAGCAAGGGAAGATCGTGGCTTCAGGCATGAGGATAGCTGAGCTGGAGCAAGCACTAGAGTGCACAGAGACAGCGGAGGACAGGAACGAGCTGGGCGTGCAGCTGAGGGAGGCATTAGGGAGGTGCAGGGAGGCGCAGGGAAGGGTGGAGCAGCTGACAAAAGAGGTAGACCAACAGAGGGATGAGATCGAGCAGAGGCACACACATGAGATACAGAAGATCAGGGAGAGATATGAGCTCGTGTCCAGGCTAGAAGCAGAAATGAATCTCCTGCATGTCATCCTACCCGATGTCCAGGCGTACTTTAGGAGGACAGTGGCAGAAACGCGAGATACACCTGAGATATGCAAAGTAGTGGGAGAAATAGAGACCCTAGCTCACCACGATGGGACCGACGGAGTGGATGACGAAGACAATGATGAAGAAACAGAGGAGGTGCTTGGAGATCGGGCGGAGGACGGACCAACTGAGGAAGAGTGTGCGACCGAAACGCTCGTGTTGAAAGAACAACATGCAGAAATGGGCCAGGTACAAGGCATGTGTGCTGTACGGATGCTGGAGCATGAAGACCCGCAAACCCAGGCTGTCCCAGACCCAGACAGAGAGTTAGATGGCCAGGTTTTGAAAATCGAGGACACCGATTCGGAAGGTGAGGCGTCCGAACCGAAAGAATTGCCTGAAATTGTGAATGGCGTGACGATCAAAATTCAGGCAGCGACAGCAGAGGGATGGAAAGAAGTGAAGGAGGTTGTTGAGGAGTCAGGTCAGGAGGACATAAATGGAGAAGATCAAACCGAATAGTCTTCCTATACTTAATCCATATGCTGGCCTATTGACTCCACACACCTGGATTTAATTAGAGAAGTTAAATCCAAAAACATAGTGTCATGTTAGTCAAGGCATGGTCAGAGAACACCATTTCTAATATGTCTTGTTTCTTCTTCACTTTTCTCTATTTGTATTCTAGTGCTCTGGCTTAGTGAAATTTGGATCTTTCGAAGATCTGTGATAGTATGCAGAGGAGTGTGATTCTCACAGGTGTGCCAATAACCAAATGATCCACTCCATTTCACACAGGAGTTGCCAAATCTGTTTGAGCTCTTGAGACTGCATACAGCATTTGACCATAATGTGGAGTTAATTTTTTGTTTCTTACTTTTAAAGAATTTAAGAGCCTTTTTATTACATGTGGCTTATTGCTGTAGAACAGTGGTGAAAACATTACAATTCAGAACCTGAGACATACAAAATTTGGCAAGTTATTGCCGAACACACCATTAGCAGCAATGCGATTGTGATATAACCAAGAATGTGTGTGCAACTCAGCGTCTTTTGATTGATTGCCTAAGTTTCCTTGATTCATTTTCATTAAAACTTCATTAAAACTAATGATCAATTGTGCCTTTCATTGAAAACGAACAAATTTCTTTCGTTACCTTTTAACAAATGGTTTGACAACGTAACTTCTGGGCTGACTGTGTAGCATCACCCCTGCCACCACCCTGTGGTTATTAGCTCCATCTGCAGCACTGTTCGCGCGTGGGCGTATACTGGCCCATTTGCAAGTTGCTTGAGATCGAGCGCAACGTTCCCTTGTAATTTGATCCATTTGGGTTTCTTTGACCTCTTTGACCATGCTGCCTGTTTTGAAGTGAATTATGTGCGACGCACCCACTCCACGCGCTGCCCCTGTCATTCGTTCCATTAGCATTTGATATCCATGCAATTGACGGGACACCTTTAATGTTGTCGCCATTAAAGCAATCCTTCAACGTATTTGATTCTAATCCTTCTAATCCAGATGAGCAATCCATCGGTAATCATAAAGAAACGTTTTGCGTTCTCTTCAATGCCGTTGCTATAGCAATCTGGTCATCATTAGGAAAACACCGCGGGCACAATGCAGTTATAACTTAGGGGGGTTGCTACTTTCAAATTCAGCAGTTCTCAATAAGTACCACTGCGACACCACGAACACAAAAGCAATTTTACAACTAATTTTCACAACGGATAAATGCCCTCACTGTATACCCCATAAATTTGTACCACAGTTAACTTCTATAGCAAGACAGTAATTTAATAGCTGGCTCAAAGTTCGCTTTCTTTCTTTCTGTAATCCAGTTTTTATATTTCAAGTCCAATCATGTAACCAGATGTTTCCCTGTAATGATTTTTCAAAGCAAAGCACAAAACAATTAGAAGGCGTTGAGCCCCTGCCAAATAGTTTTGAAACCTTAGAGACATTCATTTGGCCTTTCTGCTTACTGCAGCGAAATGGAAGAAAAGCCCCAAAAATAAAAATGTAATGTACAAAATAAAAATGTAGCACAAAATAAATTCCAACTTATGAACATACGGTTGCACCTGGCTGACGTGGACTTTTGAAAAAAATGTAATAAACCTTCATGTATTCCCAAGGGGCAATTCATGTCCATTCACTGATACATAAAACATATTTTAGACATATGAATTGACCTCTTCATATTCAGCAACCGATAAATTGTAGGTCAAACCAGTGAACTGCTAAGTAATCGTTTTTTTGTCATCCAGAAGCGTTTATGCACGATTTACTTCTTAATATGTTGCGACACTGTCTGATGTAATCTCAAAACATGTCTGAGCCTGCAGTCGTGAACCCCCCCTCCTTCCCCATTCAGAACACATAATGTGCGTTGTTTATGCAACACCTTTTTGGGTGCGGTCAGGACTGTCGGAGAGCGCAGCTTGCGCTAAAAACTGAATTATATGTGCAATTTAAGAACATATTAAATTAAACTAACCGTGGGTCTCCCCGTGCTGTTAGACCATAGTCAACTAAAAGAAATATCGAGTGGAAAAAGCTTTTCAGCGTTTAACCCTTCCCAATTCTGTCACTGGCAGTGAATACCAGTGCACATATTAGGAATCGAAAACGATTGCTTGCTTTGTACATATAATACATTAACACAAAGTTTTGTTGTTTTAAAAAGTCTATATAATTCTTTTTTATTTTCCATAATTATGCTCTCCTTTCTCCTTAAACAAGCACTCAGTAAGAGGCTTTTCCCTCGTTTTGATTATACAACAATAACAAAGTGAATTCAATGTTCTGTCCAAATGCCAGTGAGTAAAATTATCACAGGATCACATTACTAGGCCAAACTTAAAAAACAATAAGACGTCCTGTAGGTGCTCATCACAGAACATGAGGTCTTCACTCTGGTCGGCGGAGAGGTTGTCAGGCATCTTACGGAAGGTTGGCAATGATTCCGGTGTCGCCACGGAGATGTTTGAGAGTGACGGCTGAGGTCTGATGGGTCAGTGGAGTATTAGACTTGCCTAAGAGAAAAGGAAGAGAGAGAGAGAGAGAGAGAGAGAGAGAGAAGGAAGGAAAGACGATTAAACCAAGAAAAACTCAGGTGGGATGACATCACATGTACCTCAGTAAAAAAAACGTTGAGTGTGTAGGACTGGCAGTGTTGATAGTAAACAGGGAAAGGGGGGAGGGGATTGTTTTGACATGTCTCACCAGTGTGTGTCTCACCATTGTGTGTGTCTCACCAGTGTGTGTCTCGTAGGAAATGTGCTTACCAGTGTGAGTCTCACCAGTGTGTGTCTCACCATTGTGTGTGTCTCACCAGTGCGTGTCTCACCAGTGCGTGTCTCACCAGTGCGTGTCTCACCAGTGCGTGTCTCGTAGGAAATGTTGTGCTGTGTGAGGAGGTTGTGTAGCCGTTCTATTTCAGCACGCTGTTTCTCAAAGTCCTGTCAACACAGGCCAACATTAGGCTTCTCTCTCTCTCTCTATCTCTCTCTCTCTCAGACACACACACACACACACCTGTAAGCACTGCTCCAGACTGTGGTGCTTTTGGCTCTTTGTGTCTGTTTCCTCTTCCGGGAGCTTCTGAGCTGTCCTCAGGAAACCAGCTTCTTCATAGAGTTCCCTCAGCATCTTCCTGTAACCCTAGGCAACATTCACAACATGTGCTATAGAGCTGGACATCTCATTTATAACTCACAGGAACACAAAGAAGATTCAAGACGAGTAACTGCAGCGTACTGCAGTAAGAGAAGTACAGATATTCTGAGTAATAATATTACATTATATTGATAGCAGACCTCTGGCCACAGTATGGCCTTTTCTCTAGAAGCCTTGTGTACTTCACTACAATATTGAATATACCTCTTTCATATATAATGTGTGTGTGTGTGTGTGTGTGTGTGTGTGTACACCACTGAGTCACCTGTTCGGTGATGAGTTCATCATATCGGGCTTGCTCAATATCATCCCATTCCTTCTGCAGCTTCTCCTTCATCACTGGATACACTGCAAGTTCAAGTGCACGTGCACGTGTGCACACACACACACACACACACACACACACACACACACACACACACACACACACACAGAAATCCGAATCAATTGGCTCTCAGACACATGCCTGCTAACGCGCAGGCTCACGCACGCATGCAAACACACACGTGTGGCCACATGGAAACACTCACACACAGGTGCACATGCATGCCCGCATGCCCGCCAGCCCGCACACAAACACACACACACACACACACAAAATGAGTTCTCTGAACGCACCCAAGAGGGAGTGTGCATGACAGACGAGTGGCGTCTCAAAGGTGAGTGAGTACATGCACGTCTGCGGCTCCGACACCTTGGCCAGGTTACTGCTGTTGCCGCATGACAACAGGACCTGAGAGAGAGCAGGTGACATCACGAAGCAATCAAACAGCAACTGCGATCTACACACGCCCACACTCACGTGCCCACGCGCCGCCATGCGCGCGCACACACACACACATACACACACCTTTGTCTGTCTCTTCTTGTTCCCACAGGAGTCTCCCTCTCTCATCCACATAGCAGTGAATGTGTTATTTTTTATCTCCCACTCCTGCCAGATCCTACACAGGAAAACACGGCAGCCATTTTGTTGTACGTAGGCTTCAAGAAGTGGTTCATTTGGATGAGACTTGTGCTGTTGCACAGTGCGGTGTGTGAGTGTGTGAGAGTGTTTTACCCCAGGATTCCACTGTAGGCATTCCACCTGAAGCTCTGCTCATGTTGGGTCACATTATGGAATGGACAGAACTCATACTTGTACCTATGAGAAGAACAGAAATCAGTCACTTTCTTACACTCAAGAACAGAGCTTTGAGCAGAAGAAGACCTTAAACTACTGTAATCAATTTCCTTGCTGACTTCTGACTGACAAATCCACCAGAGCTGTCAACCCTCTCCCTTGAATCACACCACATAAATAATAATGATGATGATAATAATAATGTCAATTTTATAGCGCCTTTATCGACTCAAGGTTGCTGTACAAAGCATTGTGGAAGAGCATCAGAATAGAAAAGTTACAAGAGAGTAATCACAAAAAGAAAAGCCCGCCCCTTTTCCAAAGTCCCACCCTCTAAAAATGCATAATTATTAGCCAACTCTTTTTTACATTGAGCAACTAATATACTGTTATTGCAGTTTTTTTCCCAGTTAGGCTTTCCAATTTCATCAGGCAAGTTTCCATTTAAATCACAACCATTAATTAACAGTCATAACGCACAGCTATATTGTAGATAGGATAGGCTACTTTAGGTAACAGTTAGGTAACATTCGTCATCTGACATTCACTGCCATGACAGGAAGTTTCCCTTCTGCTCATTCCCTTCTTGCTCTGACAAGCCCTACATGCTGACTGGCATTCAATCTACACTGCTCAACATGATCAGACTGAAAGTGGTTATAATCTCTTTTTGATCCTTAACTGAGAAAAATCTTTTAGATGCAGAATTCCTAATAGGGGCACGCTGATTTCAGACATTTATTTCAGTAAAAACATCATACATAAAGCCAGTGTTCTTAATAAAAGGGCAGATGGGGAATTTGTCTTCAACTTTATCACACTCGTTGAAAACATTTATAAATTATTAAAAAATATAACAAACTACTAAGATTTGTTGGATTAAAAGATTCTTTAAAAAACCTGAATCCATCACAAATAAGCAAAAGCCACTACTCTTACAATCTATGTCCATTAGAGATAGATTGAATTAATCCACAAATTACATGACAGACTATATCATATCTTCTCATAGGGTAAGCATAAGAGACAGGAAATGTAATAACTGTTCTGTAATGCATGCAATGAATGACTTTTAAATATCCTCAAAAGTAAGAGGAGAGATCTGAAAAATACTGCATATGTGCTACCCTGTCAGTCCTAAACTGAGATTGTTTGATGTGAGCAATTTTGTTTTCACTTATTTCATTCACTTGTTTTGTTTATCTGCCATATCACGTTAATGATCAAATGGAAACATCTACTGCTTTTTATTTGTTTCTGATTAATATTTTGATGCACGTTTTGAAAACTGCACACCATTTGCCACACAAAGCAATAATCCTAAACACATAGATACACAATCACACTGTAGCTGTATCAGACTTTAAAAACTCTACTGACGTGGACTCCGTATAGCTGAAGCATTTCCCAGCCAGCTTCCACAGATGAGGAGGGCCAGAAACGCGACCTGGACTGACCCTTGGCTGCAAACGGCTTCCCTGCGACAGGAGGTGGTTGTTCAAACTGGAGAGCGAGACCGACAGGGAGTAAGAGATTCGGTCACATTGTTCAGTATAGGAGGACTTGATGTATGCAAGCAAAACAGAAACCGATCCGTTCAGCGACGTACATTCTGTTACAGTGAAATCTTGACGAGCTTTCTGGGATTTGCTATATATGTGCTCAGTTAATAATCGCGCGCCCGTGTGAAACACAACTCACCCAAATGTATTTGGCTCCTCTACAATCTTCATTTTTCCACCGAATACAACTGACACTACAACAGAGTTTAATATTCAGTACAATACAGTGATTGCTTGGCTACAATCTACTCACATTTGGCAGTTTTCATTTGTTGTCTAAAACCTATATTTGTCTTGAGAACATAATTCAAATGTAGGTCTTCTGCACTAACGTCTGTGTTCAAACATATAGCTCATGTGACAGTGCTAGCTAGCTACCTAACCTTACCCCGTGGTAAAGCAGATAAATTCAGACTTAACAGTCATGGACGACTTACCCAGGAATGTCAGCCATGGCAGATGTCGTCCAGCATATAGACACCGCATGACTGACAAAACTTTTAACTTTTACTGTGGAGATTTAGGGGAGTAGGTTACATTTCCTTGTTTATTTCAGCAGGCATCGCCATGTTGCTGTTGCTGATCACGTGACTGCTTATTACGTGACGTAGTGATCACGTTAGTAGATTCTGTAATCAGATTAATCTCAGATTCTGTACATTTGTATCGCCAATAAGATTAACCTTTCAACAGTTTAGCCAAAGTAACGATTACTCACGTACTCACGGATGGTAGAGGTAAGAGAAGCATAGAATTGAAATCAAGATAATAAACGTAATTGTTGGCAAATATAGCCTGTTAAATTTGCCATAGGTAAAATCTAAATAAAAGTTATGTGGTCTTTTGTCAGCAGGCTATATGGACAAACTGTAATACACTCTATTTTAATGTGATTAGGCGCTGTCAAAATTAGTTTATTGCTGTGTTCTGCCGACCTCACGTAAACGTCATTGCTACGCGTCGCGCCAGCACGCGGCTATCATTATTTACGTCGTAGCCATTCTATTATGAGTTGACTGTTGACTATATCAACCTGTTATTCTGTTATGAGTTGACTGTTGGCTATATTAACCTGTTATCCTGGTGTGTCTGATGTAACGAGTCGACCTCAAAGCTGGACAACTGACTGGGTAGCTAACCAGGAACTTTTAGCAATGGGGCGAAAGAAACAGGGGCAGAAGGAACGACTGATAAACAAGGGGAAAGACAGGCGGCATAAAATGAAAGGAAAGTCTTTAGAGACTTTCACCGAAGAAATGCACGAGGTTTTGCAAGGTGGGTATTTGTAGCTATGATACTCTCAATGTAGAAAACTACTATCAGTATTTATTTCAGGTATAAAGCTAACGTTCTCGTCTAATTAAGCGAGTTAGATGGATGTTTAGGTGATTTTAGGAGACGTGTATGAGCTGGCTAGCGTAATATTTTGGTAAAAGCACAGTAGAGAGAAATGACATCAGGGTTTTAAAGTGCCTCCCTTTGTGGTTTTACGCATACCAAACTTCAGTTCTGCGCTACTTGGATGTGTGTTTCAGCAAGTGAAGCCGCGTCGCTAGAGGGTGCCGGGTGTGTGAAGTTGCCATGCCCTTTGGCGATGTGGGAACTGGGTCACTGTGACCCTAAACGCTGCACCGGACGCAAACTGGCGCGGAAAGGTTTGGTGCGATGCCTTCGCCTGAACCAGCGTTTCAATGGACTCGTCCTCAGTCCTATGGGCACCAAATACGTCACACCTGCGGACAGGTGAGCCACACCTCCACGTTGACGTGCTGTCAGTGTCCCGTTCCCTCAGTTAGGTGCATTCCAGATGGTGCCTGTATGCATGTTTTGCCATAATGGTTTCTCACATTGGTATCCTTCAGATTATTACAGCAGGTACTCATATTTATTTTGCTGCTCACTTTTTGTTTCCAAATAAATTAACACTTTAGGATTGATAGCCTGTTCTGTAAAATAGCCAATATTATTATGTATTTTGTAGATTCACATAGGTTTTATTATAATATTTAGTGGGGTTTTCATGGAGATATACCTTTCAGTCTATATCTATACCACACTGCATGTCCTGTCATAATCATTGTTAAGACATTGTCCTGGTACTTTGTGTGTATTGAATGTATTCTTTATTAACTGTAAACAAGCTGTTCTTTTTTTTGGTGTATTGATGGATTGCATGTTTAATACTGACCTCTGGTTTATTCTGCTCCTTCTGGTAGTTTTGATGCATTTGTGCCAACATCTGGGTTAGGGTTCTTGGTATGGTCAGTATTTTTTCTTGGTAACTGTGCTGTTTCTTGATTGTCAGGGAGATTGTGGCTCAGGCTGGAGTTGCAGTAATTGACTGTTCGTGGGCAAGACTCGAGGACACTCCCTTCAGTAAGATGATTGGCTCGCACCCACGGCTGCTGCCCTATCTGGTGGCAGCGAATCCTGTGAACTATGGCAAACCCTGCAAGTTGAGCTGCGTGGAGGCTTATGCCGCCACTTTCTGCATTGTGGGTAAGCAACAAAGTGTGTGTGTGTGTGTGTGTGAGTGTGTGTGTGTGCTTGTGTGAGAGAGCATCTGAGCACCAGGTTTCTCTTGAGGAAATGTAAGAATTGTTTTGATATGACAGGTTTTGAGGACTTGGCCATTCTCCTGCTGAGAAAGTTCAAATGGGGTCTGGGCTTTCTCCAGCTGAATAAGACACTTCTAGAACGTTATGCAGCTAGCAAGTCTGAGGAGGAGCTGCTCACAGTGGAGAAAGAGTACTTAAGCTCCACCCCCACAGAGGAGGAGCTAGGTATCTGCTTTAAAGTGTAAAGATGACCTGTAACCTTGCATTTCTGTTCTTGATATTCGTCAGTGTTTTCTACCCCATGTCGTGAAGTAGAATATAAATGACTTGAGTTTTGCTCGTATGCGTGTTTTCCTCCAGATCCTTTTGATGTGGACTCTGGTAGAGAATTTCTGAACCTCAACAGGCCTGTGGGGTAAGAACCCAACTCTCAAGTCTCTACACTGCTATATGATTTTAACATATGTAACATGCAGGCAGTTGTGCATATTTGCTTTGAAAATGTGCTGTATTGTTTATACATATGTTATGAATGATTTTTATTTCTGCATGTGGGTGTGTACGCATATGTGCGTGCAGAGGGGAAGAGGATGACACCGAAAGTGATGGGGCGGAGACGTCTGAAGAGGATGAGGAGAGAGATGATGAAGAGGAGAAAGTGGAAGGGGGCAGCAGTGAAGAGGAGGAGCCTCCTCCCGTACATCCCGATCACAGTAAATGAAAACGGAGCGGGGGGGTCACGGAGTGGGCCGAAGGTCCTGGAGGAAGAGTGAGGTTGTTTCTCATGCGTCTGACTGGACTGCTTCACTCACCGCCACACCGTGGTCAGGAACACCAGCCCTCAGTACTACGCTCAGAGAGCTCACCGGTAAACGGATACCAGCCTTGTGCAAATGGGCCGTGTTGGCACTGCTGTGGGCATCGACACTGTTAGTTGTGTGAATCCAGTTTGGACCAGTCGGTGTCCAAAAATAATAGAAAAGTTTGAATCCCAGAAGTAAAAGGCTGTTATTTGGGAGTGCTTACAGTCTTAAGAAGGGGAATGACAATCTTGTGCTGTTTATAGAACTTCAAAAGAACTTCAAACATGCTGTTATTTGTTAATAAACGGAATGATGTTTTAAAAAAGCAGTAAAAGATTCATTTGTTCAGAAGGCTTGAGTTCATTGTTCCTGATTATGAGGTGTGGGGTTTACGTTTGTAACGTGCTCGTTTATCGAAGATCCCTAAGTGTGGTGATCTGCTTTGGTAGTAGCATGTCATATACAGAGCAGCTAAAAGCTGCTTCTTTCTTTCTTTTTAATTAATATGTCATGAGATTTAGTTTAGAACCGGGCATCAGTACTGCAAAAAATTATGCAAAAGCTGCTTTTCAGAGAATGGAGCAGGAACAGTCATTGATTTTAGATTTTTCTATTGGATGTTTCATAAAAGAAAATATGTGATGCTCAGGTTTTACTGGGGCATTAGCAAAACCTCAGAATTAACAATATATCACCCACTTTATTATATGATGTTTTTAGATAGACAAACAATTTCAAGACAAAACCGCAAATGTGAATGAAAAAGAAAATGTGTAGGACATGCTGTCTGTTTGCATTAAAAGCCAGTGCAGTGAAAAGCGATTCAACACATTTTTTTGAGCTTCCTAAACCTTATCTCCAGACACAAAGCTGTCCATTAATGTTGCCTTTTAATAATAGTTTTATTGCATGTGAATTAAGATTTGAATATGGGAGGAACAGGTCTTAGAAGAATGAAAGACTGTTCCTAGTCCATGTGCATAACGAGCTTAACATATTGCATAGTGCATAACATATTGAAACATTACCTGTAAATACATTATCAAAATACTGATATCTGGGGTGAACAGGTGGTAGTTACATTTACTCTGTAATATGCACTTAAAAGTAAAATATTGATGGATCTGTACTTTTCTAAACTATTTCAAACCATATTGTTTTAATGAAGTATACATTTAGCTACATTTTTGTTGTTCATATTTAGTCGCTAATTATTGTATTACTTTTTTGTGTTTAATTGTTTTATGTTTTGTTGACAGCAATTGGACTGCATGCTATTGGATAATTGGATATATATATATCAAAAATAATATCACAAACTTACGTTCATATGTTGTTAAGTGATGTTTAAAATAAGAGTTACCTTGTAATTTTAGAGGTAACCGAGTTACAATTAAAATGGGACATTTTTCAACAGTTGTTGAGGTAATACTTTTTGACCTCTTGAGATTTGGCTTTGTGAACCTCTGAGTGGAGGAGTTTGAATGTAGCACTACAGACTAAAACACTGGGCATATTTGTAAGTAGAGTTTTCAAAGCACTTGTATCAGCTTCAAAAGCCATCCATCAATACCCATCAGCCATCCTCTCATGAAATCACCGGCGTAACGGACGTTGGCAACCGTTTGAGAACGGTTTAAATTTTTCAGTTTCGAACGTGGCCGCATGGGGGCGCGCGCAGGGACGTGCCCGCGCCTCTCTACTGCGGTAACATTGTTGTGGAATGACGTCACAGCTGTAAAATGAAGGCGCAGAGGCAGCCATGACTACAGGCTCTATAATTATTTAATCCAAATAAATACTCGCGGAAAACTTCCATGGCAAGAGCCACAAGTCAAATCGTGAGTATTAGAATTGTCTTCCCGATACTGATTCGAAGCCGTTGATCGGCGCATAACGTATGGCAGCTGTTAGACAACATTTTCGTAAGGCCTTCATTTCAACCTCGGTGGCTAGGTAACGTTAGATAACTAGCTGGCTTGCTGGCATAGCTAGCAGCTTTCGTTAGCATACTGCTTAGCTAATGCTACTGCCGTGGTTACTGGGACGTTGTTGTTTAACTCAATCCTGCGAATGCATTATTTAATTTCGGCCTTGTAGTTACTAGTCATTGGATTTCATTCAATGGGTGCCTAACATTTTCTTATTTAACGTTAGCCTTTCTAGCTAGAGAGCTTGATAGAATGACTAACTGGCTAATTGCGGCAAAACAAACTGTTAGGTCCCTGACTGTCCAACGCTTGATGGCTAGCCGACAAGTTAAGCTGGTTGGCTAATTCCCTGGTACTACGGTTGAAGTTAACCACCAGTCAGCTATTATAGACAGTCTTATGTGACAGCTCATTTTAGGTAAACTTCTGAGTCGTATCTTACTCTGACTAAATATGACAACTTCATAGGATTTTGTTTTTAACCGTAGCTAGTAGCAGCTCTCATCGTTCGTGTAGACAACTAGCTGCGTTTGTTTCCCACCAGTTTAGCTTTTCTTCATTAGCTAGCTGGCTACATCCCGCTAGCTTCATTGGCATAATACCCAAACCGACTAGCATATTAGCTTGCAAGCTAGATCGGTGTTAGCATCGTTTGGCCTTCTCATCTTACGCCTTGTCTTGTTTGCCCCATTCGCTATCTTTATTTTTGTTATAATTAGAAATTCCACCGTAGCAATTTAACCATGGATGTCCCGTTTGGTTTCCTGGCATAGTTAGCTAGCTTTACTGGTTGGACATATTGAGTTGAAGAGGCCGGGTTAGCTAAGTGTTGTTGGATTGACTGGACTTTTGACTTGAAGTGCAAATCATGACATTTTAGCTACTGGACTACGAATGCCGATCTCGATACAACAGGCAGCGTCATATAACAAAATGTCAGCCGACTGTATCATTTTCGTACTGTACAAGCGTCAAATTAGGACACCATACAGTCATAGGCCGTGTTACCGGTCTCCCGGTCGACCTTTTAAGGAATTCGTAAGGAAAAATGCGGTGAATCCCTACGCCCCACCCCGCAAAGCGTGATGCCTGAGCACGCTGGCATCTAGACCAAGTACAAATATAACTGCATTTGCTTGTTTTCATCATTTTACGTCTACAACATCTACAGTATGTGCAAAAACAGCGCGTTTATGGCCTTGTCAACAACACATAGGCGATCACTTCAGATTGGGCACTATTCGGCTATATTTCCGTGACTCCTCTTTCGTGTGTCTGTCGTGATCACGTGATTCACTTGACATGTGCTGGCAAATATAAATTTTGGTTGAGGTTTCTGGGCGAATTTGCCCTGTGCATGCTGGTAGTGGCGTTTATATGGCGGAACCTCGGTAGAATTTTCAGTTCCATGAATGCTTGTGAGTATTCTGAGAAAAGCGCTTGTGTTTCACAATCCTCAAAATGATCCATTTTGCGTACACGTCGTCATGAGACACACTTCAGATGATGCAAACCCACTTGCTTGTCTCCAGACAGCAAATGTTCCATCATGACGCATGCTCCCATATACTTCTCACAGAAAACCCAGGCAGGAAAACTCACAGCAGACCATGATGAACATGTTTTACAAATCTTGGCTCCCCACACCAAATTCATCTTCTAGTCCCGTTGGTGGCGTGTGCTACTTCCAGTAGACTCCGCCTTACACTGCATGAGTGTTTCATGTTCTCATGTCTGCATGCATCTCCAAAGCTCCATCTCATGTAAATTCTGGAGTTGGTATGTGATGAAGTTATAACGTTAACGTAAGCGCATCGATTTGGTTGGTCTTGGAGTTGAATTCAAATAAGTTGTGTTTTATGGCTGCAGTGAGCGTATCAGACCCATTTCTTTGAGTTGTGGTTTCACAGAGATACCAGGTGTCATCTGTGTTTCCTGAGCCGTCTAGATGCTTGCCTTGTTCTGTGTGCTGCTTAGTAAACACAAGACAGTTGAACCTTTGAACTCATGTCGGTGACGGCAATATCAAGTCTCCCACATCGCAAAAGACCTCCTCATATATGGAGGATTAGTCAGTAGCCAGCTTGTGGGATACAAACTGTGTTCTGTTATTCAGTGGAAAGAAATGCATTTGACTGCCTGTGTGATTAGGTAATCTGTGAACTGTCTGTCTCTCATCATGTGTACATTCATTGCATTGTGAGATGCTTAGCTAGCTGGCTAAGTTGCATGATTCACCATCGTTGAATCCAGCAACAATGTACCAATTAAGGCATTACTGCCTTAATGAGAAAGGCTGATTGGCAAAAGGTCTGATTTGTTATAAGTGCCTTTAGCCTTATGTGCTGGGCTATATTTTCCACCCTGTAAATGTTTTTAAGATCTGGGTCCTTGTCCTTGCCTGTCCTGATCAAATCCCTACGTCTGCATCTTCCCTGAGGTTGATTGTTGTAATCTGTAGATTGGTGTAATCCCAATCCATAACTGCTTTAACTGGTCCATTTTCATCCATCCGGTGCACTTCATGATGATTTGTGTAAGAAATAACATCTTGCATCAATATAGATCTGATACAGCTGCATTCAGACTGAATAGATATTTGATTTGCTGTAATTTTCCCAGAAAGTATTCGCAAGTACCAAGTCTGAATAAATATATCTATGTCATTTTAAGTAGGATAAATGATGATGAGATCAGATGAATTGAATAATGGCTGCTGTAGGATTAGCCAGCATAATTTAGCAGGAAAGCTGTCCCAGTTGGAGTATCGTGGCAGAAGGGACACGGAATTCTGTTGAGCAATTCTTCATTGGTTGTCTTCTCCTCCCATCTTGACGAGGCAGCCTGACATTGCTGGTGGAAGCCGGTTCTGTGGCAGCACCGAATACAACCACGCAGAACTGTAGCTCTGCTACACCCGTCAAAATATGTCAAACCAGCTCCATTCCTCTACCAGCACCATTGCTTAAGGTGATGGAGGCGTGGCCTGGGTTTAGGGCGGTGTTTGATTGGTCTTCATCTTGTAAAACAGGACTTCTTCCTGGACTGTGTTTGGATGTTTTTGACCTGTGAATGCCATCTTCAGAGACGTTTGTGCCATGGATCCGCATGGCCTTGCTGTGTCTTAAGAAACACTCTTGTTTAGGAGTCGCTGAATTTAGAGGCACTGAGACATTTGACAATGGAGTGTTCATATCTCTCCATCTACGTCCAATCTACTTCCATGAATTCAAAGGGATACGGTCAGTACTAATAAAAAGGCACCAGTTTCTCTCTTTGGGATCGTTTGCCGTTTTTGTTTGAAGGTCTTCCTGTCCATCACGATCACTCCTACTGAGATCAGCACAATGCATCATCACATTTATTACCATGTGCTGATATTCACTGTATCATATGAAATAATAGTCCTGTAGTTCCGAAGGGACGATTTGTTTGTTTCTGAACGACATTCTTTTCATCTTTAGTAAACTGCGGAAAGTTTCTAATTCAGTTTTTTTTTTAAACATTATCGAGGACTGAAATGATAACATTGGTTTTGGGAGTGACTGGTCTGTCAAGGCACTATAATAGACAAAACGGATCAGGGTTTGACCACTGAAAGCCAAATGGAAGTAGCCGATCGCACCGGCTGCCTTATACAGCCATTGCAAGACACAGAAAGTGGGGATCGTCTTCCTGCCCGTAGAGTGATGTCACACGGGAGCGTGACGACATACCTTGGTAGGACTGTGACCTTTTGACGGGGTCATATGGTAAACGCCACTCCTGTAAACGCACAACAGCAGGATTGTCGCAGTATTTCCATTGGTGGGTTATGGTGATTATTCGTTTACGATGCGATTATTCATCTGCCCTCCTCCTCCCCCTTGTCTGTCTGTTTTTTTCCTCTCTTTCAGTATGATGTCACACCCCTCCACTCCTCTGGTCTCTGCCCCTGTCCATCCATGGTAAGAGGTCAGCAGGACACGCCTCGTCTCCACGGCAACAGCATGGAAGGTCCCGCCCCTCCCTCTCAGCCAGCTCAACCGCGCAAGAAGAGGCCTGAGGATTTTAAATTCGGCAAAATATTGGGAGAGGGCTCCTTCTCTACGGTACAGCATACACACACATGGGCCACATAGAAGGAGTGAGCTTCACGCATAACATTCACGCATCAAACAACAGCATCCTGAAATACCAGTAGAAGAGTCCTGTTATGTATAACAAAAACACACGTTAGAGGTGTCACAATATACTGATATGGACAATAATCGTTATACAACAGAAATATTGATATATTCATAATGCACAAATGACAATAGCGTAAATGATCCACCATCAGTGACTAAGGCAGGCGATTGTGTGGTGAGCTGTACATTTGTTATGCTTGAAACACCATATAATTTTCATGCAAGGTAGTGACAACTGAGTGGTGTGATGTGAAATAATGCAGGAAAGAACAAAACAGCTATGAGTAGTCACTTAACAGATTAACAACTGGTATCAGCAAACATAAATTCACGTCGTTGTTTCAATTATGAAGAGGTTAACATTAAACCAGCTATACACAGAAATACTACTGGCAACACTGAATCTAGTAGCAACTAACCTTCAATACCAGCTCACGCATCGTATGCTAATTAAAGTACCAGATCATGCAATATAGGCTAATTGCCATTTAACTCTAGCAACATACACTGGTATTATAGTATATATGAACTAGACAGACCTCAGTGATTGGCTGTAGGTCATGGACACGTCACAAGCGAGTGTGATGCAGGAGGGGCTGTACAAGCTCCTGTGTGGCTCCAGAGCCTCTGCTATACTGGGGATACTGGGTCTCTGAGCAGTACCATGGAGGCAGGACCGCAGGCTCTGGATCCCCTTAAAGGGCCAGCGTCTTAGACACATCTCGTTCAGGTTTTCTAGAGATATTGTGGAAATCGTTCTCTGTTGTGGACGGCTGTTTGATCAGGCTAATAGGGTCCTGTCTTTTTAAGGACGCCTACAGCAGTGAGCTTGCCATTGGGGGTGCGTAATGTGGGAAACGATCCTCACTCCCTAAATGACCCTCACTCCCTAAATGACCCTCACTCCCTAAATGACCCTCACTCCCTGAGCCACCCTCCCTCCGTCTGTAATATGGGCCGTGGCGAGCGTGAGGTGAGCCGAGATAATTGGTGGATGGAGTGTTCCACTTTTTGACTTTGCTCAGATGCTCCACCTGAGGAGACGACAGCAGCTTCAGAAGATCCTGAACTCGCGGACAAAGTGGAATGTGGAGACATTTTGACGCAAAAGTGGGCGACAAAGGCGTGTCTCCTAAACAGAGGCACCTCGAGTTCTGCGTCAAACTGTCTCTCGCAGAGGGAGGCCACGTGCAAACCTGGACAGGCGTATGTTGGACAAACGGCCCAACCTTTTTCGCAGAATTCAATGGCCGACAAATGAGAGACCCGTTCTCCCTCGGTTGTCCATGAGAAATATAGATCGAAAGGCCGCGGCACAAGGGTAAAACATTTCTGCTGTGCTGAAAGGGTCGTTTGTTGCCCCATTCTGACGCAGTTACAATTACATGGGATCCTGCAGTAATGTCCTCTTTTTCAGGCTCTCCTCTGTGATTTCTATTCAGTGTTTTTGTCTTACTTTTGATTGCTCATGCAGAGGTCACCTCAAGTTGGGAGGGGGGGTTTGGACCGCTGCTCCTGACAGTGTTTGGTGTCTCAGCGCATTCGTCCTCCAGAGACTTTGCTGAAGCGCGAAACAAAAAAATGGATCTGCTTGTGAAGTCACCCAGCCTTGTTCTGGGCCTGGGTGGCCAGTATTCTGCCCCATACACTACCTGGTGGACCGTTATCCAGAGCAAAAAGAAACTACACCAATGAAAATAGGCCAGTTCTCATCTAACAAGGTGAAGCGATGTCATCTCGGAACCAGTCATGCTCATGCTGCCGTCTCAGAACCAGCCCCGCCCACTCTAGAACTAGCCACGCTCACTCTAGAACTAGCTCCATCCCACTCAAGACCCACTGGAGGAACTGAGGCCCCACATCTACTAGCTGGGCTGCCCAATGGAAGATGGGTTCTCTTTTGAGTCTTGGGCCTCCCAAAGTCGCAGACGTCCCCCGACCACCTAATCCAATCCGAATAGGCCGCATGACATCATATGCAAATATGGGCACGGTCACCTGACTGTAGAGAGGCTTTTTGACCATGCATATGCGCCAAGCTACTTAGCACGTCACCACAGCATCCTCTTTACCCACCACAGAGATGAATGAATACGCATGTGCATCTCTGTTAGAGGGAAGTCACAAACATGATTTTATACAGAGAGGTTTGTCTGTTGCCCAGTCATACATACTGTTTAAAGTAAGTAAGACAGTAAAATAAAAATGATTTATTCCTAATTTGTTATATCTAATCAGTCTCATCGAAATGTTTTCTAGGTGTCTCTGAAACTAATCTGCCAAGCTCAATTTTTCACCATTAACTCCTCTGAAATTTGATGGAGAAACCTTCAGAATTAAGATCAAGCTCAGAGCCTGAGCTGACCAAATTTGTCTTGATCAGGAGGAGGAAATTAAGGATTACACAGCCAGCACTAAGGTTAGATTAGAGGTAACTGAACACTTTATGATGAGTTTATGCTGCTAATTTAGTTAACACAGATTAGGTTATTGGCATATTTCCTTCAATGCCATTATTTTATTTTTTTGATAATAATAATAAGCACTAAATGTCTGTGTTTTTCCAATAGTGACTTCTCCTTTTGTAGGAATGTATGGAAATTCATGGTTTGCTATCGGTATCAAAACAAAATGCTTGGCATCCCGACAACATTGCGCTGTGGAATTGTTTCAGTATCGAAATTCACGACTTGGCGTTGGTATTGATAAAAAAGCGTTTGGTATCATGACGAGCATTAGCCCACTAGGATATGAAATGTCCCGGAAGTAGCTTCACATATTCTGAAAATTACAAATAAATACAACATCACGAGAGAGAGGAATCGCTCAGTCTCGAATGGTACACTGCCCATTCTGGAAACATCAGCTGCAGTCTACGCATGTCGAAATCATCTCGGTGTTGTCTTAATTATCCAGTTCCCACTGGATAATTCCATGCAAGTACCAGTCTGAGTTATAATTAGCCAAGCAGACAGAAGCTCATTAAAGCATGACCCAGTTGTGTGAGCCGCGACTGATAACGGCCCGTTCTGTCGTTGTCGCCAATGCAGCGCTAAAGCACTGAAGAAGCGACGGTCGTCCTCCACCGGCCGCGTTCGGAACGGGCTCTTCGTGGGGTACTTCGTGGGGCTGGCCTTCGTCTTTCTTCTCAGCAGCTCCCACTTTCATTCAGATTGTGTTCGATTATCAATCGCTCACTTATTTGTTTCTTAGTTGTTGCGTTACGTTGCCGTTCTCAGTTGCGCCGCTGGACCACCGTGGGCGTCGCCCCACCTGCTCCCCCCCACCCGCTCCGCCCCACCTGCTCCTCTCCCAACCGTTTCTTTTTCCCATCGGGTTCCTGCCCAGTTAGCCTACCAGTCTTTTTCGGGAAGGTTCCTTTTCCGTGTAATTAGAGAGGGTGGCCCAGTACTTATGGTGGGTGAGTGTAAAATTATTTTCGGATCTGTGCGTCCTAAATTTCAGGATTCATAATCCAGGTCTCTGTTTGGCCATGACACCGAAACGGCAGAGTGTTTTTAGCCCAGCAAAGAGACGTGGGCTGTTTTATTTGGTCATTAGATGAAGGTGAAAAGCCATTTCGTCATTTCCAGCTCCAGCAGCAGTGATCTGTGTACTTGATCTCTGTACTTGATCTGTGTTGATCCCTCCCTCTTTTTTGCCAGGTGGTCCTCGCCAAGGAGCATTCAACAGGGAAGGAGTATGCAAGTAAGTCACTCCAGACAGCGATCTCATGTATATGCAAACGATGGCGTCCGTCTACAGCGGTCGACCAAAACTTCACACCTTAAACCGTCCCTGGGCCCCTCAGTAGCTTCAGGCAGGGGAAGTGTGATCTTCCTGGAGTCTCTCTGCCCTGGTATCACCACCACGTGTTGTCTTGATGGCGGGTGTAAAGGCAGCCTATCGGAACACCTCTTGGTGTCATGTGACCCTCACACACCTGCCCTAAGCATGGTGGGATGCTGCCTCGTTAGCCTCCTCTGGCCTGTGTGTGCAAGGCCTTCGATAGTCATTTGTACATGTCTACTGCATGGAAGTGCTAAGGAACTCAGGGCTAACACGGTTTTCTCCCAGATGAATATAAATATTGACCTTAAAACACAAAAGCCTGTGCAGAGATACACTTCTGATGGAATGTCTGTCTTTCTCTCTCTCTCTCTCTCTCTGTGTAGTTAAGATCCTGGTGAAGCGTCATATCATGAAGGAGAACAAGGCGCAGTATGTAAAAAGAGAGAGAGACGTGATGTCCATTCTGGATCACCCTTTCTTTGTCAAACTCTACTTCACGTTCCAGGACGAGGAGAAGCTTTGTATCCTCTAACTCAGTCGTTCCGTCGCCCCCCACCACACACACACACACACACACACATGTCTACAGCCTCTGTGCTTCACGAAGCACTTTTACTCCTGGATAAGTCCAGCTCTGCTTAAGCAGGCTGTCACTAGGTCACTGTTCATGGATGAAGCCCTTTCACCAGTGTTCAGCGTGTCATGTACTTCAGTTTATTATTGTTAGTGTAGTTATGTAACCCGTTGCTAGAATCCTGCTCTCTAGTGTCAGACGGGATAAACGGCGCTCATCTGTGCAGTGCCGACAGCTCTATGGAACACCTTCTGGATATAACAGCCCTATTGTGTAGAGAGAGCTGTTCAAACAGGGCTACTACATTCAATTAAATCTCATGACATGTTATTTAACAGTAGTTTAAAAATAATTACTGTTTAAACCTCCCCACTGTCTTGCACACAAAAAAGCACGCGCATTTATATATAATGTGTTCCGGTTGATGACGTTTTTCTTAGCGCGCGGTCAGATTTCGGTTTGAGCTATGCTAAAAACGGAGAATTGCTGAAATACATCCGAAAGATCGGCTCCTTCGACGACACCTGCACGCGCTTCTACTCGGCAGAGATCGTCTGCGCGCTCGAGTACTTGCATCAGAAAGGCATCATCCACAGGTGAGTGCTGGGTCTGCGTGAGCCCTGCCGCACGTGGCGTTTCCAGCCGCCCCAACCCGAGGCAGACGTCATATAGAAGCGCCTCACCCAGCTCGTCTCTCTGCGAGCCGGACGGAGTCGCTTTGTTTAGAATAGACTTTCTCCGCCCGGGAATCCCCCATAGAGGGCAGACTCGTATATCAGCATGAGCAGAGAACTGTGGGACGTTTGCTGATTTCGTTCTAAGAGCTGCTCGTCTAGGCTGAAAACGTTCTAAACTTGTTCGCGCAAAGCAGTGGGTCGATTACTAAACGTACCTTTCCGTCGTCGTCGTATTGTGAGTAATAGCTGAGACGTTTGTGTCCATTCAGCGTCTGCAGCCTTTAAAAACACCCAGAAATTAGCTGCTGAGTGCCCCTGGGAGTTGTAACCCCTGCGCAGTAACACGGAGGGCACGTTAAGCTGGCACGCACATTAAGTTGTTTATCTGGTTCTTTATTTAATTTACTATTGGGACTGTGTCATTCGGACATGTCAAAATGAACATTAAAGCTCTGGATTAGAGTGTGTTCTATTCTGGTTCTATACTTTGGAGCTGGATAATGTACATTCACACACATACATGATTAAGGGAACACACACACACAACCGTTAAGTTATTTTCCCTCGGCTACCACATCGTTTTCACTGTGGGCTAACTGAACGTTTGATATGTAAATGAAATGCTGATGTTTGAGTTGCATCAGATTTCAGCTTCAGTGCTGCTGGGAAGTGTAAGAGTTCGTGTGGTGTGTGTGTGTGTGTGTGTGTGTGTGTGAGACACCTGGGCTGGGGGGCCTGTGTTTCTGCGTGGGTGCCCAAGCGTGCTGACATTTAACGTTTGTGTCTGGGTCGTTTTCTGCAGGGATCTGAAGCCGGAGAACGTTCTGCTCAGCGAGGAGATGCACATTCAGATCACAGACTTCGGCACAGCCAAACAGCTGCCATCCGACAGCAGGCAAGGTGAGGAAAGCCCCTCCCTCCCCAGCCCACACACTCACGCTTCCGAGCGTGCACACGGTGTGCAGGATCACACACACACACACACACACACACACTGTGTTGCACTTCAACTCCAGGGCCCATTGGCTATTACAGGGTGCAGACCAATAAAGTGATTATTAGGGTTACCACACGACACTGCGGTGCACCCCTGGACCTGCTCGGGGTCAAGCCCTCAGAACGGCAGCTTGATACACACATGGAAGACAGTCAGAGCGCTTGCGGCCGCTACCCCTACCGCGTAGCACCTGCCAACGTCCGAATCAACTGCTCCCAGATCAGTGCGAGTCCTGGAAGCACCTAGAACGCGTCTGCGGAGCGAACGCAAGGGCACTTTCTGCATGTCAGCAGAGCCGCGCTCGGAACGTGACGCGGAGGCCGTATTATGTTACCGTACGACCTTTATGGGCAAGTCTTCCCAGTTCGATTTGGAGTGCGTCATTCCATGTATCCTCGCCGGTCTGAGGCAGACGGGCATTTTGCTAGCTGCACCGAGCCTGCCGTGCAGCCCTGGGGTGTGTGTGTGTGTGTGTGTGTGTGTGTGTGTGTGTGTGTGTGTGTGTGTGTGTGTGTGTGTGCGCGCGCATGCATGTGTGTGTGCGCGCTGTAGCCGCATATATGAATCACCCGATGCTCAGACGGTGACCCTTTCGTCCGTAGCTCGTGCGAACTCGTTCGTGGGTACGGCTCAGTACGTCTCGCCGGAATTGCTCACCGAGAAGTCTGCGTGCAAGAGGTAAGAAATGCGTGAGCACGGTCGTCTCAGCGGCCAATCGCCGTCCCTCATCTGTTGTGCTCATCTCTGTGAGGTCTAGATTTTCAGATAAAGATGTCTCCCCCCCAACCTTTTCTTTGGGCAGTTCGGATCTGTGGGCATTAGGTTGCATTATTTACCAGTTGGTGGCTGGTTTGCCTCCATTCAGAGCAGGGTAAGTTCACTTTCCTAGGCATTACCACCAATCTGTGTGGATTAGGGTAACTGCCAACTGCTCCATTATTGTGGATGCTGTCATGATCTCTCTCTCTCTCTCTCTCTCTCCCCCTCTCCCAGAAATGAGTATCTAATATTTCAGAAGATTATTAAGTTAGAGTATGAGTTTCCAGAGAAGTTCTTCCCCAAAGCCAAGAATCTAGTGGAGCAGCTTCTGGTGAGCATCTCTGAAACAGTTTTAGATGCTGACCATAAGTAACCACAGTAGATCTCCTGCATTACCTTGGCGACAGCAGATATTCCGCATGATGCTGAAACATGAAACTGACGTTGATATTTGTGTCTTTATTTACAAAAAAAAAAAATCAAATAATAAATCCTGCAGTTATTGGATCCCTGCAAGCGGATTGGCTGTGAGGAAATGGGCGGGTACGAGCCGCTGAAATCCCACCCTTTCTTTGAGTCAATCAGCTGGGACGACTTGCACCTGCAGACTCCGCCCAAGCTCACGCCCTACCTGCCCGCCATGTCTGAGGACGACGAGGACTGCTATGGCAACGTAAGCCCCATTTGCATACGCCTTCGCTGCGTGGCGAACACTCCCTCTGTTCAGGGTTCCATGGTGTGGAGGGAGAGGAGCTTGGAGGAAAACAAAGGTTTTTTGGTCTCTGTGTCGGTATTTTTAGTATATTAGTTTGTTTGTTTCCTTTTAATGATATATATTTGCTTTTGTCCGTACATTTATGGGGAAACACAAAGGTACTAGGTCTCTTAAGAGACATCCTGACACTTACCCAGAATCCTGTCCGCTTTCTGCTCCTTCTCCTTAGTCACTTTTATTTTTAGTTCTGTGACCCAAAATAACAGAGAAGTGTGTCAGGAAGCATAGGCACTTGATTCTGGTGCAGCGGAAATGTTACCAGCTTTTAACACTGCTTTATGTTTGACGGTGTTCCCAAATGATTACGCAGAAGGATAATTATTCATGTAGCCCCGGCTGAGGGCAACAGTCACACCTGGTCTTGAACCCTGGGTCTCCAGGCAGTAAACATGTGCTCAGACCAAATCTTGCAAATCATTTAACCCATATTTTCTTTTTTTGGTTATTTCTCTCTCTCTCTCTCTCTCTCTCTCTCTCTCTCTCTCTCTCTCTCTCTCTCTCTCTCTCTTGTCTGTCTCTCTCTCTCTTGTCTGTCTCTCTCTCAGTATGATGATCTCTTAAGCCAGTTTAGCAGTATGCAGGTGGCACTGCCAGGCCCCACCTCCTCCGTATACGAGCCCACTGAGAATCCCCTTCCTGTACGTAACCCCGCCCCCAGCGTGGATCAGTTCATCCATATTCATGAGCTGGACAGTAACAGCATGGAGCTGGACCTGCAGTTCAGCGAAGAGGAGAAACGCCTCCTGCTGGACAAACAGAGCGCCGTGAACCCCTGGTGCGGGCAACACACACGGCGTCACCTTCGTCCTGCGTGTCGCTTCCCCCGAGCCGCGACCTGCTTACATCTTCCCTTTTGCTTTACACAGGCACCAGTTTGTGGAGAACAACCTCATCCTTAAGATGGGCCCCGTTGACAAGCGCAAGGTGAGTGGGCCGCCCGCCAGACTCCGCCCCCCGCCCCCAGGCGCTGGGACTGATCCCGCCCCTCCTGTACTGCAGGGCCTGTTCGCACGGCGCCGCCAGCTGCTGCTGACGGAGGGCCCCCACCTGTACTATGTGGACCCGGTGAACAAGGTTCTGAAGGGGGAGATACCCTGGTCCCCGGAGCTCCGACCCGAAGCCAAGAACTTCAAGACGTTCTTCGTTCACACGGTAACTGCACACCTGTCACTCAGCAGCTGCTGTCCAATCACAGGGGCCCGTTCGTTGTTCATTCCAGGGCAGGTGTTTACCTGATCTTGTTGTGTGTTTTGTTTTTTATCTTTTTGTTGATTTGTTACCTGCCTCTTGTACTGGTCCTAATTTTAAAAAACGATCGTCCACAGCCGAACCGGACCTACTATTTGATGGACCCAAGTGGCAATGCTGACAAGTGGTGTAAGAAGATCCAGGAAGTATGGAGGAAGATCTACCACAAACACCAGAGCCCCAGCCTATAGGAGCTCTCCCCTACGGCCACACCCCAGCAGCCTTTGACCAATCACAGAACATACACACCTCTTGTAGAGTCAGATTTCTAATTTGTGTCTCTTCTCGTCACTTTAACTCAAGTCTCGCTGTATCTCACTTGTCTCTCTCTCATTCTATCTCTCTGTCTGTTCTGAAAGTCTCTGTCTTATAAAACACACAATCTTTAACCCCTGGGTCTCAGTGCATACAGGGGGTGTGTCCCCTCTGTTTGATTGGTCTGTATTTAGAGTTAAGGCAGGTCCTTTGCCCTCATTGGCCACAGTAGCTGGTCTGGCTGATCTGATTGGAGAATGTGGTATTGAATTTCTGTGGTGGGAGATCCTGCTCCTCACGTTGTTTGTGTTCTGAATCAAAACTCTTTGAACAAATTACATTACAGGAAATAGCTCCATCTGAATCATCACCAAACCACAACAATCACTGCAGAACTATGGGTAATGTAGTTCTAGAGGGTAATCCATCACCCAAGGCCCTGAGCCAATTGCGCGACTGATTTTCAGTTAATTTTTTTTTCCTTCAAATTGTCTGCAATGGGATAATGACTGTGTGTATGTTTCTGAATGGAGGTGTGTGTGTGTATGCACTCACGTGCGTGCGTGCGCGCACGTGCATGTGTATGTGTGTGTGTGTGTGTGTTGGTGTGTATGCGTGCATGATTGCACAGTTGTCTTGAGATGGATTGGAGTGTGTGTGGTTCCTTCTCTCACGTGGGTGTTTTTAACAGGAAGGAGATGGGCACGTGCGAATGTGTATATGCGTGTGTGGGCGCACGTGTCCAAGCACACGTGCGTGCGTGTGCGTGCGCGTATGACATTGTGTCTCCTCTTCCTGGTTGGTAAACTGATGACTGTGATGTATAGTTGATGTAATATTGAACTTGGAGGTTGAGCAGAGCGAAGTGACTCTTGGATCCGGGTTTTGTATTTTTATTCTTGTATAAGGTTATTGGGCTTCTCTGTTCAAGCCCTACTCTGTGTTATTTAAATTCTAATATATGAAAATCATTTGGATTAAAGTCATGTTCGAGGGCCTTGCTGTGTATGTTTTGAGATGTAAAGCCTTTGAATGTGAAGAATTATTGTAAACTATGATATTTTACAGCTTTTTTTTTTCTTACTATATCATATACATTTTCTATTTGCGCAGTGATTGACTCATATTCTGATAATTTAAAGCCTTGCTTACACAGATCCCACACACACTTGGCCACTTGGCGTGTGTTGGGATGGGGGGAGGTTGAGGGAACACGCGTGTGTGAGTGCGTGAGTGTGTGTGTGTGAGTGTGTGTGTGGGGTCTGTCTGTGTGGGCGCTGTGTGTATTTTCCCCGTCTAGCTCTTGAGCTCGACAACACCTAGAACTGAAATAAAGCATGTAGGGGTTTAGGCCGAGAGAAACCACGCCTCCTGTCTTGTTTTGACCAATCACACCTTTGTCATAACAAATGACTTGGAGCTTAGAGGCTGTTAGTGTGCCATGATGATGGAACATTTTCTGGACCTGCATTTAAAGGTGCCTTAAGTGGGGGGTGTAATGCTTGCTGTACCTTCCAAAGACGAAAAAGCTTAGATTCAGCAGACACGTGACTGGCATAACGCATCGCTGCTCTGACCCATGTTGGAACATCTCAGCATTTCACTGCAAGGTCTTTAACACTAAAACGTTTTTCTCTATGTTTCTGGCTTGAAATCAGAAAGTCAACATAATGAGTGATATTTATAGACATGCTAGCTGTCTTTTTTAGATTTTGCTAATGTTCTCGACCTTACCCACTGGATTTTGAGCTTGACTTTAAAAGAGTTGTTGATTCTGCATTGAAGAACCATTTTGAATATTCTTATCACCATATTCGCTTTAAAAGACGAAACGGGCGAAGTCCGTCATACGAGGTCAGCATACCATGAGGTCACACTTTCATGATTACAGTTTGCTTTATGCAAAATTCACTTCTGTTCCAGACGCTATATGGGATGCAAAGTAGCGAGTGTTTCCCCCTCCAAACGTGTATTACTTGAAATTACGATCTTGCGCCCTCTTGCGCGGTGTCCCGGAAGACCACCCCCAACACCCAAACCGAAGCAGTAGTCGGCCAGCCTGTCCTCAGACCGGCTGTGGTTTGCTTCCATCCGGACTATTCAGAGATCTACAGCTATCAGAAGTCACCAAGTGTGCAGAGCCAAACCATGGACGTTTCAACGAGTTCTGTCTAGGCGGTTATATAGTTTCTTATAACCAACCAGGAACTTAATACTGCAAGACGTTTTTTTTTCATGTAAAACAGATCGACACTCCCAGGTTTGCGCGCCCAGTGCGCTGCGCTCTTCAGTCGTTTGGAGAGCCAGCGATTACAGTTTCCTGTCCGGGACGGAGGCAGAAATGGCTGAGGGTAACTGCGATATCAGCGGACACGGCTTTCGGCGGTGTCCGCTCCCGTCTCCGGAAGAGAGAACGCAGACTCTAAACAGATCGCCGAAGTGGGTGCGCTTGAACGTTGGCGGCACGTATTTTCTGACCACAAAACAGACACTCTGTCGAGATCCGAAGTCTTTTTTGTACCGTCTGTGTCAAGCGGACCCCGATCTGGACTCCGATAAGGTATCGAGTGAAAAAGCTTTCTTCATTTTTTTTATTCTTTGTTCCAATTGATTTTAGAGTTTAATAAGCTCGTGTGTTTAAAAAGCGAACAACGGGCAATATGTTTTAAATAATGGAAAAAAATGTGAAACTTTATCCCTTCAGAATTTGTTTTTGTTAAAACCTTTCAGACTGAAAGTTCAATATTGACCTCTAATTTAAATCAGCACTGACGTAATTCAAGTCCCAGAAGTTTCAGAATACTGAGCGTGAACGCGCACGGTGGAGATTGTGAACTTCAGAACAGGCCTTCATTCTGCATGGTGTGAGATGTATTCATCCACAAGCATGCAGTACACATCAGTAATATACAGTATATAAACCCAACTAAATCTGCACTGTCCTGGTTAAAAATAGAATCAACCAGTAAATAACTGGAATTGACTCATTTAAATTTCTCTAGGTTATGTGTTTACATGTATTCCAACACTTTGTGAGTGTTGGATTAAAAAATGTTGCTGATATGAAGTGCTCATCTTTTCCATAAATGAATCTTGGGGATGGGGTGAAGTTTCTATAGTAGCTTCTGGAGGGTCGCAAGCCGGGGGGGGGTGTAATGGGCTTGCCAATATGGTTCTGTTCTTCCAAAGGCAGTTTCGCTCTTGGACGGTTAGCCTTGTGTGAACTGAACACACGGACACAGTCCCCCTCTTTCACTCAAGAACAAGGGTCCCTCTGTAGAGCCTTGCAGGGCTGACTCTTTCCGCCTTCCCTCTCATTGGCTGGCCAGGATGAACTTTCTGTTGCGATTGGCCCAGGGGTTCTGGGGTGCCTGTGGTGATGATGTCATCAGCATACTTCAGCGCCATCTGCCATGGTTTTAAAATCAAACTACTGAAAATAGAGATAATATTGTTTTTCAAGTAAATGCCAATGGGTAAACTACTGGAAAGGCCATTATTCTCTTGTGGCTTAAGTTCTATATGTTTGAATAAGATGTCTGTGCCTCAGAGCCCTCTAGAAGACTGTGCTTGTTCAAAGGCCAATGATTACTTAATAACAACAGATGGGTGCTTGCTGGATGAGACTCTCAGCAGAATAGGGAAACTGTCTGCTCATCGTCCAGCCAATACCTGGTTGCAGTTTCCAGGTGAGAGCATCAACTGGACGGACGGCATTAAAGTGGTGGGATGAGTCTCTGAGACCGGACAGCCGCAAAGATGTGATGAAGACGTGTACTGTCTTCGTCCTTCACACACACAACACACTAATTCACTCCCGCAGTGAAATTACAGATTTCCTATAAATTGTCTGAGACTCCTGACGGCGCTTTGATGATGCAGCATTTGAATCAGGCCTTTGTCATTCATTACTACTTTGCCAAACTATTTATGTCACCTTGAATTTGGGGGGGGGGGGATGTTTTACATTAATTTACAAGCAGAAGCTTTGAAATGCGTGCTGTGAAATTTGTGCGCCAAAAATGAACTTCCTCGTCGCTTGAAACCTCTACAGTGTGGCAAGGTCACAGCAAGCGTTTAGGCGTTCGTTAAATGTTATACTTGGGAGTTCGAGTGCTGTCAGCTCTGTGGCTTTTCACGTCTGTGTGTGATGTTCACTCTTTTACAGTAGACGTGGTAGTTTTTGAGTATGCCCTCGCAAAGCCTCTTAGCCACAGGGCTCTGGAGGTGATGAGACTCAGGGGAAGGCCGTTGTGAAACTATATGTGAAGCTCAGTTTATTTAGTAACGGTCCATTGAACAGCAAGACATACAACCACACAACCCGAGAGAGTTAGTCAAGAAGCTCTAACTACTAACACGTCGAGGTTTTCAGGACAGTGTTGTCATACGTCTCATTCACCTTACATGTAATACGTTAGAATAATGCAGCTTCTTCTTGGACACTGACCAACGTGTGGAACTTAAGAAATGAATGGAATTTGTGTATTTTCTGAGCTGGTTCGCTCATTTTTCAAGGTGCTATTTTGGTCTAGTGGTGGTTGCTTCCTGTGGCTGTGATGTTTGAAGCTCTGGCGTTTATCCATCTCGGATCTCACACAGTAATCTCAAAATAACCCTAATCCGCATCAATCCCACATAATCCTGTTCCCTGGGGCCTTTAACCCAAAAAAAGAGCTGCACACTTAGATTAACCATGTATCCACCTTCTTTACTACCAGTTCAATGCTTGGACCAGCTCTGCACAGCAAGGTGTATATATATATATATATATATATATATATATAGTTGTCACTGTTTTAAAGATGAGACAAAAGATGAGACAAATTAACTATAAAATTCAAATGACAGTAATAATATGGTCAGATCTTTTTGTCTACTGCCTTTCTCAAACACACAAAGGCATACAAAGATACAAAAGCATAATGGAAGCCATTGTATTTAAGACAACAGAGATGAGGGACGTAACAGCAGGCAAATAATGATTAAAGAAGATAGAAAAATGAGACAAAATGAAGTTATTTGATAACACAGAGTCAAGGGCCAGACAACGCACAGCAAGGCCAGACACCAACCTAATGGGAATGGGTTAGGGATTAGGGGTTAGGGATTAGGGGTTAGGGATTAGGGTTACAGCAACGAAAAAGGATCACATGAATGTCAATCAAAAAAAGTACTGAGTGAATAGACGCATTTTACATTGGGCTTTAGTCTGAGAAAGAGAGGAAGACCACTCATAGGTCTCATGATGCGAACAAACACTAAATGATTGCCTAATGTAATTGGTTCACAAGATGTCCCTAGGCACCTAACATTACTACATGATGGGTTATCGTGTCTTATTTCTTCGGTTACTGTAAAATCATGCACACAAAAGGCTTGAGCTGATTAAAAAAACGACACGTGATTTGATGACATGGTTTGTGTAGTGCAGAACTCGGAGGCACCCTTTCTGACGAACCAGCCCTGGACTTGGCCGGTGCAAAACCTCTCAGCTCGAAAAGCTCCACCGCAGGCGGACCGTGGATGACCCTGGCGGTGGCCTTTCTGGACTTGTCTGAAGTCATTGTGCTGTGTCCTTTTTTTAGCTCCAGCTCCAGTATCAGTGAGAGAGGCGGTTGTTGTTTTCGTTAGTTTTTTTTTTGTGGTTCTCTTTTTCTAGTCTTTTTTTCAAATTTGACATGACAGGACCAGTGTGCCGCACCGCGTGACGATCAGCCGTATACTGGGATCACTTCCTGTTCCTTCCACCCCGTGTTCGTCGTTCCCTCTTTTAAATAACACCCCAAACCCCACGTCTTTGGTCATTGGTTTATTTTGTTATATTGGCTGCACTGTTTTTAGAGATTTGTCTGTGGTCGTCCCTTTTCTGCTGCAGAGTGTAGATTTTCACTTTGTGTGTGTGTGTGTGTGTGTTTTATTTATAAATTGCACTCTACTGCCATTAAGAAGAGCTGCTGTACTGAAACACACTAACCACTCTGTGCATTAATGTTTAACTGCATGAGAACTCATCGTGCAAACCTTCAGTGTCAGGATAGAATCCAATACAGGACTCATGATGCATGTGTAGCAAGCTACAGGACTCGTGATGCAATACTTCACAATCTGTGCATCACACTACTAGGGTTATGATGCAATACTTTACAACATGTGCATCACACTTCTAGGGTCGAGATGCAGTACTTTACAATGCATGTCAGACTCCTGGAGTGATGATACATAACATGCATAACGATGCAGGAATATGGTGTAGCATAGAACTCATGATGTGATACTTTATAAAATTATTAATAGAATGATTGTATAGAATTTTCTAAAAGACAAATATACATTTTAAAGAAGCATTTTTAAAAGAATAAAATTACATGTGTTTTTTTTTATTTCTACATGGTTTTTGTTTTCTAACAGGCTGTTTTACTTCTCTGAGTGTGTATTCATGGAGAATCCTAATCTGTCTTCTCCAGCTCACAGGGCATGTAGTTAAACTTTAATGTGTCTGTGTGTGTGTGTGTGTGTGTGTGTGTATGTGTGTGTAAAAACCCTCCCCCCTTCTGCCTACTAGGATGAATCGGGGGCATACTTGATTGACAGAGACCCAGTATATTTTGGCCCTGTGCTAAACTACCTGAGACATGGAAAACTGGTCCTCAACAAAAACCTAACGGAAGAAGGTAATTTATTCACGCATGCAGCTGGCTTTCATGTGTAGAATGCGCCGTATTTATCATTAAATATTCACATATTCTAGGAATTAGCATAGGAACTATAACTGTTATTATTTTTACGATGATTGTCATTATTAGCCATTAGGGGGCTCCTATCTGGATATCTTCTATATTTGGGGTGCGTATGGAGAACATTACTGTAATATGCCGAAGAGGACTCTGTGTTTAAGAGGCTGGGCTTGGTCTGTCGAGTCGTCAGGCATCTCTGTCCTGGGTTGCAGGAGCTCTGGAGGAGGCGGAGTTCTACAACATCACATCGCTAATCAAACTCATCAAGGATAAAATCAGGGATCGAGATGCGAAGAATGTACATGTGAGTGAACACATCGACCATCACAAAGGCCACTTGTTTATTATGTACCAATATAGCAGCTTAGATGATTTATGTTGTATATCCTTTGGCAACATAATCTTAGCCTACCCCCCACATAGATGTATATATTCTCTGTATATGTTCTCTGTCTCCGTGTCTGTCCCTGTAGACTCCAGTGAAGCATGTCTACAGGGTGTTGCAGTGTCAGGAGGAGGAGCTAACTCAGATGGTCTCCACCATGTCTGATGGATGGAAGTTCGAGCAGGTGGGTCTCATTAGTCACTAGTGTCCTCCTCCCTCCGTCTTTACAGCAGTCGCTCATTCGGCTCCAGCTGAACAGCAGTGTGTGATGCGGGCCCCCCCGCCCTGTGCTCTCATTGGTTGTTCCAGCTTGTCAGTGTAGGTTATGGGCGGGCACAGAAGTCAGAGTTTCTCCTGATTGTGTCTCGGGAAGTGAAGGGGGAGGAGTCGAGTCAAACTCACCCTACCCACAGAGAGGTGTGTCCCAGAATCCCCCTTTGTCCTCCTGTCAATCACCGCATGTTCAGTTCCTCCCACCAGCCATTCTGCAGGTTTTTGTTGTTGTTGTTGTTGTTATGGTCAAGTAAGTGTTGGCTGTGTCACCATGTAGGTGTGTCCGTGTCCTTTAATGGGTGAGCATGTATGTGTGTGCATGTTATTTAGGTGAGCCGTGTGTTTCTTAGCAACTGTGTCTCAGTCACGCAGTCAGGGCATGTCCAAGCATGTTGCTCCTATCACACAGCTGTGTATGTGTGTGCGTGCATGTGTGTTGTGGGTGGGTCCGTGCACACGCGCGCGCGCACACACACACACTGTTTTTACACTGAATATTTTCTCCACAGCATTTCAGGCAACTTTAGGCCAAATATATTACAGATTCAGTATATAACTTTTTGTACGTGTATTTGTGTGTGCGTGCGCGTGTGTGTGTGTGTGTGCGTGTGTGTGCGTGCGAGTAGCTTGTTAGCATCGGCTCCTCTTACAACTATGGCAGTGAGGACCAGGCAGAGTTCCTGTGTGTCGTCTCCAAGGAGCTTCACAACCATTCCTATGGCAACAACAGCCAACCAAGTGAGAAAGCCAGGGTGAGTAGCATGCACACGCCACATTATCATCCGCTGCCGATGCTTTGATTGCGTTTTTTGGCCGCGCTGCTAACCGCACGCCTGTGTTTCTCAGATGCTCCAGGAACGGGGATCTCGAATCTGAGCTGCAGCGTATCAGCTCGCGGCCGCAATGTCCCGAGAGTGCGGGGGAGGACACGTAGCATGGCCGTGGGTCCGCACACCTTTCAGGGTCGACCTCGCTACGCAGGAAGAAAACACAGATCACACACTCCAGTGCCGAGCCGATCCCCTGTAACCTCTGTGTATCGCTCAGACTTAAAGGTCCCGCACGGTCTTCCTGAACTGGGCTTGTGTTTTCAGGACGTCCTGAAAGCACGTCGTTCAGCGTTGAAAAGAGCTATAACATTAGGTTTTGGTAGAGGACATAATTTCAGATTAATTTATTGTTTTGGTTTGTTTTCGTCTATTTCTATAAAATAGCAGACTGTATTTTAACAGTAATCATTGATTTAAAAAGAGAATTGTTTTTTAAATGTTTCTTTTTCGTTCAGGAGGACACAGGACCACCGTGTAAAACCTTTAAACTGGAATATTTAGTCTTGATGTAAGAGGCTTTAAGCCCACATCTAGCTTAAGGTGGATTTTAGCCTGTTCTGCAGGGAGGAACATGGCTGGACTGAGTCTTCGGGATCAGGTTCAAGCTCAGCAAAAGCAAACATGCTCATTCCTCTTTCTGGCCAGATTGTCCCTGCAGGACTTAATCCAACCTCTGTAGCTTCACTGCTGTAGAACACCAGTAACAAACCACGCCTGAATGCTAATATTTATGATGGGAGGAAAAGGTCTCTTATTTCAATTCTTTTTTTTTGGGGGGGGGGGGGGTTCTAAAGTGAACAACGACCAAAGGAGCCTCAACAGGATGTGAAGTTTTGTTAAGCTTGTTGATTGGACAGTTGCCGGAGTGCATTCTAACCTCAGGGTTACCATGACCACCATATGATTCCAAAAGGGATGATTGGAATACAATAACAACAATAGTTATTATTTGTAGCAGCACTATTATTATTATTAGTAGTAGTAGTAGTGGTAGTGCTTAATCATTAAAGGGACAGTACTTTCTGCATCTTATCTAAGCAAGTATGACAAAAAAGCAATAAAAACAAACATAAAAGCAGGGAGTTGAGACAATCCATTTGTCTTTAATGCACGAACGTTCACTTAAAGAGCAGAACCCTCTCCAGCTGTCTCATACACACACTGCAGCTTCACTTTGAGCTAGTTCTTCTCCGAGGCTATTCCCATTACTCTTCTGTAGTATCACATAGCCGAGTCCTATACTCATGTATCCAAGCTTATTTCTATAATAGAACCTGGACACGTGAATGATGGATTTCAGTTTTTCTGCTGAGTCACATTTGACAGCTCGCATCTCGTCCATCCCTCCCCGTGATGACATATTTATACGAACTGCAACATTTATGCACACATTTACACGTAAACAGATGCGCGCGAACATAAGACTGTTATCCTATAAAGTCTTTTTTAACAAAGCCCTCTGTGTGTCTGTGTTTATTTCCTTTTTGGGATCCAGTATTCCTACCAAGAATATGGGAGAAATTACAGCAACTGAATGCAATTGAATGCAATTGACTGAATGCAATATATATATATATTTAGAGAGAGAGAGAGAGAGATGGATGTTTTACATCACTAGAGCTTCTCTTGCGCCCTCTTGCGAGGTTTCTACTTACGCACTTTTCCACGTTGGTTGATCGTTGCCATAGAGACTTCGTCGGTCTCGATGTCAAAGGGTAACTATTGTAAACTAGACTCGTTTTAGAAAGAAACACATAAACTCAAAGTGTTTATATTCGCACATTTATTGTGCAATTTGAACGGACTTCAAGGGGGAATATGCGTCCACTTAAAATGTTCAGCGGACTACAGTAATGCCTGTCCTAAATCTTCATAGCAAACGAAAGGGCGATTTATTACATTCCAGCACATACATTTCCCAAGTGTTCCGCAATTCACTTCACTTCACTTCTTGCTTAAGGAAAGAATATAATGTGCGAAAAATATCTTTGTGTTTCCTTTTCTTTCAGGCGATGTCAGTGTGATACTAATGGTCCTACTTAGTCTGGTTTAGAACGGATATCTTTTCGGGAGGGAAACTTCACTGGTTTTGTCCCGAGTCTAGCACGGTTCTAATAGAAGAGTCTGGAAGTCACGAAGTAGCCTGGCGTTCACACGGTGAGGCGATCGATCACCACTCTGCTGTTTTTTTTAAAAAAAAAAGACCTGCAGTGTCGTCTCAGCCGGTCATTTGTTCCGCGACATTTTAATTTTGATAGTCATCTGTGTGAATGCGCGTTCGCGTCAAAGGAAGTCCCGTTTCTTTGTCCTGCGCGGTCATGAATGGCGTTCCTGCCATGTAGTTTCTTTTAAAGTAATTGGACTGGTGGGTAACCGTTTAGCCTGGTCTCAAGCCCAGTGGGTTTTTTTAACAAAAAAATTGCAAGACAAAACTTTCCATTATTCATTAGTTTGACCTGCGACTGTGTGCCGAGCTACAGGCACTGTTGTGATATGCGTTCGGCGTTTAATCGATTTTGTAATGGTTCCCAGGAAGTTAGCATGCTAGCTAGTGCAGTATTTTGCTATCTGGGTAGCCGTGGCTAGCTCGCTAGCTAATGGTCACTGTTGTCATCTAATACACTCAAAGTGGAATTGTGTCTAAATGTGATTTCTGATGTTATTCATTGACGTTGTTGAGGAGTAAAATACCCCTGACTTATTTTCATATTCCTTTTTTGCGTTGTAGCATATAGCTAACTAGCTATGTGAGAGTATGCAAAAATGAACTGTAACGTTATGTTACGGTTTGTTTTTTCTGGGCAGACAAGGTTGTTTTCAAACTGCAATGCCGTTACATATCGACTACTAAAACTGTACTTGGTAACGTAAAGAATAACGCGATATCACGGTATTGTTGCTACATGTAGAAACCTGTGGTGTCTGCTTCACTGTCATTCATCTCATCTTTTAAAAGATCGCAAACATAATAATGAGTTACTTATCTTCACTTCAAAAATGCAAAAGGCCTTTATATGCCACATTTATTTTCTGGACTTTTGTGGTATGGTGGTGCTTGTTTAGTTTTCATAAAACTTGATTAATATTCTACCACACATCGTAAGGTTAATTCTTTACTCTTTTCCCCCACAGGATCAGTGGTCATGTCTGGCATTGCTCTGAGTCGACTTGCACAAGAGCGTAAAGCGTGGAGGAAAGACCACCCTTTTGTGAGTGTGTGTGTGTCTCTTCGGGGTTTTAATGGCCTGGCCACTCCAGTTATGGACTGAATAAAGGAAGACTATGATGTGGATTTTATGTTTTAATTATTTGGCAACAAATCTTCTTTTGAGGAAGTTGCCAGCACATAATTGCTGTACAAATCAGTGTAGCTGTATTGTGGGAGGAGCTGTATTGTGGGAGGAGCCACATTTTGTTCAGCCACTGCAGCATCTTTATTCACAGGGCACCTAACACTTGTTGATGGAACAGTAAACATGTGCATTGATCACTCAGAGATGAGCTGTATTGTAATGGTCTCTTCCAGGGCTTTGTCGCAGTACCAACTAAGAACCCAGACGGTACGATGAATCTAATGAATTGGGAATGCGCCATTCCAGGAAAGAAAGGGGTAAGGCTTCTGGACACTTTACAATTATTAAATACATACCCCATAAAACCCTCAGCTTAACTACTGGACACTTTACAATTATTAAATACATCCTGCATAAATCTCTCTCTCTCTCTCTCTCTGTCATTCTGTCATTTGAAGACTCCATGGGAGGGTGGACTGTTTAAGTTGAGGATGCTCTTCAAAGACGACTACCCCTCATCACCCCCCAAATGTACGTTTTACACAGACACAAGGTCTCCACTTCGTGCTTTGCTTGGTTCTCAGAGCTGCTATTATAAGCCAACTCCTAATGTTTTTGCTGGCCCAACTTTTGCATTTTAATTCAAATGGGGGAAAACATTTTCTACTTCTTGTCCCTTTTGGAATTTCATCCGATTTTAAGCTTCATTGTCCATGGACCAGCGTAGGTGATTCCTGGCTGTTAATGTGTCTCGCCTGTCTGTCCCTGTCTGTGTTTGTCAGGTAAATTCGAGCCACCACTCTTCCACCCCAACGTGTACCCATCAGGAACTGTGTGTCTCTCCATCCTAGAGGAGGATAAAGACTGGAGACCAGCCATCACGATCAAACAGGTAGGCTGTCTCCCAGTGATGACATCCCAGACTTCAGGTGGCACTTTTGGTTTGCGTTGGTCCCCTTGAAATGATTTTGCCTTTCGTAGATTCTGCTGGGCATCCAAGAGCTGTTGAACGAGCCGAACATTCAGGACCCGGCCCAGGCTGAAGCCTACACTATATACTGGTGAGCCAGATGTGCACGTGCGTGTGCCGATTTAGCGTGAGGTGCTCGCGTGCGTGTGCCGATTTAGCGTGAGGTGCTCGCGTGCGTGTGCCGATTTAGCGTGAGGTGTGCGTGTGCCGATTTAGCGTGAGGTGTGCGTGTGCCGATTTAGAGTGAGGTGTGCGTGTGCCGATTTAGCGCGAGGTGTGCGTGTGCCGATTTAGCGCGAGGTGCTCGCGTGCGTGTGCCGATTTAGCGCGAGGTGCTCGCGTGCGTGTGCCGATGGAGTGGGAGTTGCTAACGCGCGTGTGCCGATGGAGCGGGAGGTGCTAACGCGCGTGTGCCGATGGAGCGGGAGGTGCTAACGCGCGTGTGCCGATGGAGCGGGAGGTGCTAACGCGCGTGTGCCGATGGAGCGGGAGGTGCTAACGCGCGTGTGCCGATGGAGCGGGAGGTGCTAACGCGCGTGTGCCGATGGAGCGGGAGGTGCTAACGCGCGTGTGGCCGATGGAGCGGGAGGTGCTAACGCGTGCCGATGGAGCGGGAGGTGCTAACGCGCGTGTGCCGATGGAGCGGGAGGTGCTAACGTGCGTGTGCTGTTGTGTGCTTTCAGTCAGAACAGAGTGGATTATGAGAAGAGAGTCCGAGCACAAGCCAAAAAGTTCTCCCCCTCGTAGACGTGATGGATGGATGGGAGGATGGAGAACGGACGGAGGGAACGTGTCAACATTTCGACCCCCCCCCCCACCACCCTTTTTTTTCTTTAAGCCCCACCCCTCTTCTTTACCTTTCGTTGGACTGAAAGGACTCAGTGTGATGTTGGTGCCATCTGCCCCAATCCCCAGGGCCCACCCCTCCTGCCCCCGTCGCCACACCCAGATAGGGATGTCACAGCTCCCAGAAAGCCGCACAGGACAGTCCATGCCCACTGTTTAACTTCTTAGCCAAACCCCACCAGTCATAAAAGGACTTCTTGTTTTCTTTTTTTTTTTTTCTTCAGTTGAAGCAAACATGATGTGACTCTGTTTGGACTGAAGCTCTTAACTTTCTGTGTGTGTAGTGTCTGTGTGAACGTGCGTGCGTGCTTCATCTTATTTTAATGTTGAATATATTTTCCTATTTTTGATCTTTTTTCCTTTGTGTGTATGGGTATGTGCGTGCGCATGTGTGCTTAGTAGCTCTGGTCAGTGTGTGTGTGTGTGTGTGTGGAGGAGCAGTGCCTCACGATGTTCAAGAGCTGAAACAAACCTTGCTATTGCCCGGGGCCCTTGATCTCGGTTGTTTTAAGCTGTACTAGACGATAAAATTAGTCCTGGACTCCTAAAGCCTTGGAGTCCCAACAAGAATGCTGTATGGGTTAATACAGTCTGGCCGTGTTGCTGCGTCAGTGCAGAATGACCTCCACACGTCAGCACGCTGAGGCACGTTTGAGTTGTGATGCGGTGAATTTGGGATCAGATGAAATGCATCGTAGGGTCGAACTCCTCAGAAGTCGCCCAGATAGTTTGTTTTGTTTTTTCCTTTGTTAATAATGGGAACATGTGCCCTGCTCTTATGTTGGTTTTAATAAAACTTTCTATGAAAAAAGTACTGTGTCTATTAGATTAGTACGTCAACATCCGATGGAACAGGAAGCCTACTTGGTGGACATCGGTCGCTGCGGCGGTGCGTTTGGCAAACGTGCGGTGCTCACCGTGGCTGTGTTTGAGTGGCTTTGCGAGCGCTATCTCTGCCACGGTTGTGTCCAGTTCGGCTGGGATTTAGTCTGGTGCTTTTTTGCGAAATCCTGCTGTCATTTTGGGCACTTTTCCACCAGCAGGCATCTTGTTTGTGCCATTTATGATGGTGTTGTGATTCCCCTTGTGTGATCTAAAAATAAACTTTGACAAATGAGCGCAGTCAGCACAGTGGGCTCAATGAATATTAATGAGACCTCTGAATATTAATAAGGCTGCTCACTCTCAATATTGAATCAACAAGTTACTGAACACCTGAACTTATGAATATAACTACTAGAAAATTGCTGCAGAACATAATCTTGTTTATTTTTTTATTAAAAGGCAAAAAAAAAGCAATTAAAGTGTGAAATGTCTTTTTCTAAAAAGGATACATGTGTGAGAGTTAATGTCAGGTTGTACTTTAAACACTGAACTCTGAATATGTTAGGACCTGTTGCATAAAATGGCACAAATTTTAATAACACCAATCATGACAACTGAGTTATACAAAATCTCAGTCACAGTTTTATAACTTGTAATGGTATATTGGACTGTCCTTTAAAGCATTAAATATTTACTGGGAAAAAGATAAGATTGCATTCATGAATAATTACAAAGTATTCACAGGTATAGGAGATGGGCAGATTGTTAATTTGCCTGTTTCTTTAATTTCTAAAACCTTTTAAAAATGCAATCATACTTTGAGGGACATTTCAGAAAGTGCTTTGTAACGTTACAACCAGTAACACTACAACAATCATGGACGTGTTTCCTCAGCCTGGAAACGTGTCGTGTGTGTGTGTGGTGTCGTGCGTGTTCACTGATATGTGAGTGGTGTGCGTGTTCACTGATGTGTGTGTGTGTGTGTGGTGTCGTGCGTGTTCACTGATGTGTGTGTGTGGTGTGTGTGTGTTCACTGATATGCGTGCGTGCTCAGTCTGCGTGAGAGAGCGTGCAGTAGTCATCGTTGTACGTCACGCTGCTGCTCTCCGCATCTATGACATCACACAGCCAGCTGCTTGAGCTGACCTCTGCACCCTCAGCGCAGTGGAGCATGCTGGGAAAGTCGGGTGGGGCAGGGATGAAGGCGTGCCCTGAGTTGACGCTGATCGTCTCATCGTGGGCGGAGCTTGGCTGAGGGGCGGTGTCAAAATCTTCACACATACTGTCGATCTTCAGAAAGACCTCCCTCTGCAGAAGTCCATCCGACACCACCACGGGGCTCTGAAAACACGTCCTCTGAGCTTAGAGTCACAGCTGAAGTTATGTGCATGCGCACGCATATACATTGGGAATGCAAAATTAATTAGGCACAGAAAGGAACTGGAGAACCATGGAGGTTGCATTAGTTTTGTAACTGCATAGAGATCATCCATCTGATGAAGCAGACTCACTTTGAAATCTCTGAAATATGGAGCAGGACTCGGGATCAGTACCTGTCTTTTGCACCTGGGTAAAAATTAGCATAATAATAAGGATTACCTGTGTGTGTGTGTGTGTGTGTGTGTGTGTGAGTGTGTGTAAGACAGAGAGAGAGACATACCAGGAGTATGAAATATAGATGAGTAGTACAAGTGACAGCAGGGAGATCAGAGCAAACCATTTGCTGACCATCTGCGTTTCCAGATTATCTACACCTAAAGACATGCACACAAAGTGGCTTAACTGCAGTGACATCATTGGAATGGAGACTCCTGCTGGCATTATTGAGTGGGTAGTGAGTGTAAATATGAGGCTTTCCCCTTTTTACAGTCTTGTCGCAGCATAAATGAATTGGTAATTTATGAAAATTCTCTTACTGTGATTGGATCCAGTTGTCCAATGTATGGCGGATCCCCAATGGCTCCAGACACCTTGGTAATGTATCTGATTGGGCACTGAGCGTATGCGGGCTGTGTACTGTGTGTGAGATGCAACTTCCACAGCTGCAGTTGTGGTGACTAGCTGGACATTCAAAACCTATAAACACACATGTAATTAAACCCTCATAAGAGAAGAGCAGATACACACACACACACACACACACACCTGGTCCTTGCTGCGAATGCTGAGCTGGTACAGGAGGTGTGGTGTGAGGAAGATGTCTTCCTGGTATCCACTCAGCCAATAAAAAACAGCCTTATCATTCTCCCATAGCAACGACAGGTTGGTAGGAGGAACAGGACGAACTGCAAAAAAAAAACAAAAAAGAAAAACAAATGCACCATTACAAAGACTGTGCATGTGCCTAGGAATGTGTGTGTGTGTGTGTGTGTGTGTGTGTGTGTGTGATCATGCTCTTACTGTGCTTTACTGGCATGTAGACCATCTCCAGAACTACTGAGCTGCTGTTGCCATGGTAACCGGCGTTCAGGAAGATCTGGAAGATGTCTGTGTCACTGAATGAGTTTTCCAGCCATGGAGATGCATCCAACACACAAACCTGCGCGTGCGCTTGTGCTGTTAACACACACCTGTGTCCCTGATGCATGTCCCTGTACAATACATGTAAATGAACTCTAGCAATGAAACGATTAAACTCTACACTGAAATGATTAAACTGTCCTAGAAAATTCCAGTTACACCATCAGTATGGACAGTTTGACAACAGCAGGATTTGAATAAATTTGAATATGCATGAAATTCATGAACAATAAATATATGCAGCACTAACAGGAAATCATAGAACTCTAGCCAATAGGTGGCGCTGTGGGGTAGAACTTCAGCAGACGTATTCAAAACGCAGGTGATGGTGAAGAGGTAATCATTTAAACACTCCAGACTGTAGTTACTGCCTAAAGATGCATATACACAAAACAAGTCACAAACAATTTGGTCCAATAAGTTCTCATATATTGGCTACACCAAGATTTTCAAAATCCACATGACTGAACAATTAAATGAGAAGTAATAGTCAGAAATATTGATATTTCATACCCAAATGTCCCCACAAGTGTGAAAACCCGCCGATTGAAAGGAAGAAAATTATGAATTTCATTTTCCCTTTAAATAAAAACAAACAAAAAAATAAACAAAAAACATCGAACATTGAAGGTAATGTAATTAGATTCAGGATTCATTTAACTCACAAAGGATTATATAACCTCCCCTCACACGTGTCCTTCCATTAGAAACTATTAAAAAGTTAACATGAATAGTCGCTTACCAGTTGCTACTGAGGAAATTAATTAGTGTAATAATTGGCAAGACATAAATTAAACTTATTTTATCGGAGATATAACGCATTATCGGCTTAATTCTTTCCGTTATATAATATTTCAAGCGAATATGTCAACACTATAGGCTATTGCGTTCTAAAAGAAATAGGATAAATAATAATACCTGCACGGGGAGTTATTGCCGTTAGCGCGGTAACAGAGATCGTAACCAAAACACAGACGCAGTTTGTCTCTGTGTGTCAGCAAGATCTGATACCTCACATCCTTACCTCACACACGTTCTCTGGTTCTCTGATCATATCTACTTTACCACCTATATCCCTCTCGCTCGCTCGTTTTCTGTCTGTCGTGCATGCACTGATGATTAAATTGTTTTAAATGAAGTATAGTGGATTTTCTTCTGACCCTCGGCAACTTTCTTTTAACCTTGAATGCTCACCATCCAGTGCGACTGATCGTGCATGAAAGTATAAGCTATAGACCCCACGTGAGTGTATAATACATATTGCGTATCAAGCTTTACAGGATTAAAACCAACTGATTTTTTACAGCATGCCGTTGTAGTCTAACGTTTATAAGATACCGATTTTATGGATATCACCTGGGCCTGTAAGAGCGTTGAAGAAGCTGCCCTTATTACTTAGGGAAATGTATGTGATTTTACTGCGAGATAACATATTTCCTATGTCACCAACACTACCGTTACTGCGCGAGCGCACCTTGCGCAAGAGCGTCCCATATCCTGAACCAAAAATCGACTGATCTAGTAAAACAAATTGAGCAAGATGTTTGTTCAAAACACCTTCTACATCACGTTCCAGCGTAAATTCGTTTGAACTGTATTCTATAACTAGAATTGTTACTGCACACAAACTTGGCATACATAACATGGACAGTGAAGGCTTTAGGTTTTTTTCTTATTCTACCCGTGCTTGATAAAGATCGTCTGCTAAAAAACGAAACTCATTCAGTGATTTAACCGATAAAGTGCTTTCTGCTGAACTGCAGGAAATTAAAGTCAGTGTCAATAACATAATGAATGCTGAATCGAGGAAGCATTGTTTAGGATTAGGAGAATGCTTAACAGAAGCGCGTGCTGTCAGGCTGCACAACTTGCATCCAGATGTTGAAATCTGGGATTCGAACATGCTGTATGCAACACCGAACTAGACTGGCCTTAAAACAGTGGTATTAAAGCAGTATGTGTAACTGTTTGATCCATGTAACTGTAAGTTTCCGCATCACTTCTATCTATCATGACTTCGGGGCTAGGTACGGGCGTATTTACCACCGTGCAGGTTCTCATGGGGCATAAATACATTGCAACAATGGGACAGTTGTGTAAAGCCTTTAAAAAATGTGTACCGTTGTGTAAAGGTGTGCAAACCTTCAAAAATAGAGAAATGAAGCATAGTCAGATGTGCCTTTGTGTATTTTATATGTATATTTTGAATAACATCTCATTTTGAAGTCTTGAACACTACATTCGAACTGATTCTGCACTAGGTTTCTACAGTAATCTTTGTTTGGTTTATGATGTATCCTGAACAGGAGCTTTGTGGACCTTTGCTTCCTGTTACTGGCACAGAGAGGGCCAAGAGAATCACCTGTATTACACTGTGTTTTAATCCAGTAAGGAGCTGTTGAGAAGTTAATGGATCATCCGTGTTATACTTTGTTTAAATCCAGTGAGGAGCTGTTGAGTAGAGGCAAGCTTCTCAGTACTAAATTGGTCCCTGACATTGGGCCACACATGAATATCAATGATGGGAAACAATGATTTTAAGATGGAAACAAAGATAACTGATCCTATATTCTTTCTTTAATACTAGTTGTAGCTGTACACTCAGTCATCATTATAATAGTTAGTTACATGTGAAAGCTTCATGTCATCCTTATGACATTTGTTATGATAAGCAAGCCTACCTCATAGGTGTCTGTGACTGAACAGATGTGTGCAACTTGAGCTAGCCAATCACGTTCACATATAGATCATATACTAGTCTACGTTTTTGGCTATTTAGGTTCTTTAGTCTCTATGCTGTTACACAAATGGGACCAGCAGATATCTTAACAGCACTGAGGGATTTGAGAAAAGCAGGAAAGGGAGCCAAAGTGAGAGGTACAGTACTATCTGAGGTAACTCTACTCAGTCTAACTCTAGAGGAGTGGCAATTACACTGGACTTAAAATAAAAAGCAGATTATAGGACTTGTGGCTGACTAATTTGGCTTAGGCATGAGATGTGTAGCAAGTGCTATAGTAAGTGTTGGCTTTTACCACAACATAGCTCAAGACCAGTATCCTCCTGCCGGTCTCACAGCCCTTTCAGACACGACTCTAGTACATATTTTTGTGCGTGTGAGTGAAGAGATGCGTACGATTTTAGCCGCTCATATTCGCTTATAGAGCAGCAGATATGTTAGTAGCTCAAGTCCATTACATCTATTCCAGTTCTCACAGACCTTCTGGACGTGGTTCTGAGACACAAGCTCGTGTGCGTGAATAACATTTGCCTTAGTTGAAAGAAAAACATGTCCACTCAATCATAATATATTTTTTATACTTTTCATTTTTTGTCAGCTCTTTTGTACCTATTATTTTTAATGTATGTAGAGAATTAAATTTTAGCTTTATCCTTCACAAAGTCAAAAATCTCACAAAGTCTTTCTTTATGATATTTGTTATTCCAGGCTACTGTGACCTCAGTTTTAGGTGAGTTTACTCCAACATATCTCAAATCCTTGTGAAAGGTCAAATGAGCTCATCCGTTTACCCAAGACATTGCAGTGGATCCCAGGGTGACTGGAAATGTTGACAATGGTATATTTTCCTGTCCCAGACACTATCTGAGTCCAGAATGCCTTGCAGCTGGTGTGATGCAAGGCCTGTATTCAAAAAACATTCTTATCAAGCTCATTCTTATCATCTTATCATATCGGCACAGCCTTCCTGGATGTGATAAACAGTGACGTCTGCAAATCTACCCCCATCATCGTTATTGGAGGAAATGTTTTGAAATCTTTCCCCTATGCTACAACAAAATGTAAATACTGGATGATTGTCGACTCATTCCATTAATCTTATTGAATGGTTCATTCCAGTTGCCCTTAGCTTACTTCTGATCTATCATGTCCATGATCTTTGAAGCCTTTGAAGGCAACTTCCTGGATGTGGAGTAAAGATCAATAATTGATTTAAGGCATTTAAACTAGATCAGATATTCAATTTCATTCATTTATGCTTCAGTTCACTTATATATAAATATTTATGCTTGTTTCCTGCTTATGTTCCATGTATATGTTTACAGGACCATCAGTCTGGGTCTGTACCATCTGTTGAAGTTACAGTCTGAACTTACAGTCTGTTTATTCCATAGCCATAATGACTGATAACATGAAGATATTGGACACAAATCTATAAAGTCAAGAATTCAGAGAATGCTTTGCCTCTCCCTAAAAGGCTGCATTTTTTGGTTACAAACTGGACCTCATTTCCCAGAAGTACCACAGAGTTAAGATCTTCTTAAATGAAAGCATGTTCAGTTTGAAATGATCTTTGTTTTACAATGTCTTTAAGAAACCCTGCCCTTTTCAACAATTACACATTAATTAGTTCAGGTCTTGCCTTGCCCATAGTATATGCAATAATTTTAAGAGATTATATTTGATAAGACATTAGATATGATGATTTATGTCCAGCATTAGTGATTGTGACAGTATGGGAAAATAGGTTTTCTGCAGGTAGTTTTTCAGTTTGAATTCCTTTCTCCTATGAAAAATATTTTAGATGAAAAGATTGAACGTACTCAAAATTTTGCAGTTGAGTGCATATTTTCATGGGATTGGGATATTAAGGTGTTTGTGTGTTTATTCAACACTTAACGTGATCTATTTAATGGGCAATGTTTATTTTGAGAATATATGTCACAGATCAGATGAAAACATCAGGCTGAAGGCAAAACAGCGGAGTGAGACATGTTTGGTTCACTTCAATTTTTTTTCTCTCATTATTTTCTACATTAAGAGAGAGAGAGAGAGAGAGAGAGAGAGAGAGAGAGAGAGAGAGAAATTATAGTACATTCATGCGTATTCATGCTAATAGGAAATGCTGGTAGGAAAGCAAAAAGAATACTTAAGAATAAAGAATCGGTCTACATTCTCAGAACATTTGAACCCTATGGAGATCTACTATTTTGAGCATAAACAGGCTTCACCGCCAAGAGTTTCAAATGCATTTTGCTTGCACAGTTAATGAAGGTCCTCTTTCGAAAACAGTGGAAGCAGCGATCAGATGAGGTCTACACGTGCAATATTTAATGTAACACTCAGCCACGTCGTTTGATTCTGCGTCATTCAACATAATGAATAACCCTTTACCGACATACTTTTTGGGTTGAAACCCATATCGAAATATTTTAGAATATTCAAAATGTGTATTGACGCATGTTCTCTTTGATATGAGACGTAAAATTAGTGTTTTACTCTAGCAACAGCTATCAAGTGGAACACAGTTGTGTTTTCGCGGGGGCACGATAACTTGGGTACAACCAGGAAGTTGGAGTAAAATATTGTATCTTCTGTATCAGGATTAAGTTTTCGTTCTCTTTAACGCTGGAGGAGGCGGTTGCTTTACTTGAATTGTATCTGGTTGTTATGGTCATTTCGTTCTCTTGGGCCGTTTATTTTCTCTTCGTATCCAAACCAGGAATGGGGAAAAATTACAGAACTGACTGAACTGACATGAACCGCAGGTACTGTAGCTATCTAGCCAGCTCGCTTGACACATCGCCAGAGTTGCACACTAGCTGTCTGTCTTCGTTTATCCATATTAAGCACGTTATTTAATCGTGAGTTTTAAACATGTATCGTAACCAGTCGAACACATACAGCACAGTCTATTAGGTTAGATCACCGAAACCTCTAGTGGGACGTGTACGATTGTCATGTATGAGATCATCGCTGTTATCTAGCTAAACTAATCTAGCTAAGTGGCACATTTGCAGAGATCTCAGCGCCAAGTATATTTTAATGGCAGTTTGACAGGGAACGCAGAAGAAAAGGCGTGAGTGCTCATATCTTGCTGTGTTCACACCTCTTGTTCCGCTAATGTTTTATTTTTTCTCTCTGACCATAACAGTTTTGAAGATGGTAAAAGTGATGCACAATATTGCAGTTTAAAGCCCTAAATATGGATTTCTCGAAGTTTCTGGCGGATGACTTCGATGTGAAGGATTGGGTGAATGGGGCGTTTAAAGTGGCCCAAAAAGATGCGCCCGGAAAAGCGGACGCACACGCAGCGACTCTTGTTATGAAGCTTCAGCTGTTTATTCAAGAGGTTAATAACTCTATAGAAGGTACATTTTCATTCAAAAGCCCTTCAGGCGTCTAAAACCATTTTAAATACTCTTTAATGTCTCGTCGGTTTTCATTTGTCAGTGCTCTCTGTTGCTCTGTATGCGTGTTTTCAGAGAGCAGCATTCAGGCGCTACAGAACATGCCCCGCGTGCTACGGGATATAGAGGCTCTGAAGCAGGATGCTTCGTTCCTGAAGGACCAGATGATTATGGTGAAAGAAGACATAAGGAAGTTTGAACAGGACACAGTGCAGTCCATGCAGGTACCAACCAACACACAGTTAATGGAAATGATTTTTTGCATTTAGAATAGCCTGCAGTGGTTTGTTGTCTCCATGGAAGCCAGAGTCAGTTGAAGCCAATCTAGATCCCTGGACTGATTATACAGAAATGGCCACGTTGTGCAGCAGAAATCTGCCTGTACCAGCCATGCTAGTAATATGAGCAGGTTTGTCCTATACTACACATCAAGGGTTACGGAATTCTCAAAGGTTATGATCAGAGCATGTTTAGAGCCAGTCCTCAACATTTAAGGGAAGGCCTACCATCCAAGATGAGATATCAGCTAGACATGCCAATATCTCACTGGAAATGTTGGTGTTTGAGGGAAGGAAGGAGAGGACGAGTAAGTCATAACCGTAACAGTGGTGGAGGAAGCAATGAGAAGCCATATCTGCTCTCCTAGAGCATCCATGGTCTGTGGAGAGAGAAGAGAAGAGATCAAAGCCCTGGGCTTTGTGGGACACCTGCTGAGAACCAGCAGTGTGTGCATGTGTGTGTGTGTGTGTGTGTGTGTGTGTGTGTGTGTGTGTGTGTGTGTGTGTGTGTGTGTGTGTGTGTGTATGCGTGTGTGTGTGTGTGTGTGTGTGTGTGTGCGAACATGTGCATGCACGTGTATGTATGAATGCGCATGTGAGGTCATGTGTGCGTGTGCGTCTCTTTTCGGGTTTGTGTAATTAATTTCACAGCTTGTGTGTGTGTGTGTGTGTGTGTGTGTGTGTGCGCGCGCGCGCATGCAGGACGTGGCTGTGATCAGCAGTAAACTGGCAGCCATGCAGGGCAGTTTGGCTATGTTAGTGGACACTCCAGACTACAGTGAGAAGTGTGTGCAGCTGGAGGCTCTGAAGAACAGACTCGAGGCTCTTGCAAGCTCTCTACAGGTGACACACACGCACACACACACACCTGTGCACACACTCACTGTAATGACCGTCTTAGTCAGTGAAAATGAGCACATGCTTTCAAACCTTCAGGTGGCTTGATGCCTTTGGGGCTACACACCTGAGAGACACACACTCACTGTAATGACCGTCTTAGTCAGTGAAAATGAGCACATGCTTTCAAACCTTCAGGTGGCTTGATGCCTTTGGGGCTACAGTAGTGAGAGGCTCTGAGAGACTCTGTTCCTTTGGGGCTACAGTAGTGAGAGGCTCTGAGAGACTCTGTTCCTTTGGGGCTACAGTAGTGAGAGGCTCTGAGAGACTCTGTTCCTTTGGGGCTACAGTAGTGAGAGGCTCTGAGAGACTCTGACTATTCCTTTGGGTTTTTTTTCCACAGATCAAGCAAAGCTGTTTGTGCACGTTTTCACCGAAATGGACAGAATGCCTCAGCTGCTTGCCTACTACTATAAATGCCACAAGGTAGTACACACACACACACACACACACACACACACACACATTAGCTAAGCCTTTTGTTCTTCAGCGCCGGCCTTTTCCGCAGTTGTTCATGTTGTGTGTGTGTGTGTGTGTGTGTGCGCGCCAGGTGCAGTTGCTCAGTGTGTGGGAGAGTGTGTGTCAGTCCGACGCTCCTCTGAAACAGCATCTCTCTGAGTTCTATGACACACTCCTGTCAACGTGGTACTCACAGTTACAGTGGTGCAGTCAGGTACAAACGCACACGCACAGTTTGAAGTGTTCTTAGCATCTTGGTTCTGGCAATAAGACATGCGTTGACTGTTTTGACATTTCAGTAATATGTGTATGTCTATGTATGTGTGTGTGTGTCTGTATATGTGCATGGGCAGGTTTTTAAGAACCCCTACGAGGTTGTCACAGTACTGCTGATTCAGACCCTGGGTGCCATGGTTCCATCTATCCCAGAAAGCATTGCAGCAGCGTTGGGGGCGTGCCCTGCGGAGAGCCACCTGGACATGCTTCTGGAGCTGCACCAGACGGCAACTAGCCTGAGCCGCGGCCTTGAGACGGCCATGCAGCCTCGTCTTGGTGTGTGTTTGTGTGTTTGTGTTTGTGTGTGTGTGTGTGTGTGTGTAGCCTGTGCCTTGTACCCCTAGACAGCCTGGTGGGATGTTCAGTGGTGAAGCACAGACAGAGTTCTGCACAGTCGGTCCCGTTGGTTCTGACGTGTGCAGCATTCTGTGGTCTCGTGTGTGTGTGTGTGTGTGTGTGTGTGTGTGTGTGTGTGTGTGTGTGTGTGTGTGTGCGCGTGTGTGTGTGTGTGTGTGTGTGTGTGCGTGCGCGTGTGTGTGTGTGTTGTGCGTGCGTGTGTGCGTGTGTGTGTGTGCGTGCGCGTGTGTGTGTGTGTGTGTGTGTGTGTGTGTGTGTGTGTGTGTGCGCAGGAGCGTGGGGAGGTGCTGGACTGTGTTTTGGAGCTCACACACTCTGTGCAGAAGGTGTTTGCCCTGGCAGCAGCTGCAGTAGATCGGTGTGTGAAGCTCACAGATGGCCTCGGAGTGCACGGCCTCATCCAAGCCCTGCGGGCTCTGTTCAGCAAGTATGAACGTGCACACACACACACACACACACACACACACATGCGCATGCTACTCTAGGTTTCTTGTGCATTTGTTTTCATGCAAAATCTGGAATGCAGTGTCAAAGTTTTGTGAAAAACTATAGTTAAAAAAATGTAACCAAAGCAAAGATTCAACAGTTGTGTTTGCCTGGGTGAGGTCACTGAAGGTGACCGGCTTCATTGCTGGGTTTCTGCCCACATTTCCAACATGCTGATTTAGGAGTTTTTAATGTTTTCATTATGGGACTGATTTAGGCCAAAATGTAGGCCACAGTTTAGCCTAATGCACAGTTCCATTATGCCAACACATCAACTCAGGACAAGCAGTTACTGGAGTGTTTTTGCAGCTTTTGAAACATCATTTATTTTTTGCCCTTTTCTCTTTTTCTCTTCTCATATGCAGATATGTGTCAGATTTCTCAGTCACTCTTCAGTCAATCAGAAAGAAATATAAGCTGGAGGACACGCCCACCTCTGAGGTGTTCACCGAAGATTGGACGGCCTTCCAGAATTCTGTGAGGTGGGACGAATGCCGTGCTATAGACAGCGACAGTTTGTTTAAGACAGCAGATTTCTTTCTTGAATATTTTCTATTTATTTTTTTTTATTTTATTGATGTAGAATTATCGCAACCTGTGGAGAGCTTCTCAGACAGTGTGGAGTTTTTGAGCAGCAGTTATCAAACAAGTAAGACGATATCAGCTAAATTTGATCCAGTTATAGTTTTTGATTTTTAAAAAAAAAAAAAAAGGTTATTGTCATGTCCTTTACTTTGTCCTCTGCATGGTGATGGTTAGGATTCTAGGAAAAGCAGGACGTTTTCTGTGGGAGGGGTTTAATCCACGTAGCCTGAGTGGTCTGCAGGAGGGCGGGGCTGAGAGGCGGGGCCAGAAGAACCCATGGCAGGAGTACAACTACCTACAGCAGAGCAGCACAGCAGATTACAATAACCTACTAGAGACTCTACACACCCTCAAGGTTTGTCCACTAGAAGAACTTATTCATTTATTTGTTTTGCCTTTTGTTTTCTTCGGATTGGAGCAGCAACTGTTTGTCAGGTCTTGCGGTGAATGTCTGTAGGTACTTCAGCTATACTTCACCATCAGAGGTTTGCAGTGGAATTCAGGTGGACCAAATATAAGAATATATCTGCCATACCTGCCGACCACGTGGTCTTAACATCTGCTTCACTGACTTGTGTTCCAGGAGAAAGGCACTGGCCACTCCAGCCTGCTGTCCGACACACGAGCTGCTCTGACTCGTCTGAACCAGCAGGCCAATCAGCTTGCCTTTGACTCCGTCTTCCTGCAGATCAAACACCAGCTCTGCCTCGCCAACAAGCCACAGGTGCGGGAGTGTGTGCGCACACGAGTATGCGCATGTGTGTGTGTGTGTGTGTGTGTGTGTGTGTGTGCGCGCATCTGTTAGTAATAAGCTGCGAATAACAGGAAATGTTTGACTGTCTGTAGGGTCGTGGTTCTACTGGTTTGCATGAAACGCTCACTGAGGACCTACCAATCTTCAGTCTCTCACCACAGGAGTACATTACTAATGTAAGACACGGACACGGACACAAAAATATACATTATCAAAGCTGAATTGGTAACAGCACGTGTGTGTGTGTGTGTGTGTGTGTGTGTGTGTGTGTGTAGATTGGGCAGTATGTCATGTCTCTTCCGCTGCATTTGGAGCCATTTGTGACCCAGGAGGATACAGCACTGGAACTGGCCTTACGCACAGGCAAACTCCCCTACCCTCCAGAGCAAGGTATACACACAACTGCAGTCTAATTATCCTGCCCTCCAGAGCAAATACGTATAAATACAGCAGCAAAGTGACAAATATGTATGTTTGAATTAAGTATTCATCTTTTATTGTTAATTAGCACATGCTTAAAACAACGAGCTGCTGAAAGCTAAAAAAAATCCGTTGAGAAATTGTGCGATCAAGTCGATGATTAATCGCTTCAATAATCGATCGATTATTTGACGACCATGATCATTACTTGCAACCCTGGGCTAACATAGCTACAGTCAAACTATTCTACCCTCTAGAGTAACGCACAACATACTGATATAGATGCAGACACTAAGCATGTGCTCTTCCTTTAGGTGATGATGTTCCAGAGTTGGAGAACACTGCAGATTATTGGCTGGGATCTATCGCCAGGGCAACCATGCAGACCTACTGTGATGTCATTCTGCAGATTCCAGAACTGAGTCCTCACGCAACTAAACAGCTGGCTACTGACATCGGTATTACACCCCAAAAAAATCAGCTTTAACTCCGTCATTGAGATTCATAGTGGCATTTGTTTAATAAGCCTTTATAAATAATTATATATGACTTAGAAGTCAGTCATGCATGTTTTAGAAACGGGGTCTTGAACTACTTTTCTCAGGTTTTCCAGGCATGACTGTAATTGCAGTAATTATACCTTTTTTTATAGCGTTTATTTGTGAACAGTTTAACCTTGACTGAAGGTTAGGTTTCACCCACATATATTAATAGGCCGAAAATAAGATACAGGGCGTGGAGATATAGGCTAAATATAAGATCTCGCTGGTAAACAACACTGACACATTTTTTTCACGGCCTTTTGCACTCCACAAAGGGGACAGTACTTTCAGAGAACATGGTTTAGAAAAAGCGGAAAATTCTGAGCGTGACTCGGGCCTCTGTTGGTGTCAGCGTTCCTCGGTTGTCCCTTTCTTGCATGTGTAATGGTAATCAAACATGTAGAAATACTTTGTACCCGTGTTTGTTCAGACTACCTAAGCAACGTGATGGATGCGTTGGGCCTGCAGACATCCAGAACCCTCCAGAACATCGTCGTGCTGCTGCGCGCCAAACCCGAAGAGTACCGCCAGACCGCCAAGCCCCTCCCCCGTCGTCTCTCGTCCTCCGTGGCCGCCATGCGGGGTCTGGACTGCTAGCGGGTTGAAGGGGACATGGGGAATGGCTGCTGTCCCTTCGCTGTCCTTGTGAAGAGGACCGTTGACATGCAGAGGCTTTGGAGTTAGACAAAACTGTCCATGTACGCCGTTGTTGTTCTCGTCTCCTAGGGCCCCAGGGCCGTTGGGGAGAAGCATTAGTGTGATACCATCGTGGCTTAATGTCTGACTCGGATGTTTTTGAATGTTTCCCAGGCGAGCTTGTTGGAAGCTTCGATTTCATGCAAGAAACACTACACCAGTCTTGTACTTCCTCTATCCCAAAAAAGAATTAGAAGAATAAACAAATGTCAAAAACCGTATTACATTGAGGTATGTAGTATTGACTTCTAAATTTGTCTGCTGATAAACCATATAGTGCAGAAATCACTGTGAAACACAATCTGATTATACAACTTTCATTGCTCAACTTGTAACAAAAATTGACATTTGTACAAGTTTTATTAAGTTGCTTGTTTTATTAAGTGGCGATTTCACATGACCTACACATTCTGGGACAGAAGTTCCTTGATCACTGCTGTGATTCCCTGGCAACCCCTTTGGCATGTTGCGTGACAAGCCTTTGGCAATAACCAATCACAGTACACCAACTAGGTGTTCTAGAAAAATCCTTTAAAAACCGAAGCATACACAAGCATTGCACAGCGTTGAATTTCAAGGCAAGGGAATCTCAAGAATGAAACTGAACACGTTTTTTTTTTTAAATATGACATCAATTTAATATTTTATTGATTTTTTTTTTTTTTTTTTACACAATCCAGTTGACTTGGTTAAACCCGTTCTTGAAATATCTGCTTCAAAATGCTCAGTTTTGTGTTCGATATGAATTTAACCTGCAAACTGGGCATCTGTTTGTTTTAAGTCTCACTTCCCAAAATGTGACAGGTGGAACACTTCATTGATATGTTTCTTGATATGTTCAGACAGCCTGAAAGGAATCACACAAAGACATTTGATGGGGAGGTACAGATTTTGCATGAATTACACTAACGAGCTGTTCTTTTACTTGGAAAGTAACTTTTGGCATGAGTTTCATCCAAACCTTGCACTCTGTGCTGACCCCCCTCTGATTCACCCTGTACCTACCCATGCATGCTTGCATTACATAGTGTGCAGGGGTGTGTTGTATACACGCCCCCTTGTAAGTTCCACGTTTTGAGTAGTTCTACATTAAGTCTGTTTAACATAAAAAAATAAATAAATAACAAACTATTGTGTGTTCCATCTTTTTGCTCACCCATACCCTGATATGAAGCGTCTACACAGTCCATATTTTTGATCCGATCAGAGCAGCAAACCTGTCCCAGGTATTCTGGAAATATGGACCAGCTAAAAAGCCCAGCGGTACAGGTTTAGGAAAATCTGCTTGAGTACACGCATACCTATAGGGTCAGACCCACACACACCCACCCATACACACCAGGGGAAGACGTTAACAAAAGCACAACGTGATAATTAATCACTTTAATCATTAATTACTGATCATGTTGATTGATCGGGAGGGCTGGCAGTGGTCAGAGTGGTGAAGATTGCATATCCTTAATTCAAGTACATCAAAGGCTTCAGTACACGCAGGAACTGATGGCCAGATCATTCGTTCTAACAGCAGACACAGAAAAACACAATGGAAGGATACAGACAGACTTATCATTCCCAAAGGAATAAAGTTAACAGGGCAGTTTAACAAGTGTGTTATGACCATGTGTACATCAGAAACGACTTCATCTTGTCACAAAGTTCAAGCAAAAATAAATTGCTATTTTCATTCCCCAAATAAAACACCACACCTATGCTTCTGTGTCTGGACGTGTGTGTACGTATGTTTTCACCTCTTCCTGGAAGTATGCTTTAAAATATTCATAACGCTTCACTTTGTGACCCCAGGACCAAAGTGGTTTTATACATTCTAAAATAAGTCTGATGTCAGCCATAAAAACAAAATGGTGTCACTCATGAAAAAAAAAACTTTTTTCTCCAGAATGGCACAAAACTATATATGTACAATATATGCTCTTTATAAAATATGAATCATTCAATAATTTAAGAAATAAGTATTTCCAAAAGTATAAACAATATATATTAACAAAAAGAAAATAAACAAGTTTGCTTTAAAGGTTTTTTTTCCCTTCTGCCTTGTTAATGTATGTACTCGATAAAAAAAAAGTGTAGGTCATAAGGTCTATATATATGTGTGTGTGTATATATATATATATCTGTGTAATAAATATCTCTCATAGCAGCATCTAAAACCCTAACACATTCTGAAACACAAAAACAACACACGCATGCACACATGGTCCCTTAATCTGTCTTGCACATTCTCCTTCATCTGTCTTTCTGCTTCCGATTCTGTCTCTCCATGCTCTGCCTGTCTGTATCTCTCTGTGTGTCACTGCGTTTCATTCCCCTGAAGCATGCTGCGGTGTGCTCACATCAGACTGAACCTTCACCCTGACACGTGATTGGCTACAACGAACAACACGGCCTAGCATCAATGTTCAGTGCTCCCCTGCAAAAACCTATACACTAAATACCATGATAAAGCATTTATGCAGATGTACACACACATGCACGCACACACGCACACACACACACACACACACACACACGCACACACACACACACACGCGCACACACACAACAGAAACATAATTTATGCGGCTGCTACATGCTGTTGGGATTGAAAAAGGCATGACTGCTACCATGGTATCAAACCCCAGTAAGATATGAGCAAAAATAAAAGGTGATTTAGCTGCATGTCCAAATTCCTTTTTTTTTCCAGGGCAAATCTTGACTGACACACACGTAAGAAAGCGCAGTTGGACCGCACCGTCTCCCAGACGCGATCTGGGCCTGATTCCAGCTCTCTGGAGAGCCGCGTGCTCACTCGCTATACACCACTATCATTCTGTATTATGCTGCAGGCAAATCACTGTCCATTCAGGGGCGAACGACGCTGTTCGGCTCCATAAGAATGAAGCGATCCACACAGTGACAGAGCTCCATGGGCCAACTTTAGTAATTCACCACAATAACGGGACATTGGCCCAGCGGGGCAGGACAGTGTGCTCCGGTCTGAGGGAAGACTTCTAAAGACTCTGAGACTGGAAGAACGCTACCATTATGATGAAAGTAAACATTGGGGTGTGTGTGTGTGGAGGGGGGCGGGGGTTCCTAGCCCCAATATATATCGATTTCATGTGATTTAAGTATTGCTACTTCAATCATTGTGAAACTTAAACCAAGAGGCAAGTTTTGCCTCGAATTAATAAAACTGCCCTGAAAGGGAGAAAAGACTGTTGGTGAGAGATAGAGAGAAAAAGATGGACATACAAAAGCAACGGACAGTGGGCAGAAATATAAACAGGCATCTGGGGCACTATCACGCTTAGCTTTCCATTTTGTCACCTGAGAGTAGACCAACTGTCACTTGTACAAAGAACATATACCATACTGCATCCATCACAGGCTGTTTTTCTGCTCGGCTACCGTCTCCACTCAGTAGATATTTCTATTACTATTGTTATTATTATTGCCAATGAGAAATACTCGACTCGAACTGAGACAATGAGATCTTTCTTTTTTCTATCTTTCTTTTTTCTATCTTTCTTTTTTGTTTTTGTTTTTTTTTTTTTGCCTTAAAGCGTGCTGGGGATAAAAAAAAAAAAGTCTGGCTTACAGAAGGTTCTAGAATCAGCACCACTACTGTCGCCATGGCTACAGAAGAAGCTAGAGCTGGAAAACAAACAAACAAAAAAAAAAAAACCCAAACAAACAAAAAAAAAAAACCCCAAAAACAACAACAGTGCCAAATCTACAGACGAAGGCAGAGAGGGCGTCTCCGCATCCTCACACCGCCAGACAGCACGTCCCAGTGTCATGCGTGCACATGGGCATCCGTGGACATGTGGATGTTACGAGTAACATGAAGTTCTAGTATATGGGGCAGTTCGTAGCACAGGAGCTTTCGGAGGGATTTTAGGTTCTTTTTTACCCCCTTAAACTAATAAAACATTGTTTAACGTGTATCTTGCAGTCATACATATACTTCAATATTTATTCACATTTTCTTACTATTTCAAAACAAAATATAGCTCTTTTTAATATACTCTTTTTTATATTCATTGCATATCATCTTTTTTAATTCATTAATTTCTGTAATAATAATAATAATAATTTTTTTTTTTGTATTTCTAGCCCTCCTCTCTTCAACTAAGGGCTCGCAGAAAATACAGTCATGCAAAGTACTCATGCTGGTAAACAAAGTTACAAAAATGCATTTTCTGATTTGTTTTCCTCCCTTTTTTTTGTGTCCTGGTAGATTTTTTTTCGTTTGACCTCCATGTCTTCATTGTCCGGTCTGTAATGAACAGCACTTCAATTTTCTTTTCTTTTCTTTCTTTTTTTCAGCGTTTGTATTTTTTTATTCTCCTGCTCCTTTCTTCTGAAGAAGTCAAGGTGGCAGTTTGCATTTCCAGATGCGGCTTCATTAGGGCACCGGCGCTCTCTCTGTAGTACTGCATCCTCTTCAGTTAGTTTTCCCCCACCCACTTGGCAATGTTTTTATGTGTGTTTGTGTTCTCTTTTATGCTCTTCTTAATATTCCCCTCTCTTTATGGTCAGTTAGGTGGAACAAGTTATAGGTGATGTGATTTGAGGAAACAGAAGAGCAAAAGGTGATAGAGAGAGAAAAAGAAAGAAAGAGAGACAGGAGAGAGAGATAGGAGAGAGAGCAAGGGGGGGGAGACAAGCATCCACAGCCTTTCTGGATGGGAGCTTCTGTAGACAGCCTTAGGGAGTTCCATACTCCTAAGGTGTCTTTACTAAAAGGTCAAAGGTTAGCATGCACACGTTGTTGGTCCGAGCAGGTGTCAGGTCAGTCGGAGTGGCAGTAGATCAGTAATGGCAGCTTTAGCTTTACAAAGACAATCCAGTCAAGTATCATCTCCAAACAAGCCAGACTCAGGATGGGGGAAAACGGGTCTTCCGTTGTCCATGAGTTCGGCAGGGGTACAAGGGCATCGAGAGTCCTGCTACACCTGACAAACATGCATGTGAAGGGAGAAACCAATCTTATGTGAAGGGGTGTAGAGGTTAACTTATATAGAGGAGTATAGAGGTTAGCTGAGGAATATATCCTCAGAATAAGTATTTGGTATTATTTGGGGACTTTGGTCTGTTGGGATAAATGATTAGAAGTTGCCTGTCTTGAACCAATGGAAAATCATGGAAGACTGTTAAAATAGCAACCCATATCTCTTATGAATGTGGGTCATGAAATCTGAGAGGAGAATGAAAATATACTGAATGAAAATGTACTGTGTCCATGATCATTCCATATGGAAATCTTCTAATCACACAAGAGCCAGTGTTTCTGAGTCCAATGATGTAGAAGCTATCACATGGAAACAGTATGCTGACATGTTACTCTGTTGGGGTGGGGGGGGGGTGGGGGTGAGAAAGGATCGCTCATGACTAAGTCATTATTAGTCAGTCTGTGCAAACTGTCAATGAAAATCAAAGTCTCTAAAAAGTTTGTTGGAGAGGTTTTTATCCGCACCAACAAATGCTACAAAGTGTTAGCAGAGAGGCTACATGGATACGCTAGCTTGGTCCATCATTCTCAGACACTAGTTCAAACCCAGAACTCCAGGCTGCAGATTAGCGCAGCAGTTGATACACCTTGTGGGTTTTTTCTTCTTCTTCTCTGTTATTCTTTTTTTTGTCTTGTACAGCTGACCCAATGCATTTTGGAATGTTTTTGTTTTCCATTGTTGTGTTTTTTTTTTTTTCTTTCTATCTTGAGTCTTTTTTCTCGCAGGATATGAGTGAAATGCTCAGTTTGTTGCTGCGTGGACCTTCAGCTGAAAGAGGAGTGGGTACGGAATTCCGAGAGGTTACTTTGGTTACCATGTGAAGATCCAGGCAAGGGCGTTTTGGTTTCCTTCTTTTTCCGGTCACTTCCTCTTGCCATGGCAACATTCCTCATGCATCATCTGCATGATGATATTCCATCGGTGAATTGATAAAGCAATGCCTAAGTGCGTCTTCACTGAATGCTAGAAACTCAACACTGTGGAGAAAAGCAAAGACAAAGACCCGGTTAGACAAAGCAAAGAAACCATTTCATGAATTTAAAATTCAACAATGTTAACATCAGATGTGTTGCTTAAATTAACCATGTGAAAAAAGTCATAATTTACATATATATTGGTGGTGAAATACATTTGAAATGAAAAAAAATGATCTGAAATAAAAAAAATATTAAAAATATGTTTTGAGCCTATAATATAAACAACACACATGCACGTAACATTGGTGTGTAATGTATCTTTGAAGGGGTGTAGAACTCCAGTCCTGGGGTGAGCTGTGACCCATGTATGTGAACATTTATTTAATCTACTGTAATTCTGTACTGATGATGCAACCTGTGTAGCATGGAAAAATTAAAAAATATTTATCATTTTAGTCAAAACTTTATATTTAAGCTGCAAGAATGGAATAGTCCACCCCAGATACATTTAGTACATTTTGGTCAAACAATGCAGAATAACTGATAAAGGAAACTTATTAGTTAAAACTGACAACAATAGAAATCTGGGGAAGTTTTACCTGTCGATGATGGTTTAAGTTAAGCATGCGAAAGTTCTGTTAACAGATAATTCACTATTAACTGTGGTTGGAATCATTCATGTATCATTTTACGATTTGTAAGCACAAGATGAAGAAGGTGAGGAGGATATTAGACACACGAAGTGCTCAAGAAGGTAAATGAAACCCTCAAGTCTTTAAAAAAGTTTCATTTCTGAGATATGTGCTTCTATTAAGTGTTCATCCTGACAGAAATTCTTGGAAAAACAAAGCAAAACAAAAACTTGGTATTTTTGTGTGTAATTGGTGGAATCTTTAAAACATTCACCTGCACCCTATAAAGAGACGATGTGTTGCACCTCAAGTACCCCGTGACGATCACATCACATAGATAAAATACACACATACATACACATACATAGTTCAGGTTTTTAATATTTTTTTAAGATTAAAAATTTCAAACTTCAAATGTATGTAGAGTGAATTCACATATTAAGTTGTAGGCCTGAGTTTGATTTGACATTTATTTTAGATCAGCTCAAACACTCACACACCCACAACCCACCTCACACACTCAGACACACCCACACAAAAAGGCCAAATTGACTTAGCAGCAAAAAAACATGAGAAGCTAATGATTGCAGCACTTTGAATAACCAGAATACATTGAGGAAAATGCATTACAGATCATTTTAATGGGTGTTCACATATATTATATAGATACAGATATGTACATATCAAGTTGGCAGGTAAAGCTAGTTAAATCTAGCTAGCGGTTTATGGGTTTCTAGAATAACACAGCAGCTTAAAGTAGCCTCATAGAGGGAGCTCACATTTCAACACAAATATGTTCTTGATTTGTTCCAAAGTTCCTGACTGTGTTAAATTGGTTACAACATTATGGAATACACTCTACACGAAGAATTGAGATTTTAAATCCTCTACATTTTTAAAAACAAAAATGTTTTTAACAACTGCATACTACAAGAACAGGACAATATATATACGTGGACATTGACTGAACACTCACAAATGGAGGAGAATAATATGGATCAGGAGAATAAATCTCCTGTCTGACTAATCATTATAAATCAATAATTATTTGACTCTAAGACTTTATTAGTAAAAGAAAATGTGTCTGGATTCACAGCATTAAAAGGAGCCTTACAGGCCCTGCTAGTGTGAGACTCCTGATTTAGGGGAGTCTGAGCAGTTCCCCTTAATCACTATTGCACTAAGAGCATCTTAACATCACCCACAGGACACATCAACGTCTCCCCCACACCCAGTCACAGTCATAGTGCCTGAACCCCTCGATAGGCTTAGACACCTTTAGTAGTTCAGTGTTGTATAGATACATCATTTCTGGACACACTTGGCCCAGATTTGCCACGACAGGCGCCATATTTAAAACAAAATGGCATGTTAATGTCTAACTGTCTGATTCTCCATTGGGAAACTAAATAAGCAATTAAATGATTATATACAGTTAGTTACCCATAAACTACAACTTTGCAATTATTGCAATATATTATTGTTCTTTTTGCTATTACAAGGAAGCATTTTCTCAGAAATGGCTTTGTTTCTTAGTTTCTTCTCTTTTCTATATGATTCTGGAAGCACTTGATCAGACAGACCTGGATATTTTCTACATTTTTATCTAATGAAAAGAAACACAGAGTTGTAACACTTTTGTATATATCATATACAAATTAAACAAAGTGAGGTAAAAAGTAATGTTTTTAAAAATAAAAACAATCTTCTTTGAAACACATTCAAAATATCATAAAACACAACAGGACATCAACAAGGACAAGACCAACAAACTAGAACTGCACTAGAGTTGCCCTATCTAGTCTTTAAATCAGCATATCTACTCTGATTTTTTTTTTTTTAGATTAAAAATATTTTAGCACACATATTTACAAACAACACATGTGCGCATGAACTTGGTTTCCAGCATTATGAGTCTGAGTGGAATATTGCACATGTTTTGCATATATGTGTACATGGGCGACATTGATTTTTGCAAGCCAAAACAATGCCTCACTTTTTCAATTTCACCCTCAAGACTAAGAATGGAATTAGACTGACTGATGCATCATGGGAACTTGGGACTGACGTTTTTTTTCCCAAAAAAATCTTTTTTTTTTGTCCACGATTTCTTTTTTGTCCATTTCAATATATTTGAGGGCAATGATGAGATTTGATGTTCAGATTGTACAAGCAATATGAGGAAACGCAGGGCAAAAAACAAGATCTGGACAGAATAAATTAAAGATGCAATAAACAATTAAAATAAAAAAATATGCAAAGTGCATTACAAAAGACAAAGATAAACAGAAAAATGACAGTAAGAATGTAAGTCCTATTAGCAGCACCAAAGAATGCAGGATGAGTGTATGTGTAGTATGAGTATGACTTCTATGTTTTTTGTGTGTGTTTGCGCGTGTGTACACACACCTAGAATTGGTATATATAGTACATAGAAAAATGGTTGTGGATATTGTATTCTTGTCAGTATAATAGATAGTTATAGTCTTATTTAAGGCGAGACACGGCAGGCAAAAACATTGTTTTATCATGCACTGGTTGACTTTGAGATGTTGGGCTATTTTGCTTCCATAACATATCTTCTTTCTGCTTGCTGCTGGCAAGAACATTTCCAATATACATATTTAGGTGTTTATTTGTTTGCGACTTTGTTTGTGACTGTATATTTCCCCTAAATTTACAACAAGAATTTCATAAGCAACACACACTCCTGCTGCTGCGGTCTGCACCAGTGTATCAGCGCAGGTGAAGGGACATCCCACTGTGGGGGACGCAGCACTGAGGCACTGAAGACGAAACCCGGTGCCTCAACTCCATTATATGGGAGTCCGAAAACACCCATTGCGGGAAATGCAGGACTGTGGCAGTAGTGAGTGTGGCCACCTCCACTTTTAATGAAGGTGCCTCTGCCTTGCTAAGTGTTACAGAGAGCCAGTGTCTTTAGAGCACAGTTATAAGTGCCAACGCAGAGAAGGTTGGTGATATGCTCAGGTTAGGGTTAGGGTTAGGGTTAGCTCTCAAGAGCTGAGGCAGTCACAATCAGGAGTTTGAGCACAGCTAAATACTAAAAAGACGAGAAGGGCTGGATAACTAGGATAACTCAGACATGGGTCACTAGGTTTTGTTGTGCAGGACAGATGTACAACAATCTAAGGTGGCAGTTCTACTTGTGGCAGTGAGCGTGTGTGTGTGTGTGTGTGTGTGTGTGCATGTGTTTCTTTTGAGTTAAAGGCCATACATGCAATGCTATTTTAGTTATTAAATGTTATTGCATTGTTCTATTGTTCTATATTTATGTTATTAGACATGTTCTATATCATTGTTGCTAATGATATGATTAGATAATGCATCTGTAAATTGCGGCTTCCAATACAAATGTATTAAATTTTATAATATACAGTACTATGTAAAAGTACTGAACATTCACAAAGGTGTTTTAGGCTGGTATGGAAAGAATGCTTTAAAAAAAGAAATGTTAATAGCTTGTTTTTTGTTTGTTTTGGGGGTGGGGTCTGTTGGGGGGGGCTGTTGTTTGGAACAACCCCCCTACTGAGTTACTTCAAAAATTGTGTGCAAGTGTAGCAAGAAGAATTTATGCTGTTTTGAAGGCAAAGGGTGGTCAAACCAAATACTGATCTGATTTGATATAGATTCATCTTTTATTCATTTAATTTGCATGTCATTACATGACAAAACTAAACTATTTGTCAGGGTTGGCCACGCCTCCTCCCGTCATTCCTCGACGGGTTTGTTTTGGTGGCCATGTGTGTCCTAAGTCCCTCCTTGTGTTTTTGTGATCCCCGCCCCTCGTTTCCATGCACAGGTGTTCCCAGTTTGTGTCTGTATTTAATGCCTGTCGTTTGTCTTCTCGGGCGCGGATCATTGTACTATTGTATGGGTGTGTATTGTGTTGCCAAAGTAAACCGTATGTTTTTTCAGCTTGTTGCCTACCTTTGTTAGTGCTTTCGTTCGTGTTTGTTTCCCTGCCTTTCGTGTATATAGTGCTTGTGTTACTTCCTTGTTTTCGGGATAGTTTTTTTCCTTTGTCGTTATTATTTTTGTTTCGTAATGTCTCGGCGTTACAGTCGCCATTCGGACTCTCTAATGGATTTGACCCAAGCCTGTTTTTTCGACTATGATTATGGAATGCCCTTCAATAAATCTCGCTCTCCTCAAAGTCTGTGTTCGCCACCTCCCTTCACGCCTCACACGGCGTCTCACCCCTTACAGAATGATCCGCCTAACAAGAACACAGCGAGGAGGCGAGGCTCTGGTAAGTTCCCTCGCTGTAACGAGACCTTCGCTGCTTTCACGCAGTTTCAGTCTCCAGTGTTACAGCGCGAACAAGCCAGAGATAAGAACTCCCCCGGCGCTGCGGGGACAAGGGAGTCTCGTCGCCCTCGAGGTAAATCACAGTCACTCCTCGTTCCGACTGTTTTTTGCGACGAGATCCCAAATAAGCGCTATGTGTCTGCCCATCTCGGTGAACACTGCAGGGAGGAGCACCCTGCAGTGCGAGATTTGGGCAGGCGGGAGGGATGTGCAGACGAGCGTTGGCTCAACTCTCGGCTCGCTCTCAAGAGCCATTGCGAGCTCCCGGTGCCTCGGACGAGGCGGAGACGTCGCAAGGAGAGCGACCGAGAGGCACCTGTTTCTGTATATTTCTCCAGACTCGACCAGGTTCCAGTGGAGAGTTTCCCGTCCCCGGTTTCGAGTCCCGCGGCCGCAGCGCCTCCTGTGGTCGTCACAAGTATTACTCCGGCCATCCAGACGACCCAGGTGAAGGGCACAACGGCCTCTGCAATCCGGAAGGGGTCATGTCTGGTTCCTTCGACCCAGGCCGGGTCGTTAATGGCTCCGGATGCCCCGGTCCCGGCGTCCACGGGCCCTCCGCTCTCTAAAATCCCCGCTGCTCCCCTGGGGGATTCTCCCAAGAATTTTTTGGGGGGGAGTACTAGCCAGGCTCGAGTGCGCGAGGCCCAGGAGGGGCCGGCTCGAGTGCGCGAGGCCCAGGAGAGGCCAGCTAGCGTTCCGGAGGCCCAGGAGAGGCCAGCTAGCGTTTCGGAGGCCCAGGAGAGGCCTGCACGAGTGCCGGAGGCCCAGGAGGGGTCTTCTACGTCTCCTGAGACCCAGGAGAGGCCTGCACGAGTGCCGGAGGCCCAGGAGAGGCCAGCTAGCGTGCCGGAGACCCAGGAGAGGCCAGCTAGCGTTCCGGAGGCTCAGGAGGGGTCTTCTACGTCTCCTGAGACCCAGGAGAGGCCTGCACGAGTGCCGGAGGCCCAGGAGGGGTCTTCTACGTCTCCTGAGACCCAGAGGGGGTCTTCCACGTCTCCTGTGACCCAGAGGGGGTCTTCCACGTCTCCTGTGACCCAGAGGGGGTCTTCCACGTCTCCTGAGACCCAGAGGGGGTCTTCCACGTCTCCAGAGACCCAGAGGGGGTCTTCCACGTCTCCAGAGACCCGGAGGGGGTCTTTCATGTCGTCTGCAACCCCGAGGGGGTCTTTCATGTCGTCTGCAACCCACGAGGGGGTCTTCCACGTCTCCAGAGACCCAGAGGGGGTCTTTCATGTCGTCTGCAACCCCGAGGGGGTCTTCCACGTCTCCAGAGACCCGGAGGGGGTCTTCCACGTCTCCAGAGACCCAGAGGGGGTCTTTCAAGTCGTCTGCGACCCCGAGGGGGTCTTTCAAGTCGTCTGCGACCCCGAGGGGGTCTTCCACGTCACCTGACTTTACGCCCCCGGGTACCACTGGCCTGCCGCGGCTGGACGTCCCAGCAGCGCCTTCTGTGGACCCGGGTCTACCAGTGTGTTCGTCTTCCTTGTTTCTGCCCTCTAGTGTTCCTGGTGTGGTGTTTACTCGTGTTCAAGTATCTGTTGCAGTTCCTGTGTCTTTTTCTGTTTCTGTTCAGTTATCTCCAGGTTTGTCTGTGCCAGTGCCCGTTTCTGTTTCTGTCCCTGTTTCCATTCCTGTGTTTGTACCAGTTCCCCTGTCCGTTGCCTGGGCTTTGCTGGGTTTTTGTTTTTAGGCGCCCTCGGGTGCGGTTCGCCTTTGAGGGGGGGTTCTGTCAGGGTTGGCCACGCCTCCTCCCGTCATTCCTCGACGGGTTTGTTTTGGTGGCCATGTGTGTCCTAAGTCCCTCCTTGTGTTTTTGTGATCCCCGCCCCTCGTTTCCATGCACAGGTGTTCCCAGTTTGTGTCTGTATTTAATGCCTGTCGTTTGTCTTCTCGGGCGCGGATCATTGTACTATTGTATGGGTGTGTATTGTGTTGCCAAGTAAACCGTATGTTTTTTCAGCTTGTTGCCTACCTTTGTTAGTGCTTTCGTTCGTGTTTGTTTCCCTGCCTTTCGTGTATATAGTGCTTGTGTTACTTCCTTGTTTTCGGGATAGTTTTTTTCCTTTGTCGTTATTATTTTTGTTTCGTAATGTCTCGGCGTTACAGTCGCCATTCGGACTCTCTAATGGATTTGACCCAAGCCTGTTTTTTTTTTCGACTATGATTATGGAATGCCCTTCAATAAATCTCGCTCTCCTCAAAGTCTGTGTTCGCCACCTCCCTTCACGCCTCACACGGCGTCTCACCCCTTACACTATTAACAGGACTGTTTTTGAAAGCATTCTTACTATGCAGTATGTTTTCTACATCTGCATAACTCTCATATAATACTGTATATATATGTAGTTTGTTTTCTCAAAATTTGTTTTATTCTCTACAGTCTGAGCCAGAAATCTGCATTAGTACTTACGCATACCAAATTTTCCAGTCTTATCCATTCAGAAGGTTTTTACAGAGGGGATTATTTATCATTTTATGCATAAACATGGTAAGAAATGTTTTTTTTTATGAATGGTGATAGTATTTGAGTATTTATATGGAGTGACAAAAAGAGATACAAAATTCACTCTGTAAAAACCCTTTTCAATAAAATGAAACAAGAATTTTGAACCTAAACTACTGTTAAGATTTGTTCTTAAAATGTATTCAAATATGTCCATATTTAATTAGATTATACCTCATATGCATAAACATAAAACCTTTCATACAAAAATATTTTATTTAACAGTACGTTATTGGCCTAATGTAAGTAATCAATTGGGGGACTGTCATGGTGATCTCTACTTACATCTTTTACCATATTCACCTGTAGTGTCTTGCCTTAAAACCAAACCAAACTATTAAGTATTTAATTCATATATCTGAGTAGTACACTACATTTTGTTTTAACAATTTCCTCTTATGAAAATCTGTTTGCATAATGGTAATTTATTAGAATTACTAGTGAACACATTCCAAAGGTAAACATGTGAAGAAATGTGAAATGTATGAGTGTTATTAAAATATAGTTTTTCCTTTAATCTTCCTTCCATCTTTCCTTCTTTGGCAGCCTATTTTAAATCTCCATTTAGTAATATAAATGAAGGAAAGACACTGGCCCACAAAGGTATGAGAAAAACATTTACAGAATATTATCATACACGTCAGCTCTCTAAGGCTGATAACTTAATCTGGTTTATCTGCATATTTTAAGTAATATTCATTCTAACTATCCTCAATCGACGATCATTCATTGATCCTTCGGCCCTCTGCTTTGTCTTCACTGTAGCATTTTCCCCAGCTAACAGAGAACGTTCTCACAATGTTGGCTAATGTGTAAACGTGTGGGAGGAAACTTTCTCAAACTAATGTTAATGGAACAATCTCTAAAACTTATGCAGCCTGTTAAAGGTTCTCCCTTTGTTACTTCGAAGTGATCTACATGCAACGGTAGGCTATATGAAGTGGTTTAAAGTTTCTTTTTTAAAGATTTTAAAGAATAATGCAGTTGTCAAAGCAACACTTTTTGAAGCATTCAATCTTTGTCTGAAACAATATTTAACACTTAATGCACTACATTAATATTTGAGTTAATCAATTACTTTATCCTAACCTGTAATTTATCTTGACAATGCATAAAAGATTCTTCAGGGTTAGGAGAAGTATATATTTTCCACACTGACTGTTACCAAGGTGACAGAGGTAGCTAGGTTAAAAATGTGCAGAGAGGAAAAAGGAAGGTTCACCCCAGAAGGTGTCATGTAGACATGTGGGGTATCAACCATACTCAAGCGCTGTTTGATAGCCCACACCTTTCACTTCGTATTATAACATATAACGCAGTCTTTGTATAACTATAAGAAGGTATAACAATAGTTTAGTATCTTGAACTAAACTTTAAATTCAACTGAACAATTGACGTGCTATTTAACGTTAGCTAGCTAACTACTTTAGGTAACTTGTTATTGCTAGCTAATGTTAGCTTAGTTTAGTCAAGCGCTAACATAAGCTGATTATACTCTATTATACTCATTTTTTTATTTTGGCATAAGATAATGAGCAGTTCCTTTCCTGTAAAAAATATTTTTAAGATATTTTGTAAACTTATATTTCCAAATTAATTAAAGATTATCGTGTTAGTTACCTAAAGTTAGCCAATAGCTAGGTTAGACTGATAAACTAGCTAGCTAACTAGCGGGTTACCAGATTGCTAAACATTTGTTTAAAGTTAACCTAGTTAACGCTAGATAAGTTAAGTAGGTTAAGTTAGCTTGCAAGTTGTTAGGGAGACATAATTTGACTGAACGCCTTGCTGGTGGTTTAAATATTACGCTTTATCCTTCTCATATTTGCAGAGAGAGGTAACTAAGAATAAAATAATAAAAAATGTGTATTGAAAACAATTATTAGAATAAAAAAGAATACTTAATAATAATGCGTATAATGTTTTTGTGCTAAACACCTTGGCAAAAAAGCCCTCACAAACAATAGTCACTGTAACAAAATCACCTAAGGAAATTGTTTAGCTACTAGATTTCGTGTTGGATGTTCTAATAAAGTGAATTCTCAACATATTAATATAAAATGTATTTTTTCGAAAGTAGCCTTGGAACAAAACGTTTTAATATTGTACAAGCACACATGCGTTTTGTCGTGCACGTAATGTATGTATTTATTTTAGCTCTGTTGATAATAGCCAGCAGGCTAGAGTGCTACGGCTGTCGGGCCAAACAATACATAAGTGCAAAGGAAATTTGTTAAAAAATAAAATAATTGAAGTGATCAAATTTGATAGAAAATTGTCTTTAGAAAATGTTCGTGTGGCTAGATACACGTTTGAGAACTGAAAATATAATTAATTCATTCATTATTCATTATCCGTACCGCTTATTCCCCGCTAGTCGGGTCACAGGGGGGCTGGAGCCAATCCCAGCATCTCCGGGCGAAGGCAGGGTACACCATGGGCAGTTCGCCAGTCCACCACATGGCCAACACGCACACACACACACACTCACACCTACGGGCAATCTAAGTGACCAATCAACCTAGGATGCATGTCTTTGGACTGTGGGAGGAAACCGGAGTACCCGGAGAAAACCCACGCAGGCACAGGGAGAACATGCAAACTCCACACAGAGCAGCCCAGACCGAGAATCAAACCCAGACCGCCTTGCTGTGAGGCGACAGTGCTAACCACCACACCACCATGCCGCCCTGAAAATATAATTAATTTATTTAAAGAAGAAATGGTTTTGGAAGCCATGTTATCATTAGTAATAATAATTGTCAACTTACAACTAGAAAGGGAGTCAGAAATACTCAAATCAAAGAGTTCTTGTACAATATTAAAGCTTAGGTCAAAATCTTTTAAAGATTATTTTATTATTTAAATATTTTATTTTATTATTTATCTTGTTAATAACTTAATAAGGGTTCATTATATCCTCTAATTTATGTTGTAAATTGTTTGTGGTGATCTTTGTTTTATTTCTTTATTTTCTTCTTTTTTGCAGTGAGATGAGGCTTTTGAACCCAATGTGAAACTGTTTAGTATGGTGGAAAGTATTGTGCTTTTAAATACCCTTTTTGTCTGGGTGGACTTTCAGGGTCTTAGAACAGCAGCACGTCAACACAGAAAAACTACAGAACCTTCTGGAAGACCTTACGATATGCTCTGCATAAGGGGTCAAGGTTAAGTCTCACCATAGGTCCTCATTAGGTCCTTAAACATGTTACACACTACAGGGTTACTCATAACATGGCAGTGGTTTTCAATCCAGGACCAGGATACTCTGCATTTTATTGTTTTTAACTGGGCCAACTAATCATCAAATTAACCTAAACCTCCTTTTGGGTGAAGCAGGTGTGTTAGAGCAGAGAAATCCCAACAGTGTGATGAATAAATTGGACTAGTTTCTGAACCAAGGTTGTTCTTTAAGATATGATTTATGCTTGTTCTTTGATATGTTTCAACATTATTTTTGTGTTGAAATGTATTAGCAGGCCTTGACAGATGTTTGTTGTTGTGGTTCATTGGTTAAAATGTAAACAATGGTTTTTATGTAATTACAAATATAAATATAGTTCATTGTGTATCCTATTCCCAGGTCTGTTTAAATCTGGCAGCTGGTTACTTTGAACACCACATGCAGGTCAAGGGATTGCAGTAACATTATTCATTATATTCTTATAAGCATATAGATACCTCTTTTGCCCATCAATATTTCTATTCATTTTGATTAAAAAAAATATTATCCAAATTGATTTAGTTTAATTCATTGATGATTGGTTTTCAACAACAAAAACAAGAATTATTACTATAAGAAACTTTTTTCCTTAAGTCCATATTTTTGCTTTCATTTTGTGTTGAGATTGCATTATTACTATTGATAAATGATATTATTTATTAATAAAACAATTCATTGGTGTGAATGAGGTTGAGGTAATGTTTTGGGAAATGTTCTAATAACGTATCAATAACCCTAAGAACATTAAGAAAAGCATATCAAAATCTATCTATAAACGTTCTTAGAACATTCTAAGACAAGGAGTCACGAATGTAATATTATAGGTGCAAATGAGATTGAGGTAACATTCTGAGGACATTTTTCTTACTTAAGAAAAATCTTACTTAAGAAACATGTTCTGGGAATATTAAGAAAACCAGATATTTTCGCATTCAGAGGACACTGCAATGCTACCACAACAAAGATGGAACGTTAGGGGGACGTTCTGACAACGTAATTTTGTTAGCTGGGTCAGGCATGCAGTCTGGAAAGGGATGGGAAGTAGGTGGAACGTTACACATTCAGGATCACTGGGTGGTTATTGCTGTGGGTTGGACTGTGAGATTGGGCCACTGTCTTCAGACCTCGTGTACACACACACACACACACACACACACAGCACGCTCGCACACACTGCCCCCATGTCATCCTCCTCTCCTCTTACTCTCCTGTCCTGAGTTCTAGCAATACCCTCTGTTGTTGTAGCGCTCCGCGCTACAAAATGGAGGGGATGGGTGAACGGCAGCGGCGTAGAGTTCCCGGGGGCTCGTAGGGGTCGTAGGGCGTGCTGGAGATGGGGGTTAAGCGTAGCGATGACCCCGCCATCCCCGATATGTTGTTCAGACTGCGAGATTTCTCATAGCCTGTGGCTGTGGTGTGTATTTTATTTTGTTTATTGTTATTTATTTTTTAGTCAGTCAGGGTCAGTTTATTCGTGGTATTGTGTGTGTGAGTGTGTGCATGTGTGTGTTTGTGTGTGTGTGTGTGTGTGTGTGTATGTGAGGGTGTAGGGGGCACATCCAGGTTTAGGTGTGGAATTAGTAATTTTAATGAATGTTAATGTGGAGTTAAAGTATTTGACATCAAAAGTAATGGGTTGATATGATGTTTTTAAGAGATTAAGTTTTGGGCAGGGTAAGCATGATGCGAGGAATGATACATCCGGTTGTTAGTGTGCAGTGGGCAATCATAATTATGATGTTTGTAAAGTGAGATATGAAATAAGAGAAACTCAAACAAATGAAACAAAAAAAACAAATATATAAGCACAGGGAGACACATAAAGGAGAGACAAAGACACACACACACACACAGACACACACACACATACACACACACAGGACAAGACAGGACAAAACAAGAAAATGCGAATTATGAAATATGTCATACATTTCTTTTTCCAAAAATCCACCACAAAAAAATAAGATCACAACACAGAATCCTTCATAGGCAAAAAACTCCTTAAAAGTGCATACACTCCACTGGTTGAAGGAAACACCTGCTGAAAACTTGTAGTTCGTGTTTGCTCCACAGGGGGGCGGTATACAGTGCAGAACACTGTCACCTGTTGTGTTTCGGTAAACCAGGGGCAGAGAAGCACGGCGGTCTAGCGTCAGTCGGGCTCAAGCCACACCTCTGGCCTGTCCCAAGAGGCCCAATGCTGCAAGAGGTTGTCAAGGTCACCACTAGCCATTTCGAGGGCACAACCCTAAGAGTGAGTCAGCAGTTTGTTCTTCAGTGATCTAGTGTCTTACCTAAATTCTAAAACTAGAACACTCCCAAGTTGGAGTCATTAATAATGTTAAATGGTGATGGAACTTCGGTACTGCCCGGACCTCACAGGCCAGACCTCAGTGACACCCTGGACAACCTCCCACAACCTCTGCAGTACTTTAATAGATGTCACACTTCCCTTGATTATGTGGTCATAAAGCCTTCATTGGATTATCATAAGCAAGGCAATGGTGTTGATAGAAATTATTCACAGCATAGTTTTGAGGAATTAAATGTCTCTTCTGTACACATGTAGTAATATATAAAGTTGACTTATGCTCATGGCTGTGTCAAGCAGTGAGTCAGGTTTGCCGCTTTGGGACCAAGCTTTCAAGTGAAGTGCAGATACAACAGCTTCTTTCCACCCACATATAGTTCTTTCCTTCATCTCTTTCTCTCTCTCCCTGTCTTTCTCCTCATTCCCTTTCCTTCCCCTTTTCTGTTTCCCTGGAAGAGTGAGAGGTACAGGTGGGGGGAATTCTGCTGTATTGTTTACCACACGACGGCACACGGTGAGGAGAGCACACCGGAGAAGGGGAAAAACACACACACACACACACACGTACACACACGTACACACAAGCACATACATACGCACAAACACGCGGCTCCAAAGAGGATTTGGTCATTGATGTCATGCTCCTTTACATCAGTGTCTAGCAAAAAATGCCCTCTTGTTCTTTACATCTCTATTTGTCTCTTGCCTACTCTCTCTTCCTCTTTGTTTCCTTCTCTTTCTGAAATATTCCCAATTTCTCTAATTTTCTTTTTCACTCCATCTCACACATCCCTCTGTCACTGTACCATGGCCGCTTGAGCAGACGAACAGAGATCTGAAATATACATGAAAGCCCTCAAATAGACGAGTTTACTGACTCAGCCATACGGCACACTTACACACACTTACACACAGACACACACACACACACACTTACACACACACAGACACACACACGTCACACACACACTTACACACAGACACACACTTGGTTAGAATGACATTCAAAAGATGGCAAGGTCATGCATAATCACAGACAAACAATGGAGTTCACTCATTATTGATAAACACTGAAAAGGAAATAGACATGTGCACCTAAAAACACAAACACTACAAACACAGAGACACAGGTACAGGGATGAAATGTTACTGATGAGACACACACACACACACATTTGCTTCAAAACAATGACATAACAAATTACATGACACATTTACCTATTCACACATGCTAAACAAACAAGTCCATACAAACACATGCTACAGTAGTGTAACTCAGGCCATGTCCACACATAGGTTTTAACTAAAATATTCATATATTAAAATAAATAAATATTCAAATATTAACTAAAATATTCATCTACATCGTCAGGGATTACAAAAAAATCTACACAAAATGCAAAAAGCATCTGACTAATCACTAAGGATTCGTCTTTGATGTAAAGCCGAAGCAAAGCACTCAAAGCACTCAAAGCACTCAAAGACTTGAGTGGAGTCCTTGACAATTTTCTTGCTACTCCTCAGCAACAACCATTTCTCAAATGTATCCCACCAGCTGCTAGACTGACCGGACCTGGTCCTAAATCGCTGGATTTGTGGTAAAGTTTGTACCTTCATGTAGGTGGATTTAAAAGAGAGCAGTGCAGTCTGGTACCTCCGCACTGCAGTGTAAAGTACAACTAATCCCATGACTCGCCATGTTAGCTCTGACGCATGCTCTGTTAATAAAGACAGAAACAGATGTGCAAGTTGAGATGTGGTGTTGTTGTTATAAAGTAAGTACCACAATAAACAGGTTTCAAAATGTCCACCCTAGAGGACAGGAAGCCATAATACAGGTTTCCAAACATTTTGTGTTGACAGGGCGTTTGACTGAGTGGCAAAGGTATTGCTTTTTGTAGCTATTTCTAGGATTCTAGGATAATGTTTTTATAGAAAACCCCCCCACACACACACATTCACATACACACAGTATATACTTGCTGGTTATATATTATATTTTTGAAGTAAACTTAATGCTATGAAGTTTTACCTCAGTACTGACTTCAGTTTTAAAGGTAAACCGCTACAAAATCTCTCACAGATAATAAGAATTAAGTATCAATAGAATTTGGACAAACAATAATGCACATTAAAACTGAGTCTGTAATAGACCTCACAGTAGTTTATGTATGCCTATTCTAACATAATGAACTTTGCTGTTTAATTAACTGCTGATTTTACTAAGAAACATAATGTACTTTATTAGAAGCCTTAATCACACTGCACCGAATACCTTAAACACCACACAAATTATAAGTTGCAGAACACCAATGTAAAAAATATAAATACCTGTAGCAGAGCATCTGCACGTGTAGCAATACCCATCAATAGCCACATATTGGCGTATGTCTTATTAAAAAAAATGAGATCATAGAGTAAAGTAGCTGTGATATGTTAAATACCATATTAACATGTTAAATACCTACCCATAGTCACACTTTAGATATACTGGCACTTCACTGGTGATCTGGATGCATATGGAAAATGAGATGAATATTAGTCAGACAATGGAAAGTGAGAAAGTGAAAATGCACATGTGCACACACACATATACACATAAAGAAGACACGTGCACACACACATATACACACATGAAGAAGACACGTGCACACACACATATACACACATGAAGAAGAACTGAGAGGTATCAGAACCAAACATCAAAACCAGCTTTACAGTAACCATTTTGCTAGCAAACACCTGCTACACTACACAATCATGGTGTCAATCGGAGTGTTCAGTAGCGACCCTCAACCCTGGACCTCAGGGCTGTCTTCATGGAGACAGTTTAGCTCCTGCTGGTGCATAACAACTGATCCATTCTGGGTTCTGAAAAGGTATCGATCAGGTGTGTTAAATGAGGGTTGGTGCTAAACTCTGCAAGAAGGTAGACCTCGTGGGAGCAGGGTTAGGGACGACTGCAACAGATGGGAATTAAAATGGTCAATTTTAGATCTAGGCTACTGTTTCACATGATAGTCTCTCCATTAAATGAGTAGTATTAGTAATCTCTAAATTAAATGAACACTAGTAATTCTACTGAGCAGTTCTGAACCTGTGCACATGTGGGTGTTGTGAGACCTCATGAGCTCTAAAGCATTCGTGTCATGAGGCTGTAGATGCACAGTGATTCATAATGCTGCTCAAAGAAGCCTGTTCCTACATTATGTCCATGTGTATTGATCGATGGGCATTTAAAAATGAAGAGGGCTCATATTGCCCACAATTAAGTCCTATTGATCTGGCCACAGCCAGAGCACAAATTGCTGTGACAGTGGTGGACGGTGCAGAAATGTGCAGTTTGCAACACGAGAGCTTCTCAGAGACGTATGTAACTTCAGGTCTTTGGCAAAGTTGCTAATTAGCTTAATTTGAATTAATCTATATAGCACCTAAAAATGTAACAAGGTGCTTCAAAGCAGGAATAGAAATATATATATATATATATATATATATATATATATATATATATATATATATATATATATATATATATAATATAAATATGAAATAACAGAGGACGGTACTGTGGTAATGGTGCGTTTAGACAGCGGTCTGTATGTTTGGATATTTAAGAGTTTTTAAGAGTTTACAAATAGGAACTTGAACTTGGACAGCTAACAAAGTCGGAAACATCAGCGGTTATATTTGCATATGAAGCACAACTGATGAAGGAGCTCTGTCTGAAAAATGCTATTTCTATATAGGACAAAATAGAGGATACTATTTCTACTATACTGCACTGCAATTTCTACTATCTCTCCCATTGAAATGGAATATATCGGTAGTGTAGTATTGTTTTTAAGCTGATCAGCTACTTTGTCAAAGCCTGAAATCATATATGTGTGTGTGTCATAATGTGTGTATTGTAAAGGACTCTGAAATGTATTATTCATGGGAGAAACTCCTAAGTTGCCAATGTAGAATGTAGAATGTAGAATACCAATGATGGTAATTATGAGTTACCAGTTCTTAAAAAGTAACTCTGCAACCCATGTTGCACCACTGGCCCACAGCATAAAACTACATTACCCATCATGCATGAGCATCTAACTTATATTTGTGAAGTGTTGCACAGACAAAAATAGTTCACATAGTACCAGCAATCATGCTAAGGTCAAAGGTCGTGCAGACAATCCAAAAAGAGAAGAAAGAAAGAAGGAAAGGTTATGAGATGATAAGGATTTGAATGTTTGAAATGAAACAACATATGACTACAGTCTGCAAACCACTATGAGATGATATGGATATGTTACATTGAGGTACTACACTTATTACATTATTACAGGAGTAATAATTATTTATATATACATGTAATACTGACCTTCCTCAGTATGTAGGATATGAGTGATCATTTGTTTCCTTTTTTAACTTATTTGTTTATTATAGAAGTCAAAAGGGATACATTTGATATTTATAAGAATAGATATAAACACACACACATACATATATTTACATAAACACAAACACACCCACAAACATACACACGCTAACATAAGAAGTACGGGATATAGCAGAAAGGAGGCAGGAGAGATAGAGGGTAGAGAGAGGCAGAGGGTACAATGCTAAATGCCCTTGTGTGGTGTCACAGTATTTTACTGCAGTCTGACTGGACTCTTAGCTACTTCATACACTAATGCACAGAGCAGCAGAGATATGAATGTCCACACGTGCGTCCACACACACACACACACACACACACACACATTAACACACAGAACAGAATGCAGAGCACCAAGGATTTTACAGCACATGATCAGAACACTTTAACACCCAGAGCAATATATATATGTGTCTGTGTGTGTGCATGTGTGTGTGTATGTGTGTATCAGTGTATGAGTGTATGCTTGTATGTGAATGTGTGTGCATCCTGGGTATCAGCAAAATGTCCCCACAATGTCTCCAATTTTCAATTCCAATTGATCCCAGGCATCAAAGTGGGAACATTTGGTTCTCTTCAAGTGATATTATGTCCAACAAAGGAGTACACACACACATATTAAACCAACACACACACACACACACATATTAAAACAACACGCACACACATGCAAACACAATCAGCACCCCTTATTTAGTATTCATCTATTTAGTACTTATTTTTGTTATCAGAAATGGAGTATTTAAACAAACAGGTGTAGCTTGCCCTGGACATTAAAGTGATGCGGAGGAAGCTTAGCTAGTCCACCCTAAAGCTGCAGCTGAGCCAGGCCTGAGGCTGGGGTTTAGGGTATTGGGGTTTAGGCAATTGTTGTTTAGGGTTCAGGGTATTGGGGTTTAGGGTTTAGGGTATTGGGGTTTAGGGTACAGGGTGCTGGGGTTCAGGGTATTGGGGTTTAGGGTTTAGGGTATTGGGGTTTAGGGTACAGGGTGCTGGGGTTCAGGGTATTGGGGTTTAGGGTTTAGGGTATTGAGGTTTAGGGTACAGGGTGCTGGGGTTCAGGGTATTGGGGTTTAGGGTTTAGGGTATTGAGGTTTAGGGTACAGGGTGCTGGGGTTCAGGGTATTGGGGTTTAGGGTTTAGGGTATTAGGGTTTAGGGTACAGGGTGCTGGGGTTCAGGGCATTGGGTTTTAGGGTTCAGGGTATTGGGTTTTAGGGTTCAGGGTATTGGGGTTTAGGGTACAGGGTGCTGGGGTTTAGGGTATTGGGGTTTAGAGTTGTAGGTGTGGGGGTTTAGGGTTCTGGGTATGGGGTGAAGCACGTCCACTGCGAGGTTGTGCAGTTTGGCCTTACCTTTCCTCTGTCTTATTAGAGTCGGTCCAAATGTCCCTGTGTCTGTCTGTCATTTAATCAGCCACACATCAGTGTGTTTGCAACTCACCTTACGCAACCTTATGCAACATACAGCATACAGACACCTACCCAGACACACACACACTCAAACACTCACACACACACTTGTAGGAGGTCCTAAGCACTGGACTGGTGAAGTTGCTTACTGGTGAAGTTGCTTGAGTGTGGTCTCATAGTCATGCCCCACAAGCCCCCACCCATGGTGTACAGTGGTGCACAGTGTCTGGATCACAGAGTAGTGTAGCAAATCATGTGGCAGTGGAAGCCTGGGGCTAACCTGAGCATGAACTCTCAAACAGCCTCAGCCTGACCTTTGACTGACCTTTGACCTTTTCCCTGGGGGAGCTTACACATCCCAAAGGGTCAAAGGTCAGTGTAGGTAGAGCAAGAAGACACGATACACAACACGATAAGCCACGACCAAAACACCACAAACACGCATGCACGCACGCACGCACACACACACACACACACACACACTCACACAAACAGCAGAGAGAACACTAAAACAGGAAGTAGGATGAAGAAGCCCACATACAAACGCGTGATATGACATAACCTGAAGAAAGAGACAATACAGACCGTGTGAGATAGCACACGCAAATACACGCATATTCACACACGCACACACATACACAATCACGCTATAGTTCCATATTTAGTTCAAGTTGTTTAACGTGTTATGGTGGAGACGGCAAAAAAATTGCTTTCGTCAGTCCACAGTGGCCCACATGCTATCCTGCTCCCCATTCGAACACAGCCAGCATACCTGCACACAGCTACTTCCCTAGACCCTCACAGGGAGAGCAGGGTGGGTTTAACACACTTACTGCCTTCAGCACAGCGCTGGGTACGCAGGTGGGAACCCAGTCTGGGACCCAACATTTCCTTGCCCCCGTCTTTCCATTTCAAACTTCGCTAGGTGAATCTCACAAAGGCAAGAATCTGATTGGAGCACGGAGTTGAAAATGATCCCTGATTGGACCTTGGGGGATCACGCTTACGGACTGGCGCAGACCTTGTGTGAAACCCAGCCTTAACTCTTGCCCGGTTCATATGTGAAAACATATTCACAAACATAACGTAATAATGTACCCAGAAAAATACACTATTCTGAGGCTATAGGGTGGGTGGACAAAGTCGGCCCAGAACTATCCCTGCCTGTAACAACTCATGCATTTTTTAGGCTGTATTAGCCTGCATGTCTTTGTGTGTGTATATGTGTGTATTTACATGTACTCAGGTGTGTAAGGCTGTCCTATACAAACAGGGCCACCCACTGTGCTGAGCAGCATGCGAGCCGTGCACACGTTTTCACCTCTTGTCTGTGTAGAGTGTCATAGCGTTGTTTCCTCTCAATGGTTGGACCCAGGAGGAGGCGGAGTTTGCATGTAATTAAGAGTCCTCTGTCATATGCCTCTGTCCTGGTGTGGTGCGTGGTGGCGTTTGGTCAGGGTATTATAGATTTTGGAGGGTTTGCATGAAGATTTCATGTTCCACATGGAGGGATGTTGTGGAGGTGATGTGTGTGTGTGTGTGTGAAGCAGCAAAGAAGCAGCAAAGGAAAAAAAGTGAGTGAAAGGAACAGAATGAGAAGAGAAAAGGATTTCTGTGAAAGAGATACAGAGTGCAGGAATGGAAGACCAGGAGAAGATACTAAGGAAGAAATAAACAGAAGTGAAAGAGAGAAAATATCAAAAGTGTGTGAGAGAGAAGCTTAGAAAACAAGAAGAAAGCAGGAGAGTCCAGAAGAAAGAGAGAGGGAGATGGAGCGTGAGGGTGAAATGAAGAAAAGAATATACTTAAGAGATCCACATGGGCTCAGGTATGTAAATGGTGTCTGTAGCTCAGTGTGATATATATATATATATATATATATATATATATATATATATATATATATATATATATATATATATATATATATATATATATATATAGAGAGAGAGAGAGAGAGAGAGAGAGAGAGAGAGAGAGAGAGAGAGAGAGAGGAAGATGGATAGATCAATAGATAGAGAATAAGTATCGCCTGTAGTGATGTTTGGATATGCATGACTGACATCAGCTGAGTAATCCACACATGTAAATTAAAGACAGTGACAGACTTTCGATTTTTGATGCCAATGGGCACCTTGTTCCCTGTGTGACTTCAGCCTCCCCTCTGTGCTCAGACCGCCTGAGAGAAACAAGGAGTGTTTGCGTGGTGTCGCGTGCACTTGCGTGGGGAGCGTGTGTGTGGCGCGTGTGTGTGGCGCGTGTGTGTGGCGCGTGAGGGCGTGCGCACCTTTCCGGACGTTCCCGTCAGCGGGGCGGAACTCGCGCGTGTTGAGCAGGAAGCAGGCGCGGTCCTGCTGGTAACGTTCCCGTGTGCGCCCCACGGGACTGCGGTCATCCGGACTCAGGACCTGGTCGATGGTGGGACAGTCTTCATCAGCTAGGGCTGCATTTGCTGCATCGCCGTTCTGCTTTGAGTCTGAGGGAGCGAGAGAGAGAGGGAGAGAGAGAGAGGGAGAGAGGGGGAGAGAGGGAGAGAGAGAGAGAGAGAGAGAGAGAGAGAGAGAGGGAGAGAGAGAGAGAGAGAGAGAGGGGGAGAGAGAGGGAGAGAGAGAGAGAGAGAGAGAGAGAGAGGGGAGAGAGAGGGAGAGAGAGAGAGAGAGAGGGAGAGCAAGAATGTAGAACAAGAGAAGAAGAAGAGTGGTATTAAAGAAGCGCGGGGAGAGGGAGGAGGGTGGAGATGAGGAGGAGGATGAAAAGGAGGGATGCGAGGGTGAGAAGGGAGGAGGGTGGAGATGAGGAGGAGGATGAAAAGGAGGGATGCGAGGGTGAGAAGGGGAGAGAGAGGAAGAGTCGGAGTGAGGAAGGCGGATCAGCAGAGGAGATTCGTAACAAGACGGGAAGGTAATCAGAGCACACACACACACACACACACACACACACACACACACACACACACACACACACACACACACACACACACACAAACACACACAAACGCACACACAACTTGCTGTCGTCTCCTGTAGCGTGTGTGAAGCTGTCCAACACTGCGGAGTGTGAGAGCACTTTGCATCGCAGCATTAAGCAGGCTGGCTCTCTAGGAAGCAAAAGCTATTTTCTAAAGTGACAGCATGACGCGGGTTAGTGCATCACTCACACACCTGATTCAACTCAGCTAACGAGAACAGGGGAACCACCGTTCTCTTCTCATAGTATATTAATATGGTACAACTAATACTGCAATACTATATATAGATACAAGTGTAGATGATGGTGACTTTCACATTTCTGAATAGAGGAGAGAGTGAGAGAGTGATCACACGTGTCCAGGAGGAGTGAGGTTCAGTCTGCCTAGTCACAAAGCGAGTTAAATCTACAACTCACCGAACACAACCATTAGCGATCTGCAATAACCCCACGGAGCCCAGCAATCAGTTCAGATTTAAAACACTGACACTTAGAGAAATGAGTACATATCTAGCCATAGATTACAGCCATTGTTTATGAGGAAGTAAATTACAATGATAAAATGATCAGAAATGAAAATCATAATGACTAAAATCCTCCTGGGCTTTTCACTGGTAGGACTCTTGTTTGTGTGTGTGATTGTGTGTGTGTGTGTGTGTGCGTGTGTGTGTGTGTGTGTGCAAAGTGTTTAAGCTTGGCAGATGGAATGCTTTGGGCTCAAATTGACTCACCAGTTGATCATAAATATGAAATCAGCTATTATGGAGGCACTATGCCTCTTAAAACACACACACAAACACACACACACACACACACACACACACACACACACTGAGTACATTATGGTGAGCACTTAAATGTTCTGCATTGTTTCACCATCATCTCTATTTGCACCGTCACTCTGGAAAACTCTAGTCCAATTTCATTAAATTTTAAAGGAGAGCACGATCTAAAAGCACTTGAACAATTTAACATTTAAAAGATAAAAATTAAACCACAGAATCTTCTGTTAGTAAATAAGTGTCCATCAAATGTCCATCCTTTTGAATCACCTGACTGAATACACATTGAATGATAATGTATAGTTCTGTACAGCACACCGATAATACACCGGTTGCTCTTGGACATTTCAGTGCGTCTGTTCATATTCTGTTCGTATTCACTGTGCAGTGAGTATATTTACAGAAACTTCGTGTTCACCTCATCTCATTTGAAAGCTGAGATGTGTTAAAACCCACATGTAAACATTAGGGCCTCTGTATTGGGAACACGTACTACATGCTTATTCCATATCAGGTTTATTAAAACAGTGCATTTAGCAAACCTCACTTTAAAAGTTATGCTATAGTGCTGCAGTAACCACTGGCACCTCCCCACGCGTCTCCCAACTCCTAATCACGAGGGCAGAAAATAAATAAACAACATGGACATACAGAACATGCTTTCTTGTGATAAAACGGAGCCTGAAGTGGAGATTTGATACATTTCAGGATATTGATGTACAAGCAGACCAGCTCATTTATAGATATATACACAAAAGAGAAATCTAAATCAAATCAATATTTGGTTATGACCACCCATTGTCCTCAAACCAGCATAAATTCTTCAAGGTATACTCCCACAACGTCAATGAATTTTGTAAGATTATAGTCAAGTGTATGTCAAGATTATAGTCAATTACACCAAACAGGTGATAATGATCCTCTCATTCGTTCATTCATTAACGGAAACAGGCTCAGCTGTGTAGGAGGCATTAAACTGGGTGAGAAACATCCAAACTCTGCTACAAAGGTGCCGTTGTGGAAGACAGTTTCACATCAGGGATCATGCACCATGGCAAGACTGAGCACAGCAACAAGACACAAAGTAGATATTCTGCATCAGCAGGGTCTCTCCCACACAAGGATTTCATTGCACACTGGGGTTTCAAGATGTGCTGTATAAGCTCTTTTGAAGAAGCTCAAAGAAACAGGCAACTTCGGGACAGAAGGTCGGCCAAGGAAACGTAAAGCAGCAGATGAAAGGTAATGAATATCTGTGAAGCATGGTGGAGGTTCAACAGTGGAGCATGGTGGAGGTTCAACAATGGAGCATGGTGGAGGTTCAACAGTGAAGCATGGTGGAGGTTCAACAGTGGAGCATGGTGGAGGTTCAACAGTGGAGCATGGTGGAGGTTCAACAGTGACGCATGGTGGAGGTTCAACAGTGGAGCATGGTGGAGGTTCAACTTGAAACATTGTGGAGGTTCTTTGCAGGTTTGAGGCTGCATTCCAATAAATTGGGTTGGGGATATGGTCAGGATTAATGACGTCCTCAATGCTGAGAAATACAGGCAGATACTCATCAGGCAGCACCATCTGGGAGGTGAGATGGTATCTACAGCAGGACCCAACATACAGCCGATGTCATTAAGAACGATCATAAGCCTGAAGGTGAACAAGGAGTCCAGAAAGTGATGGCATGGCCTCACAGACCCCTAACTTCAACATGATTGAGTCTGTCCGATATAATTTGAAGAGACAGAAGGATTTTAGCAAGGCCACATTCCTTTAAAAACTGTGCTCAGTGTACCTAGCAGAACTGATGCTGATTTGAAGGTTGGTCACAACAAATATTACATTTTTGATATTTTCTTCATTTCTCTTTTGTTCATTCACTTTGCATTTTGCTAATTAACAAAAATCAACTATTAACACTTATATAAAAAATTTCAACCTAAAGCTTGCGCAAATATTGCACAAGGATCGAGTATTGCACAAGGATCGCGAATACATTTGAATACATTTGGCTTTTTCCTCACCTCTGTTTATCTCTATGATCTCCTCCTGAGCAAGGGGGCAGTCTCCTGTCAGCCCTGCAGACCCAATCACCCCACCCAGCACGTTACCCAGGATTCCTTGGGGTGAGGCAGTTGCCATGGCGAGGGCATCGGGCTTGCAGTAGTTGGGCGACCCAGGCTGCGGCGCTCGTGGGATGTGCTTGTTCTTCTTCTTGGGCAGCTTCTGCTTGGCCATCGCCAGGGAGTAGTACATACCGAAGTTGTTGACGATGACGGGCACAGGCATAGCGATGGTCAGCACGCCCGCCAGGGCACACAGAGCACCCACCAGCATCCCCGACCACGTCTCCGGGTACATGTCGCCGTAGCCCAGCGTCGTCATGGTCACCACAGCCCACCAGAAGCCGATGGGGATGTTCTTGAAGTTGGTGTGGGCGCTGGCCGTGGGGTCGTCTGGGTTGGCGCCGATGCGCTCGGCGTAGTAGATCATGGTGGCGAAGATGAGCACGCCCAGGGCGAGGAAGATGATGAGGAGGAGGAACTCGTTGGTGCTGGCACGTAGCGTGTGGCCCAGCACGCGTAGGCCCACAAAGTGCCGTGTCAGCTTGAAGATCCGGAGGATTCGGACGAAGCGTACCACGCGGAGGAACCCCAGAACATCCTTGGCGGCCTTGGAGGAGAGGCCGCTTAGCGCAACCTCCAGGTAGAAGGGCAGGATGGCCACAAAGTCGATGATGTTCAGCAAGCTCTTGAAGAACTCTACCTTGTCTGGGCAGAAGGTGACACGCATGAACACCTCGATGGTGAACCATATGACGCACACGCCCTCCACGTACGTCAGCCAGCTGTCCGTTACCACCTCGTACGAAATCTCCTCCCGCGTCACATTGCCCACTGTCACGTTCTCCGTCTTGTTGTAGATGGTGTTGAAGGCCTCGTGCGTCTCCATGCAGAAGGTTGAGATGGAGATGAGGATAAAGAGGAGTGAACCAAACGCCACATACTGCAAAGAAAGACAAAAAATCTTTCATAAAAATAAAGTACTCATATAAGTATCAGTAACACATTTTAAGTAACACATTTTTTAAACAATTTATTCATTCATACTAGGTAATCATATATAATTTGTACATTTATGTCTTTGTTTTAATGAGGGGTAAAGACAGCTCTGTCAGCTTATATATTAATTTTACAGCAAATAGATTACAAATAAACTGTGTAATATTTATTAAATACAGATTTTAATACAGATTGTCATTATGCCTGGTTGACACTCTGGCTAGTAAATCAGCAGTAATTACACACAACTGACAATGTATACTTGAGTAAACAACCTAAAAATATCCCAGCGTGATGCATTATACCTCCGTACATGTAACCGAGCTAATGCACCACTAATCAAGTGGCTATGGGCTTCCATAATGCCATGATGTTTACACGCCACGTCCTGCCAGGGCAGTCATGGAACGGGTGCGGGACATTAAAAGTGCAGGTTGTAATATGTTTTTGTCCCTGGGAAACATTAAGCGGTTCTAATAAGCCACCGTGTGTCACTGAGAAACCTGCCATCATCACAGATGTTCCTGTTTATAATGCAGCTGAGATCGCAATGACATCTACATACGATGTGCTGATCTGCTGATCTGGTCCACATTTTCCTACACGTTCAAGCTTGCTTTGCAAATTTGTGCTGTTGTTTTGGTCATTGATGCTTCTGCTGTCGTGTACGAAGCAATAGCTGCATAAAAGCATCTAAGAGGTGTCACTGATCCAGCTTTGATAGAAGATGCTCCGCCCATTTTACTCCATTTGCTAATTTTACACACCCTCTGGTCCTCCACCAGGTCCTGAGGTTAGTTGCAAGACCTGTCTTAAATATCCAGAAGCCCCCTGGTCTGGTCTAAATATGCCAGAGAGCAAAGAGGATATTCTCTGTAGGTGGAACATCAGGGCAATGCTTTCCTAGATGTAGGCTTCTCACTACCTCTTTCTCACATACACACACAACACACACACACACACACACACACACACACACCCTCACCGCTATAATAGATTACACATGTGCATGTACGCACCTGTATAACAGATAACACGCACTTATTTCATGTAAGGCACACTAATGTGCTTACAGGTGTGAGTATGTAGTGCAATTTGCAGTAGGATTATGGCTCTGAACACTCAAGGGTATAAACTCAATTAGGACTTTTAGGGATTTCTAAGTTTTCATGAATGGGTTACATTCTACAAGTTATGACACCTGCTATCAGGGACGTCGGCTCTGGTCTCTACTGTTCTCCATGGCTTTGTGATCTCAGTTGATGCCTCAGAATGAAATAAAGAGTGCTGTGTAGCGTCTGCGTCTGTGTCTGCGTCTGCGTAGCCTATCTGTGGAGCACTGTCAGTGGTCCTGGGAAATGATCATCTTAAAGAGACGTCTAATAGTGCAACCATAAGCAGAAGTCCAGCACAAATCATGAAATCATGTGGAAATGTTTTAAATGTCCACTAAATGTACCAAGCTTAAATAATATAAGTGTGGGGACCAAGAGTAATAGGAAATATAACACCCTCTCACACCACAAAGAACAAAGACAGATATACTGCACACTCATTGGACCTACACAGAAACACAGTAGGAGTGTAGATGCATTCACTTCCTGGCAGACATGAAGACCCACACCTATGTATACACACACACACAACTAGGATGCACATGGAGTGAAACAGGAGTGATTTCTTCTCCACTCCTCTCTCCCCTGTCATTACTTCTCACTCCATTCTACACCTTTTGGGTTTGTCTCCCACCATGTACCTCCATGATACCAAAATCCGCCTGCTTTTCCTGCCAGTTTAAAAACAGAATGGTAAAAAAGAGGTTAAAACTTTTGATGTCTGAAATAAATCATGAATTACAGAGAGGGGAGGGAAATATTGAGGGTTCGAGGTATAAAAATCAAATCATTGATAGGCAACACTTCCTCCACCCCCACTCTCTCTCTCTCTCTCTCTCTCTCTCTTCTTAGCCTGACCTACTTAGAAACTATTTACTGCAGTAACCAGCCCTCTGAGCTCAAACCCCCTTTCCTCTTCTCTCATCCCTCCATCTCTCTCTTCCTTTCACATGTCCCCTTTCTCTATTCAGTTAAGCATTTCTCTATTTTCTCTTTCCTTTTCTTTCTGTCTCACTAATAGCTCCATATTGCAAAGGCAGGATACCATGTAGCTCATAGAGTAGTCACGTGTGTGTGTGTGTGTGTGTGTGAGTGTGTGTGTGTGTGAGTGTGTGTGTGTTTTACAATCTCACATGGGTGAACACTGCAGTTCTCCTTTTGGTACAGAAGCCCTTCCTGGTTAACATACGTACTGCAGCTGAGGCCAGTAATCCACATTAAACTGTAAGTCTGGAAGTGTTTGTGTGTGTGTGTGTGTGTGTGTGTGCGTGCCTGTGCATGCATGTGTGATTAGACTGGAAGTGAGGAGGCATATTGATTTATTACCCTGATTTGATTTATGGAGCCATTCTCAAAATGACTTTATCTCAGCCTTTCAGGAGTTAGTTTTCCTACTTCTGTATTGTACAAATAGAATAAGCTTTTATTTCGATGCAGTGTTGAGGGCTCATGACAGAAATCTATACTGCTGTGCTGATGCTATAATGATGACTGCATTTTTATTTTAGAAACAAGTCAATATATGTGATTCCTACAATGACACTGTATACAATGTCTTTTATTGTTCTTCATTTGGAACAAAGCAAAACACATTCAGAAAGGGTATGTCTCGAGACCAGGTCATGTAAGAAGCACCTGAAATGTAGACGTATTTTGCCTACATCGCTGATGAAGACAGTCAACCGACAGATATGACAAAGCCAGTATGCAAAATGCGTTAAAAATCTCTCCACTGCAAAACATGTAACAATAGCAACACCCACCAGCTGCAGACTAAGACCACCGACCTCTACAAAGAGCTGAAGAGGATACGCTGAGGAGATTTCTGAAGTCATTTGTGAAACGATCCATTGAGAATCTAACTTTGTGTCCAGGATAAGGTGGTTGTGACCTCATGCTGGCCATGTGACTTCATGCTGCTGATGTATTCCTGTTTCCACTGAAAGAAGCATGTGGCCTACTTAACTGTTAGATTTCATGTGCGTCGCTTTTTAAATTGTAAGTAAGGTTTAGAACAGAGCAACGAGTTTGACCACAAATTACAAACACTTTGCTCACTCTTAATTTTCCTTATCTCAGAACTCAACTTCCAACACTCGAAATTCATGCAGTCAGGCTATTAAATCTGTGCTAGACAGACACAGAAAATAAGGTCAAGACTCCAAACCTAAGCACTAAACGGAGCAGTCGAAGGAAAACAACACTCAGAGAGGACAACAGGCAAAGAAACTCTCTTATGTCATTTCAGAAGAAGAGGCAGTGTAAAAGTTCTGGTTCTGTGACATTCGTATGCTGGAGTACTTAAGTCATTCCAAATCCTGATATGCTGGCCCCAAAACCAGACTGCATTGGTTCAATGGTATAACATTCACAAGATTTTAATTTAACTGGATGAATACTTTTTGATACATTTTTTCAAGAACTGCAATATTGGAGTTAAGAGCTTCTATAGGTACTAAGAGTTTTTTTGCCTTTGTAATAATAACAGCTATTTTGTGAAAATGTAGGTAAATTCCATGTTATTGATGGGCAGTATTGAGAACATTGGCTAATAATAAGCTGAAAGACCTGGAGAACACTGTTGATTTGTGTGAGACTAATGAGTTTGAATGAAACAAAACAAGATAGAAAAACTACTAATCTCTACTCAAACGTCTGCGAACTCTAACAATGGCATGTAATAGTAATAAATAAAAAGAGTTTATTTATATGGTCCTCCTTTAACGATTACACAGTGCATGTCAATGAATAATGATTTAACATACAAAATATATGTATAAAGTATAAAAGAATGTACATAATTAAAAGAGTTTAAAAACGAGCAAAAAAACTTTCTTGAATGTGCTTAAATAATGGAGCCCTCAGGTCATCTGGAAGAGAACATCAGAGTTTGTTGCCATGCCAACAGAATGCAGCCTTGCCACTCTTTATTGAAGTGGTGGGCACCACCAGCATGTCTTGATCACCTGATCGGAGGGCCCTTGAGGGCACATGCCAAGCGATCAGGCTGCTGAGATAGAGGGGCCGGAGCCCCTAAACATCAGCAGAGTCGATTCTACATTACAATTGGCCTAATGGGCTGCTTCGTCTTTGCACATCGTTTGCACATCACCACTTCGTAGTGTTCTTTGGAAGGCCAGTTAGCAGTGCATTACAGTAGACAAGATTGAATGTAATTGTATGTATAGATATTTCACTGTAATTAGCTGTGAGTATACATTGTGTTCACATGTTTAAGCCACAGTCAAATGTGATGCCTAAGTTTTTGATATGGTGTTGGGGTTTAACTGATATGCTATTTATGCATATGAGCTTGATATGCGTACCCTAGATATGCTATTTAGTCTGTGTTCATGACCTTTCCCAACTTCCATTCTGTCATCGCAGGAAATTAAGACCCATCATGGATGTGATGTCTTTTAGCAAATTAAAAATCAAGGCAATGGGACCCCACAGATTGATAGCTAAGGACATACTTGTATGTCATAATGACAAAGCAAAATATTATATTTACTGATGACTGGCCTATGGAGGGATTCAGACATTAAAGACTGCTGGTCTCGAAATTGAGCCCTGGAGAACACCACAATATAGCTTTCATAGCTGTCACGTTACAGCGCCTGACCCCTCCGCTCGGGCATGTGTGTACGTAGTCTGCGTCTGCTAATGTCCATATATGTATTTCCTTTGGTTGTGGTCCATTGTGCATGCGTTAATCCATGACCTGTGGTTCATCTCATCAACATGTGTCGGACCTCACTTGGGCCTCATTTATTTTGAAAGTCTTTAATGTGTGTCAATATAGTGTTTGTCGCTCATCTTTGTCTGAGTCTCACTCTTAATGTTCATCAAGAATGACATTATCGTCACTCCTAAGTCAGGTTTTGGCAAGCCAGCCAGGAGGGCAACATCCAGAAAAGTGGAACAGAATGGACAGAGCGGGCAGGAGGAAAACAGCTGCCCACTACAGGGAAAAGGTTAACTGAGCACATTTTTCAAATTCTGTACTTGTAGTGGTGATTCACCTGCATGTGAGGTCTGCTTGATACACACTCCACTGAAGCACAATCACACCTTCCTGGAGGATAAGCAAAGACTTACTGTTGGTGTGAGACAAAGGTGAGCAGATGGTGTTATACAAATAGACTCATTGACTGTAGGAAGAGGTGAGGCACAAGACTATGAAAAAATAGAACTCACTGCTTGAGTAGATGGTTAAAATTCCTACTGTGAAAAGCACACAGGTGGTTTAAGGTGGTTAAAATTCCTGGTGCCAGGGAACACATGGGCAGTTCAGTTTCTACTCCATGAAAGGCTTTATTCGCTCAGTGGACAGAATTTGTGTTGTTTTTCTGTACAACAATACTTGATTTTTTTAACTTTATAAAACTGTATGTAATGCTCCAAAAGGATATGGAAATAAGAGTTCACTAATGTATGAAAAATCCATTTTTGGTTAGAGAGAACCTGTTTATAGGATGAAGTAGAAGAATATCTGACATTAGTGGACATACATGATAAATGCGGAGACTTATGCAGTGGTGTAAGTCTGCAGAGAAAATGAACTGCTGACTTAGACTGAAGACTTAGCAGTCCACACATTGAAAGAAGTGTTGATGGCAGAGAACCTAGCCAATATTTTAGACACGTCAATACATAGTGAAACAGAGACCAGATTACATATTTCATTCTGGATGTCAGTATTAAAAACAAATAACAGTGATATTGTTGATAAAGACCAAAGATAGTGAACCTAGAATTTCATAACCATCGTACTTCGTCCTCACTCATAGGAGAGTGAGGAATAGTAGCCACCTTGAGGACCGGACGTCAGAGATAAAACAGGAGAAATTGTAGATGGCAATTTTTTATAAACTTATCTACCACAAACCATAGGCTAACCACATCGGCTAACCAAGCTGATGGCTATTCTTCCAGTGAACTTGATGTTTGTGAGAATGTCTGGCACTGGACAGTATTTTTCTTTCACTTTGTGTTTGTTTTGCTTTCTATCTGTCATGCTACAGAGGCCCTCATGCCGGCCGCCCCTGTCAGCAGCGGCAGTATTTCATGTTGCCCTGTTGTTGTTGTGTTGTGTTCGTCCCTCACGTGGGCGGGGCCTATTAGGAAACCTGACACCTGAGGGTGGTTTGTCTGTCTATAAATGTCTTATCTTTGTACCAGATGACTGTTGGTTATTGTATCCTTAATTTGGATTAGTTCATGGGTTTTGAGTTTTTGCACTTCAGCCATTAAATCCTCCCTTTTCCCTGAGACTGGCATGATTGCTTCCTTTATTATTTGCACTCCCTTGCCCTATCACTTTGTGTTTGTCATTGTTTTCTGCTGGCAACGATACATATTACCTTTTCTGCATACCAATAATTATTAAGCAAACCTAAAAAAAGTGATCTTTCAGCAGAAGAAAATAGTTAAAGCTGAATTTGAAAACACCTCAACACTGGAAATGTCCAAGTAAATTCAGTGTGATCATCGCACAATGAAGAAGTATCTGCAGTTTGGATAGACCACTTTATTGGTCCCAGAGATAAAGTCAAGTGAAAGTATTGATGGTAGTCGAAAGAACTGTGTGGAACGTAGAAGCTTTGGAAACCTGAAACTCAGCATCTCTGAAGAATCAAATGATGATAGACTGCAAAAACACGAATGTGGAGAAAGAAAGAAAAAACTCAATGTAGATAAAGTGTCCAAAATTTCAACACCCCCAATTTACAAGAAACATTGAGAATCAAGGATAAAATGGGCAAATACACAAAGAGTGAATTTTCAAAGGTAATATTTACATGCAAGTGCCCTGCAACATTGTATGGGTCAGTGCCTGTGTCGTGACCATTCTACTCCAGTGTGATTCCAGCATCAACACAGCAGTGATGGGTTCATGTTCTGGACCCATATCATCAGTTATGAAGTTATTGGCCATTTTCAAGTGGCCAATTTTAGAAACCTATTCTAAGATTGCAGCTGTTATGCCTATTCTGAAGAAAAGTAGGCTTGGACTTCTCTTATAGACTTACGGAGGATGGATATGGTCTATATCATAGCTAGTTATGGAGGTAGCCTTTTGCAACTTAGATATTTCCTCACTGAAAATATTCTCTACAAAGGTTTTTTCTTTTGTACTTTTCCATTATTCAACTAGCTATATTAAGTTATATTCCTTTATTGAGCTGTTCCAATGAGAAAACATGACTTTCTAGAATCACTTAAACCTGGTAGTTTGTTTGATGTCCTCTATTAAAAATAAAGTGGCCTCTAAAGCACTTCTTCCATTTAATAGGCAAATTGTTAAATGTTTTTTAAAAATTTGGGAAATTCTATGGAAAGTTTATATGTTGGAAAAACCTCCACTGGGATTAGCGCCTTTGAAGGTGTATTTATGTCTGTTAGCCATGGACAATGGCATCATCCTTTGGCTCAACCCTAACATCAAAAGTGCAAGTTCTACCGTCGTTTGCAGTAGCCCTGCGTTAATGAGAATTTCCTTAAATTAAACAATGTTTAAACTTAAATTATGCCTGTTAGTCCTAAGTAACAAATTTTAAAAATAAGACCAATTTTACAGTTACAAAACCCACCCAAAGTGAAACGCATACTGTGAGTAACCTTGGCATCCTTGATTCTCCACAATATTGCTCATCTTTGCACCTTTATGAACATTAATGATACTAAACCTTCATAAGCTCCAAAAATTGACCACTGTAAATCCCTCTTTATAGAAATTCCTGCTAAATATCTTAATGGACTTAAATACATTCAAAACTCTGCTGTTAAGAGTACCGACACACAGAGATCTGCTCATATTTCTCTTCATCAGTGACACTGGTTACCTGTCTCTATTAAATATAGAATTCTCACATTCAGAGCTTGGCACGGTCTTGCTCCTGCTTATTATTATGAACTTCATCTTTGTGACCCTTCTCATACTCTTAGATCTTCTGACAGTAAGCTCCTCGCTGCACCTCATGCTAGGCTTTCTTCTATGGGTAGCAGGGCTGCAACAATGCACCTATGGAATCTCCTCCCTCAGTCTGTCCAGGACTGGTCTTTTGGGATTTTCCATATCTCAATTAAACACTTAATCTTTTAAACACTATTATACTTTTTCTCTTTGGCTTTATTCTTCGTTTTCCTGCCCCCTGAGTTCTTTGTAAGGTGACCTTGGGGACGAGAATGTGCTACATCAGTGTAATTATCTGATAAAACTTAGAGGCTAAGCACCACCTTGTGGACCTCCCTAAAAGATTTCATATTATTTTAGCTACTGCTGAAAAATGTGAATGTGAATTAAGAGGAAACGTGTTAATTTTACTTTGAAATTTATGAATTCAAGAAAATGTATTAGAAAGTGAAGCTCTGACTGAAACTGTTAGGTACTAAGTGTTGGGTCATTATGGAAGGCGTAGTTAGTGCCTGTAATGAAATCGCGTGGTGTGATTGTCTGTTTTGGATGAAAATGTACTAAGATGCTATATCCACAACCATAGTAAATGTAGGTTAGAGTAATTAGACAGTAAGAATGTCAAATTATTTTTTATTATGTGTAAGAAATATTTGGCCTCAGTTTTTGTCTTCTCTTTTTTATCTGTTGGAACTGGGGAAACCTGGGAGTTCACACCAGAACACCAGTCTCCTCTTCTCAACCACATAAGATAAGCATTTCCAAATGGATCACCATATACAGGTTCCTTATTGCCATGAAAAAAGCACAACTACTTTTTAAAAAATTTTTTATTTGTCATGCCAAAATTGTCATTTATACTGTTTATCCATATGAAACAGTTCTGCTGATTACAGCCTAGAGAGAAATGTATACAGAAATGATTTGTTATTTCCTTTGAAGTAAAACTGAACATTTTAGAGCTAATTATTGAAGACAAATAATACCATAGAAAAATGTTAGGTCAATCATAAAATAAAACAAATGCAGTTATTGTCTCAGTTATTTGCACCAAAAGGGACATTTTCAAAAGTGTACAGACTAAACCTTCAAAACTGCCAAGTTATAAACTTCATGAGTAACCGTCAAGATTGAACTTTTCAAAATGTATCTGTACATTAGCAAGAGTTGTACTGACAATTTTAGAAAATAATGTATCATTAAAAGAAATGTATTTTAGCTGTTGTAAACAATGATTGTCAGCTCTTTTGTAAACCTTGAAGCCTTGTTTGGGCGAGCCATAGCAGTGTACAGTGGTGGAGTCTGACTAGCCCTGATCATCTCTGGATACTGGAGAAGCATTTCTCGCTGTTCTTGAACAAGAAGCAGTACCTCTTCCATCAACTCTGATACTCTGATATGAAAGATGAAAAATACACATTTAATTTACTGTGGACACTTTAAGCTAAACCAAATGCTGATGTATATGATATATATGTTGAGTATTTACATGAATGGAAATGAATTCCTTAAAATACTCATTCCTGATAATAGTCAGAAATTTCAGAGAAATTTCAGTTCTCTAAGTTATTAACACTTACATTAACGTCATGCATATGTATGTAGTATCTCCAAGGTTACTGACATTCAGCAATATATCAGATAACACACAGCATGGGTTAATAATGTTGCCTTCTCACCTGCACAACCTCAGTCACAAGTACATCGTTGACATGTTGCTCCAAAACTGACAATGGTCCATATTTAGCACAGTGGTCTGTACACTCAACCTTTATAGTTGATGATCACATCTATATTACAATGGAAGAAGAACATCTAAATATGTATTGCATTTGGGAAAAATTGCAGCAGACAACAGCAGAGTAGGACAAGGACACAATCGATGGTCACAATGAGTCCATGGATAAGAAAGAATGTGAACTGCACCAGACAGGTGATGAAATTGATATGTGAGGAACCTTAAGCTCTCCAGCTACCCATAGTAATTCTAAGATAAGGCCCAGGTATGTACCAAAAAGCTTTGCTGAAAGGAACCAATGGACAGGGCTGGAGAAACCAATTTGAGACATGGACTACTGGACAGAACCTGGTACTATGTAACATCAAAGCCACGCTGACGCTTGTGGCAGGAAAAGACATGACAAAGAAAGTTTTCATACCAGCTGGTCTGACAGTAGTTAACACCAACCATCGTGATGAGCAACCTTGTGATATACACAGGATTGTATTGTGGGACACAATAAATGAACATTATCCCACTGACAGGGATCCCTCAATGCTCAAACTCTGTAAGTTCACTGAACATCAAGACATCCTGGAACTTATCATCGATTTCTAAAATAATTGGAAATTAGAAATGGCTGAGCTATAATACAGCAACACAATGAAAGCATTGTTCGAACTGCCCCTAATAAAGCCTCAGAAATCTGTTGTTGGCCTGAAAAAGGAACCCTGGCCAGAAATGAAAGAACATATACATTATGTCAACAGATGCAGGCAGAAGAAACAAGAAATGAAAGATAGAAAAGAAAAAAAGATTTTGAATTGTTCACCATACTGTTAAAGAAACAACTGGTTTAATAAACAAGAAGGAATATACAACATCAGCCAATGTGCAGACATTTGCAAACAGTTGCCAACACAAGAGCATTTTCCCGGTCCAATGATTCCCAACAGCTACCCAGCAGGATACCATCCCAGCAGTTAAAGCCAATATAAAACACTGTTGTTTGACTCACTATCAAATTGATATGAATGTTTGTGATGTAATAGTTTTGTTGTGATCTTCTCAGTGACATCTTTCCACAAATTGGTTTAAACAATTGATTTCAATTGGATCTTGATACAATCATTTAAATAACTTCAGAATTGCTATATAAAAGGGATGATGATTCTTAAGTAAATTGATTTAAGGGTTTAAGGCTCAATTTAATCCAATTGAAAAATCATATTCACAAAAGCTAGTCCTTTGCTGAATTCACGTGATGAATGACCCGACACACGAGTCCTATCTGGTGTGGATTCATTCTTTTCCTAATTTCTAGCAGGCGAGCTGACTCCAATAAACTAGAATATTGGAGCCCTCCAATGGCCAATGAGTTATTCAAAGATATAGGGAGATACCTAGTGGCCAATATACAGACTGATTGTGCATGACTGCATAATTTTGATAATAGATTTGTGGGAGGGGCAAGTGACATCAGATGTATGGGTGGTCAGGGTAAATCTTACACAAGCTTTACTCAAAATCAGGACCCCGCAGAGTAAAACAAAGCTGGAGACATTTTGGAGAAGTACACGTGGACATGGAAAGTCACAAATAATTAATTATTTCCAAGCATATTGTGTGCCTACAATAGCAGTATTAACCTAATTAGAAAGCACTCATGGATTTATGCTCCCTAAGGCTTTCAAGGGGTAGTAAGTAGGATGTCAAGGGGGCATCTGGAAGATTTCAGCAGTGGTATCACTTCTGTATGTGTTCCAATATTAATAGCCGAAAAGTGAAGATTATGAGTACGCAGTCAATGGCGTAGAATCCTCATTTCATTCACGGCAGTAGTTCTGTGGTAATAGAACACTGTGTAGCTGTACACTGCACACGCAGAGCAAGTGGCTATAAAAGGGTGGTGCAAGAAAGTTTTGTGTCAGCGACTTCTGTGAATGAACCTGCCTGTTGTGGGACTGAGCGCGGCCAGATCCGTGGAACACCGGAGATCAGAGCAAACCCAAGGGGTTTGGGGGCAACACGGTGAACCAGGCCAGCTCCAAGACAGGATGATCCAACAAGGGGGGGGTGTTCTGGCCCAGCCTGGGATAAATGCAAGCGTCCCAATTACTAGAGGAGACACAGTGCAACGCAGGTAGGACACTATGAAGCACTGAGTCACCACAGATGGTGATGCATTTTGCTGAGTCACTAAACACATCTCTTTCCTGGACTGCAGATGATTCCTGTCTGACTGCGAGCTGGTGCATCCATCTGGATCGATAAATTGTGTTGGATGCAGCACTTGAGAGGATCCAGAATAGTTCTGGTGGACATCACGCGAGATAATGTAGAACATCGGACCAAAAGTCAACAAGTGTAGAAACTGGTAGAGAGACTGATGTCCCCTCTTCACTGTGTCTTTCTGCCTCTCTCTCTCTTTCTCTATATCTATCTCTCTCTCTGCCTCACACACACACACTTATGCATAAAATGATTAATTAAAAACATTTGTGGTAGACCAGTTGGCTTTTATTCAACATCTAATTACATTTTTTGCAGCATTCCTGTGTGTGTGTTTGTATCTATGAGAGAGGGAGATCTGAATATTGATCATGTTGCCTTAGTGCAAGGTCAGCATTACTTTACAGATAAAACTTCATGTCACTGAGCTAAATGGCCATCACTGGATCACTGTTTGGCAAGTTCCTGCAGCCGTGGATCTGGCACATTCCAGTAAAGGAGCACTATTTGGCATCTCCCCGCCCTTGGTGCAGGACGGGGAAGCTAGAGCAGTTGTCGCCATGGAGACGGTGATGAAGCTCTGCCGCAGTAAACATGGCATCAGCAGAGTCCCGTTAAACACACACACACACACACACACACACACACACACACACACACACAATACAACACATTCTAGCTCAAAATACAACTTTGATTTGATGCTCACATTGAACACTCAATCTCTCCTCTCTTCTCTCCAATTCTCTTCCCTTCCCTTCTTTCTTCTCTCTCTCTCTCTCTCTCTCTCTCAGGGCTGGAATCCAAGCAACTAAAAGTGCTTGTCGAGATAAATTAACAGAACGTGACAGAGATCCAGGACACTCCCCACCCCCTCCACTGCACAAACACACACATGCACACACACACACTCTCCTGGCCAAATCATCGACAAAACTATCAACTTAAAGAAAGAGTGCAGAAGTGATGACATCCTCATTGCCTTTTGAGTTGTGCTGTAAATGCAGGAGGAGAGGAATGATAAACCCTAATCTCGAAACGGCGTAACAAAACATAACTGTCACGCGGGATCAGCCAATAGAGGCTTAGCGATACACCTGAGAGTGAGGGGGCGGGGACTATCGCTTGATATAACACAGGACACTGCGGGAAACTGAAGGTCACCAATGAGACAGGTTTGTGTGAGTCTCATTACCCTTTATACTCCAGTGAATTGTAAAGGTTTTATATTTTGGTTCTAAACCATAGTTAAGTGAACATCTATATTCAAAACACATTACAAGGTCAATAGAACAAAACTAGAACCCATTTATTTTCTGTTTGAAGTGAGAGGGACTACAATAAGTTTCTTTTCACAAGTCCTTCATTCCATGTTCTGGAAACTCGGATCACACACCAGGCTTTATAAGACAACGCCTGCTGTTCCGCATGAGGAACATAACAGGCGAAAAGCACAGAAAGACCCTCCAGAACTCTTATCAAGACGCGCCAAGACCGGCTCGGTTTTGGTGCTACGACAACCGAGGCTCACTTCAAGGGCACGAGCTGCATGTTCAGCATGGTCTAAGGGGTGGGAAGGTTTGGCCTTGTGAGCTTTTGACTGAACAAGAGGTCAGTTACTAATTGCAAACGTGCACAACTCAAGACACACACACACGGAAACCAGGTGGAACGGCCACGAGGGGCTTTTCTGTTTGATCAGCCCAACATCTTTGTTGTTACTTAATGGTACTTTTCACGGCATGTGAATTAGGACTTCAAATGTCCACTGAGTCATTTGAAACATTTACTGCGCAGTTCATAGCCAAGATTTGTTGATATTGGGGAGATGAAATGGGTTTTCGAAGCTGTCTGTGTCCATATTGAAAAGATATTTTCATCTCATCACATAGTGTAGTAACATTGAGTCTTATATTAATGCCCTACAGTGTATCACCTCTACAAGTGAGTATGCACTGCTCCACATAAATGTGAGTGTGGGTGCATGTGTGTGTGTGTGTGTGTAGCATCTTGCCTGTTTTGTATTCTCTCCAGATCACTGCAGTGTTGCCATGTGCGTTCGTCCTTGCGACACACCCCCCGTTCTTTCGTTCTGTCTTTCACACACACACACACACATACACACGCACATACACACACACACACACACTTAACCACTGTCCCCTATGCCCTTTAAGTATTTCCATCTTTCTCCTTTTTCTTTCATCTCTGTCTGTCCATGTGCTGTCTGCCTTTTCCTCTCTGTCCTTACTCTGTGGCAAACAGTCGCTTTGTAAGACAAACAGGAAAGTAATGGATCTCTCGTAAGCACACACACACACACACACACACACACACACACACATATATACACTCACACACAAGTGCAAACGTTCACACTCATTCACTCTTTCTAAACACAATTTAGGTATTTGTTTTTTTTCCCATCAGTCTCTGAATGCTGTCTGCTTCCACCTCTCGGCTCTCTGCTGGAGAGTTTTGTGGCACTAAGTTGCTTTGGAAGACAAACAGGATAGTAATGGATCTCTCTTACATGCACTCTTGTACACACACATGGTTTTACCAGCACAAATGTCAAATAAACACACACATGCACGCTCAGAAGGGGGTCTGTCACAAACTGCCCTAGAAAAGCACTTTGTGTTGGTGGCTGAGCAAAAAGTCAAAGTGATGAATTCAGCATTCATTGCCCCTGCGTGGTTTCTACTGCTGCCAGCCTTAACAAACAGATGGTCAAGTACACACACACACACGCATGCTCACACGCACGCCCGCACACACACACACACACACGGACACAAAAGCACCCACACCCATACGCTACCCATGTCTAAAAGTTCAATGGCTTTTCGGGTTAACAACATTACACTTACACAAATAAACTAGCGTAGAACATGCATGTATGCATATATAAAAGCACACGCGTGTATGTGCGTGTGGGTGCGTTGAGTTTTGCTGTGCTTAACAGCAGACCCTAAACTGACTTTGACGCCATTCACCCACAGCTAGTGCTCGGCTGTCTCCTGCTATTCTCGTGGAAAGCCTCCAAGGATAAAACGTTTGCCCTCGTTCTGTCCTTGGATTAGAACACACACACACAGGTGTGCGCGAACATCTAGACACACACACACAGGTGTGCACGAACACCTACGCACACACACACACACAGGTGTGCACGAATACGTAGACACACACACACACACACACACAGTCGCTCATTGACGTTGCAACAAAACACAGAGTCAGCAGTAAAACACTATGTGGGACAGGGAGTAGACAGACGAAGAAGGGACAAAGCAAACAGAGAAACAAGGGCCCTCCTCCCCTTTTAGCTCACGCGTTCAAAATGTCTGGCAGCGCTAGTTGTTGCTGTGGGCTTAGTCTCCACCATTCACATGCTCAGGACCACAGTCATGGGGACACAGAGGAGCTTAGCATGCACACCGATGTGAAGATGGATGTGTGTCTGCTCTCATATAGATTATGTGTTACAATTGCAACACATGAAATTTGGAATTATGGAGTTATCCAGCCAATGGGAGCTAAATTCTAAGAAATTAGCCAGCCAATGGGAGCCAAGACCTGATAAACCAGTCCTATTGATCCCATATCAGGATCTTAAGTGAAGCAACCAGCACAGCTAAGTGAACAAAATTAACATTGTTGCTGTATTCCATAAACTAATGACCAAGAACAAAGAAAGGTGTTTATTTATAAAGGTGTTTATTTATAAAGGTGTTTATTTCATGACTAAGAACTTTTTGAGGTCATTTTTTAGTTTCAGTTTGCAGAATTCTGAAGACACTTCAAAAATGAAAATTTTTTTGAAAATTGAAAAATACATTAAAAATATAAAACAAATATAATATACAACACTGTGGAAATGTAACCTTTAATCAGTAATGTCGAAAAGGGGTATTTAAATTGCATATGTTTAGCAAAAATATATTTAGCAAAATGTACAATTCAGCATATTGTAAATACTGATAGTAATACTGGTATCAATGTGATTTAAAGTGCTATATTTATGTAATGTATAAAAACATTGTTAAAGCTTTCCATTAAAATATGAACAGAAACTCCTCTTCATAATTAAAATGGCATTGCTTCCTTTGTAAATTGTAGTTGTTTTTGCAACAACCTATAATTTGCTGCTAATTTGTGTTGAATGCAGTCTGCATCAGCTCTATAATCTGTGTTGAACATAGTCTGCATCAGATCTGTAATCTGTGATGAATGTAGTCTGCATCAGATCTGTAATCTGTGATGAATGTAGTCTGCATCAGATCTATCTGTGCTGAATGTAGTCTGCATCAGATCTATCTATAATCTGTGATGAATGTAGTCTGCATCAGATCTATCTGTGCTGAATGTAGTCTGCATCAGATTTATAATCTGTGCTGAATGTAGTCATCAGATCTATCTATAATCTGTGATGAATGTAGTCTGCATCAGATCTATCTGTGCTGAATGTAGTCTGCATCAGATTTATAATCTGTGCTGAATGTAGTCTGCATCAGATCTATCTATAATCTGTGATGAATGTAGTCTGCATCAGATTTATAATCTGTGCTGAATGTAGTCTGCATCAGCACTACTATGTTGTCCTTGAAGTTGTGGCTTGTGAGAAGACAAAAGGTACTCCTTCATCTTTGAGCAACCGACCTAAAGAGCGTTAACATTTCCGACACTTTGATAGTGATGTTGTGAAGAAGGGGGGTCAGAACTGTGGAACAATGACAGCAGACTTTAGTCATCAGTTCAGTTTGTTTGGGGCTTGACACCAAACCCTTGAATGGCCTTTTCCAAACATAGGAGATACAGTTGGTTTAATTTTCCCCCCTTGACATAATCTATTGAGATGCTGAACTGTAATATTTGGCACCTTGAATTAATAGCCATCAACCCAAACATGAAACTACAGATTTTTTGTAGTTTTTCAGTTCATTTTTTAAAGATTAAAACAATGGTTAATCAAGTAAAAAAATATTGTAATGTTCATAGTATTAGGAACCCAAGGTGGAATATAGTTAGAAAGAAGCCATCCTAGGGTGTGTGTGTGTGTGTGTGTGTGAGAGAGTGCTCGCCAGGATGAAAGAGACAGCAGGGTATGATGTCGCCTCTGAGATGCTGCTCAGCAGGATATGATCTCATCTCTACAGGAAGTACCAATCACTTTAAAGATGAAATTACCCATCAGCCCTCAGCTCATGTTCCCAGTGGAGCCGACACCAGATCATGGGGCTTGATACACACACACACACACACAGACACAAGTACCTGTGTCAGGAGAAAACTAAATGCAAGTCACCAGATTTCCAAAAACATTAGCACCAATCATCAGAGTTTCTGAGTGTTGAGTAGGGCTGAGTGTGTTTGTGTGTGTGTGTGTGTGTACAAATGTTTCAGAGCAAACAACTGAACGTTTTAAGTAACAAGAATGAATGTAAAATGACAGGTACGCATTTTTTATAGACAAAAGAGGTGGATATATATATTCATGATATATAATAGATAATGAGCATTATATATTCATATATGCAGAACAGTTTATGTACATGTCTGAGCAAAATTGACATTGTTGCTGTATTCCAAACACTAATGATAACAAGTTCGTGTTAATTTTTAAACTAGTTAACTAGTTATTGTTACTAAGCAACAAAAATTAACCTCATCAATAAACCAGTAGGTCTGTATATCAATGATTTTACAATGGCTTCCAACATGGCTCAACCAAAAAGATTTTAAGAACATAACTGTCATAAACAGTTTCATAATTTCATATTGCATCAGTACCACCTTAAATAGAATGAGTTGTGCCTGTAGAATATGTTGTGCCTGTAGAATGGGTTGTGCCTGTAGACTGAGCTGTGCCTGTAGAATGAGCTGTGCCTGTAGAATGAGTTGTGCCTGTAGAATGAACTGTGCCTGTAGAATGAACCGTGCCTGTAGAATGAGCTGTGCCTGTAGAATGAGTTGTGCCTGTAGAATGAACTGTGCCTGTAGAATGAAACGGGCCTGTAGAATGAGCTGTGCCTGTAGAATGAACTGTGCCTGTAGAATGAGCTGTGCCTGTAGAATGAGTTGTGCCTGTAGAATGAGCTGTTCCTGTAGAATGAACTGTGCCTGTAGAATGAGTTGTGCCTGTAGAATGAGTTGTGCCTGTAGAATGAACTGTGCCTGTAGAATGAGTTGTGCCTGTAGAATGAACTGTGCCTGTAGAATGAGCTGTGCCTGTAGAATGAGCTGTGTCTGTGCTAGAATTCAGCCAACACTGGAAAAGAATGTCTTGACACAGCTGAAGAGCATGGCCTGGTCTTTCTCTCCCCCACAGCTGTATGTGTCAGCACTGTGATATCGTCTTTCCCTGTGCAACAGTGGCTCGATCTTAGTTTGAGACCTGAGATTCCTCTGCATGCTCCCTATGACAGAGTTTCCCTTTCTAGAGTTATGACCTTTTGATGAAGCCATTTGCGCAGGAAGGGAGAGTCTTAATGTTCCTCGGAAAAGTCTACTGCGACATTTTAACATTGATTATCACATGTGAGCAGAAAGAGTTTTTGTTGCATGTGCACGAAGTAAATCGAAGGAAGGAAAACAAGACAGCCATTACAGCAGAGGAGTACGGTCCTACACCATGACTCCCTCATGGTACAGGACAGGGGTTTGCCATAGGTCATGACCTCTCCTATGCAAGCATGTCTGTGTATATAATAACTCGTAAGAGTTAGTAAAAGTATGGACAAGGGTAGCAGTCACAACAGAACAGTGTGGGAGTGAGATGTGGAAACGTGTAGCTGAGTGATATATGGACACATAGCAGGAAATAATAACATTTAAGCTTTTCTCACTTTGCTTCTCTCAAAATTATCTCACGGCACTCGAGTCATGACTGAGTCACACTGTGTGTATTTCACAGTATGTGGGCACCATGTGTTTAGATATCACAATGTTTTTTGTCCCAAGGTAGGTGTGTATGTTTGTGTGTGTGCTTTATATAATAAATAAATGTCCAATATTATATTCTGTTTTAAAACTGAAATCAAAGCCAAAGAAACACAAACTGAAGGCCAGTACGGCAAGAAAAGGCAGAGACAAATGTAAGACGCTGGCGAGAGTGTGGAGTTTGTCTCATTGCAGGGTTATCTGCATTGAGACAAACTCCACTGCTGTCTTTCCCCTTCCAACAGGAACTCAGCAGTGACCTCACTAGATGACGTCATAAAGGGCATTATTCCTGCAGCAAGGAGCAGCAGGGCTGAGTGATTGAAATGTACAATGATTGGCTATGCCCCTCAGTGGAACTGTATTATGACTGGCAGTGAACCTGAGCAGAATACGTACGCTACACAATAAATACTCTCGCGATTGGCTATAGATCTGGCATACTGCATTATGACTGTCCTTTAGAGCACAACAAACAAGATGTGATATGTTTGTCAGTGTAATCATCATCAGGGCTCTGGCTCTGTACTAAGCCAGGAGTCTGTGTATCAGTGTGTGTATGTGTGTGTTTGGCCCTGCGGCTAAAAACTGGTGCAAAAATAATCGCAGCAAACTGGGGAGAATTAGCGCTGACCTGAGATCAGGATGAGAAATTAGGACTCTGTGTATACTACACATACACACGCAAATGCACACGCACACGCTGTACTTCTAAATACACCTTGCGAAAATCACATTATAATTGCACCGCATGACTGGATCTTTGATAATGTTTGTGTGTGTGTTTGTGTGTGTGTGTGTGTATTTCCATGTAAGAATGTGCGTTTTGGTTGACCAGATGGAAGCAGGTCATCTACTGGAGACGACATGTCCCCAACAAAAACCACCAATGTCACACAAAACCCTGAGCCATATCGGTTTGTTTAATATTGCTATATATAGGACCCAAGCAGCCTGCTGATACGGCCCTGCCCAGCGAGGTGAGCAGTTCCTGGGCCCTGTGGGAGGTGCCAGGACCCGGGGGCTCACTGGAGAACTGTTGATGGAAGCAACAACCAAGCCAACGCTGACCACAGGCAGGTGCTCATATCCATCACGGGACCTGCACATCAGCAAAGCGCAGAGGACGGACAGACGTGACCTTCCCTCTGAGGCGCAAGCGATCAAATATGGTTAGACACACAAAACACACCCACACGCGCATTTCAGGTTTTGTCGCAAAGTTCCCAGCCTCCCTCGAACTCGCGCGTGTGAATTCTCACAGTGAATGAGGAGGAGATTGAGATAGAGATGGGGAGGGAGAACAGGTTACGTTATTAATGAGGCGGTGTTGCAGTAAGCAGTAAGTCACACTGTCTACATCGAACCACAATCTCGTCTAGATCAGACAGTTTCCAATGTCACAGTGAACTAATTTCTAACTATAATTTCAAATTCTAATTAAAAAAACAGACTTCTTATATGTCATGATTTGCAGGGTATGCGGGTCCAAACCTGCTTGACTCAGCGCAGGGCCTAATTAACACACATCTATGAGTTTGTCGTGTTAGCATGGGGTCTCTCTGGGACGAGGGGACACTAAACCCTGCTGATGTCCACCGCCGAAATATCGACAAGACATCAATGCTGCACATTTTCTCACTCCTGAAAAGGCTCCGTAGGGAAATAACGACTCCAAAATCTACATTACACAGATTTAAAATCCAACAAGTCAGGCTAATCTCAGTCTAATTCGCAAATGCACACAAATGCAGCAAATTTCTGATGAGCTTGCGAAAACGCTCTCGCTGCAACACTCGCGCATGGTCCTGACCTTGCGTCCAGCTCCCTTAAGCTCTCGCAGCCACACCGAGAGCTAGGAGCCAAGCTCCCATTGGCCAAGCTCTGCAAAGTCAGGAAGCACCAGGAAAATTCGAGATGACACCTAATCCCAAAATGCTGCCAGCATTATTTTATGGTGCCACCGTGAAGAAAAAATATGTAGGCTAAGTGAAAAACGAACCACACACACACACACACACACATTCTTCAGCTATGGAAATTAGACGAGGAGATTAATAAACTAATCTGAATAATAAGTAATGAAGCTAACAGCACTAGCTCATATATATTCCCGGAGCTCAGATGTGTCAAGTGTCTGCATCCTGAAACTCACCAGTCCCTCTGTTAGAACTGCTTTACATAACTACTTCAGCTATGGCTGCCGCCGCGAGCAACTTTTATTGATCATTCTCTGACGCTGGCCTGTGTCAAAACCTCTGTGACATTACCGTGACTTAGCTTGTTACCCATGACCAGCACGTCACCAGCACGTCAGTGTCACCACCGCGTTGAAAATGGCCCCCCAGCCACCTCCGGTCAGTCGCGGTCGCAAAACCGACCGGTTATGGACACGGCAGAGGGCGTCGGAAATTGCGCATTGCTTCAGTCTGTAACTCTACACCTGACGTTCGTTGATATAACTACAGAGATCAGTCGCTGTTTCTCCTCTCTATAGGCACTCGTTCATTAACCGTCCATCGCTCATTGAATTCATTAATTCAAAAAAGTCCATTGGTGCCATCATTGAATCCGCTGATCCAGGATCAGAGTTGGCCCTTTTCCGATCAGAATCAAGATTCCACGCATTATGAAGTATAACTCTGTGGTCAAGTCATCTGCTAAATTCCAAACTAGTATCTGTGACTGCTGCTCCAGAGTCAGCGTTCTTTAGAGTGTGTGTTTATAAAAGCTTATTAACAGCTTAATAAAATGATCACTCGTGCTAAAAGCTTCGGCCGGATGTGGTGTGTGTGGGTAGCGCGCGTGCAAGCACTCGTGTGTGTGTGTGCGTGTCTGTCTGCGTTTGCATACACGTGTAGTGGAATCGACATTGTGGAGACGAGTCAGGGTTGTGCACGGTCCTACAGAGGTGGATGGAACTGTCAGTGACCACTGGGACGACGATGGAGACACAAGCTCCTTTCAGTTCTCTGCCTTCGCATCCTCTTCTCTCTCCGTTCATTCCTTTCTCCATCCTTCCAACTTCCACGTCCTCCTGTATCACTCCCTTCTTCCTGTCTCCGTCTCCCGATCCGTCCCCCTACCCCCACCCCTCATCACTCACATTCCCTCTTTCTCATCATTGGCACACACATACACCCTCTCTCTCTTCACTGCAGTAAAGGCAGTGTGTGTGTGTGTGTGTGTGTGTGTGAGAGAGAGAGGACTGGTTGTTGGTTTGAATAACGTTGCTGATTACTTCTTGGCTCATAAATGTTTTGGAGTTCATCCTCACCATAAATCCAGCCGCCCTGCTTTAAATCATGCCAATAATCTCCTGCTCGCCGTCTCTCTCTCTATCCATCTGTCATTCTCTCTCTCTTTCAACCTTCATCCTATCTCCTTTTCCTTCCACACTTTTCCTGTTCTTCCCTTTGCCCTCATTCACACATGCTTTGTTGTCTCCCAGTGCCGAATCCCATGAATTCTCTGGTTTCTATACTACTCCACGACTATAACTAGGTTATACAGCGTTGTATATCCATGCCTGCATTCTATCACACACACACACACACACACCTCCTCAGAGATGAGACCCCTGTAAGCGCATTCTGTGCTCTATCGCAGAGCTGGGTTGTAAATTTTTGTGCAGACACAGACACCAGCAGCAGGAGATGACCCATCATTGACATTAGGCTGATGGCCTCACGTCCCTTCAGAGAGACACGTGCCTCACAAATCTTGACTTCACTAAAAATGCTTTACAGTACACCATACCCAACACTCCTGTGGTAGTGATACTTTTAATTATGTATTAATTGTATGTATCAATTCTATTAACGTATTAATGCACTTTGTGTTCCTAATTAACCTGTGTTAATTATTCTGAAAGGTTCATGATGTGGCTGTGTGTGTGAGAGGGTCTCTGTTCCAGTCTTTGTAAGGGAGAACATCCTCATATGGTGGACCTGATCTTCTCCGCACTGGAACAGAGATAGCAGAAGGACTGATAGCCCCTGAAGGAAGCAGTAACCTGAATGTAACCGGGCAGAAATGTAACTGTACTGCATGTCTTGTTTTTGTGGCCAATTTGTGACCAAAGTTTTCTTTGTCTCTGATGATCAATGAAGGGACTCAGCAGCCATGTTAGAATATTTTAAATTTATGTACAAAGTGCTTTCTTTGGAGATGGTTTATGCTGAATAAACGCATGTTCCCAGGGCATAAGCTCTAAAATGTCATTGAGACTTTGCGTGTTTCTTGATCAAGGCTAAAGCACACTAATATCCACCACATTAGCCGGCAACATCCCAGGAAGCAGAGAGGACCTCCGGGACCCAGGGCAAATTCCACATCAAAAGGGGCCTCCCCAGTCTGTCTCAAGTGTGATTATTCGTCTTAGCCAGCCACTTGTCTATGGCCCCAGAAGGGACTTCTGGCCTGGGTGACAGAACCATTTTTTAAGTATGTTTCGAAAACTGAGAACGGACAGTATTTTCCATCATCAATTACTGTAACCAGGGTGACTCAAAGATTCCCACTTTGAGAAGTCAAGGGATAAAATATGTGAATTTGTGAATTTGAAAAAATTACTTTAAGTACAAAGTTGTTGTGAGGATGCATGGAGAAAACAGAAGCAGAGAAAGGTTATAGGTTAGGAAAAAAGTTTAGTCAGAGTTTCGAAGGCTGAAAATGGAGGCTGAAAGAAGACAGAAGAGGGGAGTAAAAGTCAGATTAAAGCTCACCAGATGGTTAGGTCTAAAACTGAAGATGAGATGATTGCTATGATGATGGTATGTGCTCGATATGTACAACCTCCACCCTGGTCCACCACTACCTGTTTGGTCTGCGCTCGTCAGAACCACCGACGGCTGGAGTCAAACCTGCACCACCAGATGAGGATGAAGCCCCCAAGAAAGGAAGAAAGTGGGATGGTCACCACATCTCAGACCCAAAACACCCTCTCACGCACCTCTCTTGTCTTTCCTGAACCCAAGAGTCGCCCGTTGGAATCTTCAGAGATGGTGGACCTGGTTAAAGACCTGACATATCCTTGGGTCAGCGTGAATAAGACCATCAGTGAACTGGCTAACTTGGATGGTATACATAACCTCACACATCAAGAATGTAACCTGATTATATCTAACTTGTGTGGATTAAACTGGACTGAAATTAAAGACGACTGGAATGACAGAGCTCAAAGAAGAGCTGGCAAGCTGTCCGACGGAGGGTTTTTTGAGAGCAGATCACAGACTGGAGGTCGGTGCTGTATGACTTATTTGACATATTGGTGGATAGGCAAATATTTGTAGACATCTTAGACATATTAGTGGATAGGCTATGGAATAACTCAGGCCACATGGTGTGGAGGACCACACAGCACAGGACACCTACGCTGAAGAACTTCGATCATCAGTCACAAAACAAGCCAGATCTTCATGCATCAGCTGGGAGGACAAACCATGTACATACTAACCATGCAGTAAAGAAGTTCAGAGAGAGGGAAGCTACAACTCAGGAAAGGCTGCAGTGTACACGTCTCTCTTTCTATCAAGGAGGTGGCGGAGAAATTCGAAGGGGTAAAGGACATGGTCGTGGCGGACGTCGAGGACGAGGCTGAGGTGGGGGGAGAGGAAGAGGCCACCCCGTGAATTATGAGGAATGTTTCAGATGTGGCCAGTTAGGTCACTGGGCTAGAAGTTGTACAGAGCTCACACAAGGGGACTACATATCACATCAGCAGCTTTCATTCATGGTTAGTAACCTGAGAAATACTCAAGAATAGGTTAAGGCAGGACAGAAGGTGGGGTGACGTCTTAAACTTTACTTAGACTTCAAATCTGTGTATGGAGCTGGTTCTCACGGGGAAGAAGTTGCCATTTTTGGTTGATACTGAAGCAGTATGCTCCACCACTATTTGCTCATGCTTCCCTAATGTCCCAGTGTCTTCAGATTCAATTCTCACAGCTGGGGTTTCAGGTTTGCCGGTCATCGAACAAACGTGTTCCATTGGCTACCAAACTGTGTAATAGGACCTTACAACACAAGTTTTTGATTTCAAAAACATGTCTGAATAATCTGGTGTGCTGAGATTTACTGGGTTGTTTTGATATCATAATGTCTGAAGCTGAACTGAATGCCCAGTCAAAGCAAATTGGCCTTTTTCCACAAATTGTGATAATAAATAATAATAAATAATGCCTCTCGTGATTACTTCTACTCATGGGATATTATGGGTTCATGTTTACAGTGAATCCGTAATATAGATCTACACTTTCCAAGCAGGGAATGCCGTCTGTTTGCAGTGAACTTATTTCCCGTGCCAACCAGATTTTGATTCAGTTTGAAGCAAAATGATTTCTTGGACCCAACCCCAAATCTATTGTTCTTTCCAACATCTATTACGATTCTTCTTGTTGTGCAGTTAAGGTTTCACTTAGTGCAGAGGATCTAGATTTATTGCAGTTTCCTGCTTGCATTCTTCAGTCGCTAAAACAGGTGGTGATGAGGCAGCGTTGGGCAGCTGGTTGGAGAGAGTCTAGCACGACTGACAGTGGGTACAGTGTGAAGACAGTGCTGCTACTGAGAGCTTGGCAGGACCTCTGGTTTAGAGTAGTCAGTGTGTGCCGCAGTCCCCACGCTGTAAATGAACCTGCGTGAGTTCCGTCTAGAGTCTCTGATGTAGATGTGGAAACATCCTCTGCTGTCTTCTGCCCCTGACTGTTTGTGGGTATCAGGCAAGTTTGATTTTGGTCACATGTTGAATGTGAAACGTTTCTCCCAGGCTCCTCCCATTATCCTCCCAAGCTCCTCCCAAGCTCCAATTTCCGCCCTATCCGAGGTCGGTATCCTATGTCTCCTGAAGCAGAACAAGGATTGGCTGACGTTCTTAGATTCATTAATCCAGCATGGGGCTGTGTTACCTTGCGGCTGCACACTGGTGATATCTCCACTCTCAGTAGTTCACGGTACCTGGCGTATGGTGCAAGACCTACGTGCTGTTAACTCCATAGTTAATTCCACAGTCATTATCTCCATACATCCAAATCCATCAGCTATATTATCTGGGATCCCACCAAACGCATCTTGTTTTTCTGCAACTGATTTGGCCAACACATTTTTAGCATACCAGTGCATGCTAATTCTCGATACTGGTTTGCATTTACCTTCAGAAGTAAATGATACCAATGAACTGCTAATGGCATACAGACTGCCCCAGTTTGTTTCCTGCTGAGCTTAGACGGAATTTGGAGACCTCTGCACCTCCGAGTTGGTAGCACCATACTTCTTTACATGGACGACACACTCAATGCTACTGACTCCTGGGAGGCCACGTGATGAAGACACGTTCACTCTGCTCCGTTTCCTTTCTGATAATGGCCATAATTGTTCACCTGAAAAGTTGCAACTTTGCCAAAGTTCAGTTTAAATATTTAGGTCACATTATTTCAGAACAAGGTTGCTCTATTGATCAGTCACAGAATTCTTCTTTTGTCTCCATGCCAAAACCTGATTCTAATGCACAAGTCGGGATCTGCTCGGTGTATTACGCTACTGTTGTGCATGGACCAACGATTATGCTGAGATCTCACAACCCATTTCTGACTCTGACACTGCACACAAACACAAGTTCTCAATGAAAGAGCATGTGTCATGGCCCCCACGAGGCTGATGCTGCCTTCATATGTCTAAAAACCGCCTCGTCTCCCCTGTGTTTCGCTAATCCTGATTACACAAAAACCATTTTGTTCATATTTTAACGAATCCACTGACTACAAGTCTGCTGTTCTGACAAAACCTCGCTATGAGATACGACGTCCAGTTGCATACTCCTCCAAACCACTCAACCCCGTCGTGTGAGGTCACCCGACGCATATGCGCTGGCTCTGTGCAGCTGCAGACGCTGTTCCAGTCTGCTCAGACTTTCTATACTTGCAATTGTGCATAAATAAAATGTAAAGTCTCTACGACAATGAACATAGCGAAAACTAGCAACCCTTTCAGCGCACCCAGAACCACAGTTCCCATCTGATCATGTCATGATGGATTTTACTGAATTAACCCCTTGTCAAGGTTACAATTACTTGTCTTGTGCTTATTGACATGCTTTCTAAATACGCTGAATGTTTTCCTTGCTCAGCTGGTGAAGTGAAGTGCTCAGCTCGAGAAGTGATTCCTTCATCCTCCCTCCTGAGTACCTAGGAACCCAACAAGTGACAGTGGCACACGTTTAAAAAATAAGCAAATTTCTCATTTATCCACAGCATTACAGATGAATTTAAGGACTCGATGCACTTATCACCCACAGAGTGGGGTTCAGTGGAAAGGCTGAATCAGACAATTAAGCTGAAATTGTCCAAGGTGATGACAGACACAGGAATTAACTGCGCAGAGACTCATTGTGTGCCAATTGTGTTGAGGGTCCAACCCTCAATCAGGTCTGAGTCCTCACGAAGTGCTGACTGGAATGCTGATGGACATACGTGAGCCTTTTCCTGACAGGGCTCCTGAGGATGGATCCCTACAGGACGCAGAAGACAAAGCGATCATACACATATCTAAATTAGGCAAAACTTCGAAGTCTGTGCACTCACAGGTTAAAGCAGCACTGCCTAAGGGGGCTCCAGGAGCTGTTCCAGGCCTGTAGTGGGGACACTGGCTGGGAGACTGGCTGGGAGACTGGGTGGGAGACTGGGTGAGAGACTGGCTGGGAGACTGGATGGGAGATTGCCGAGGAGACTGGGTGGGAGACTGGCTGGGAGACTGGCTGGGAGATTGTCGGGGGAGACTGGCTGGGAAACTGGCTGGGAGACTGGGTGGTCTGTAAGAGCTTCAAGAGAAAGACTTGGATCTGAGATTGCTGAGTTTCCACACTGACAGCTGTTAGAGTGGCGGAGGGGGACATGTAGACACACTGTTCACGCTGCAGGAAGCACTTCGCTCTCAGCACTCCAGAAGGGCGGCCCACCTCCTGCAACGTCCTTGGGAGGGCAGGAAACCCACCGCCCACATCTACCAGTGCTGTCATTGCTCCATAAACTCGCCATTCAACGGAAAAGTAAAATAACCGTAGGTGCATATAAGTAGACGAAAGACCTTAAAATGCAAAAACGGCCAAATGAATGTGTACGAGCATGAAAGTGTGAACGTAGCCCTGAGATTCAACTTAGTGATCTGTTCCCATAACCAGCGACTGTGATCAACTGAGCTATGCTGAACTACCTGTTCATCTCATTAACAATACAGACGTCTTTACCTTCTGAGCATTTTTCAGCATTGTTCAGAAAACACAGGAAATACGAAATATGAAAAAACGCTCAGAAGAAAATGTCTCCAACAGTCAAAAGTCTTTAGTGTGACCTCCCTCGGCACTGAGCACATCTTCAACTCCTGTGGGGTGACTGTCGAGAAGTTTTCTGCAGCAATCTTCTCGTACCAGTACATTCGGGTTCCATTCCAATTAGGTTTAAGAGAGCCAGGGTCCTGCTATTGCTCAAGTGTGCGGGAAGGTCACACTAAAACCTGCCACCGTAGCCCTGAGACGCTGAGGCTGGAAAACCTGAAAAGAATTTTCTGTTCTTTAGTCCAGCTGTATTTCCTGCATTTCCTGCATGAGAAATAGTTACACTTGGACATTACGAAAACGACTAATGTAACGGTGGCTTAAGACTTCTGTGCAGTTCTGTGTATAACTCATTTTATATTGGCACTTTTTGATCTTGTTTCGTTATAACGATTAATTTTTTCACCCAGTATTTTTGTAGCAGGAGCACATACAATTTTTTTTTGGATTTCATTTTACTTGTAGTTTGTTTAATGCCTGAGTGATTAATTATGATCAAAGACGAGAATGTGGAACTGATACTTTTTATATTTGATTAATATAATGTTATACTGATGTATTACCTTTTATTTGGGCTCCTAATTAACCTGTGTTAATTATTCTGAAAGGTTCATGATGTGGCTGTGTGTGTGAGAGGGTCTCTGTTCCAGTCTTTGTAAGGGAGAACATCCTCATATGGTGGACCTGATCTTCTCCGCACTGGAACAGAGATAGCAGAAGGACTGATAGCCCCTGAAGGAAGCAGTAACACACCTGAATGTAACCGGGCAGAAATGTAACTCTACTGCATGTCTGTTCTTGTGGCCAAATGGTCAACATACCACCACATACCCAAACAAACACACACACACAGAATATATGCCTCTCGGCTTCTAATTTAGAATATGTGTGAAGCCAGAAACATGGTAGGTTTGCTGCAGTTTGATGCAAGCAGAAACTTCACTGAGTGTCAGTGAGCTGTACCGGCCCCCTGTGTGATGATGTCACGTGTGTAGGATGATGTCACGTGTGTAGGATGATGTCATGTGTGTGTGTAATAGTCTGTGCGGTCCTGCAAACCTGTATTTGTTTTTGTCTTTTGTTTTTACTGTTTTATTTGCAACCTCGCATTCCTGATCATGTCCATGAAACCTGCCCTTTAACCACTGAAAGGTCATTGTGTTGTATGGCTCCTCTGTGCTACATATCACATGGCTTAGGATGGAGCACCTGATGTGCAGCAGCTGGAGTCTCCAGAAGAACCTTAATGAAGACGCTCAGACTGGACGATTGGAAGAAGGTGTGGATTAGGAGCAACCAAACGTTTCGTCAGAGTTTTGTCCCTGTTTGGAAGCACTCCTTGGAACCAGGATCTCTTACAAGTGATGCTAGGCCCATATATGTATATACACATATATGTATGTATACACACACACACACACACACGGGCCTGTGCACAGACACATAAACACACATATATGTATGTATACACACACACACACACACACACGGGCCTGTGCACAGACACATAAACACACATATATGTATGTATACACATAGACACACACACACACACACACACACGGGCCTGTGCACAGACACATAAACACACATATATGTATGTATACACACACACACACACACACACACACACACACACACACAGGCCTGTGCACAGACGCATAAACACACATATATGTATGTATACACACACACACACACACACAGGCCTGTGCACAGACACATAAACACACATATATGTATGTATACACATAGACACACACACACACCCATGGGCCTGTGCACAGACACATAAACATACATATATGTATGTATACACATAGACACATACACACACATGCTCACACACGCATAGACCTGTGAAATAATTCAAGAACCTAAAGAACTGAATGTCATACTGAAACACTCCAAGTTGGTCAGCACTGTTGGAGCAGATGCCAGTGTTGGTCATGACGTTGATTCTTTTTTACAGAACGCGTCAGTGGTGTCAATAAAAATGGCGATTTTGGCTCGATGAAGATTTCAGGGGCAGGACAGGGAATGTGTGTAGGGAATGTGTGAGTGTTATATATGTATGTGTGCATGTGTTGGGAAAACGTAAGTGTGTGTGTTTGGTTCATTCTGTGTAAGTGGGTCAGTAAAGACTGCAAGTGGGCATTAGCCCTCACCAATCAAAAACGTCATTAAGTCATACCTTTACACACGCGCGCGCACACACGTTGTTTAAATACTCTATGACGTCCATGAGCCATGTGTAAATGCTTGTCTGTGCGACACCTGCAGTAATGTCTGCCTTCCCATAGCCCGTTCATGTCGCCTGCGAAGAACCGCACATCGCGGTGAGCACTGCACGTTTGAAACATAACACTCGGCCAGAAGCAGAGGCCACGAGACGTTACTGAGCGATAATCCATAATATATGCACACAATCTGCCCGTTAAATCTCTTCACACACAAACCCTTATCTCTTAAGTATCTGCCGTACCCGGTAAGATTATGAAGACCGGGTTGCCGGCCAAGTGTTTTCAAGCGGGGCATCAGATTTGAACGATCGTCGCCAAAGACCTATCTCGCGAAACACTGCCCAGTCCTGCTGTCGTAAGCCTCGAGCAACCGAAGGGTTTGTAAAGCAAAAGGGGCAATGGTTGGATTTTTTTTTTAATGCAGCATGTCGTTAGTAGCGCTGTGCACATGTAACGTTTCATAAAGGCAGCCAGAGAAAGCGCTTCAGGCTAGCAATATACATTCTGTAGCTAAAGCCTTTACGCAGACAGGAAGACCTGCGCGCGTAAAGGTAAAACAGGACGACATGATACTACGCGTACAATTCTAAAGACCCGCGATGTTTGTCTATATGTTTCTCTATATAATTTCAATGTCAAACTGAATCACCAGCAGGACTTCTGATGTTTCAACCAGTTAAAGCGAGTTTCATATCACATGCGAGATTCGCCCAGTGTGTAACGAATTAGCACAGTGCTGCAAAATGCTGCAATATTAAAACTCTGGAGAACTAAGTCGTTTCTCGGTCTAATATGATAATGAAGACTTGTTACTTTAACGGGATCGACAGTGCCTTTAGCTGCGCTTAAGATGCTGTACTCACACGGGCATATTTTGAGGAGTAGGGGTCTTCAAAAAGGGCCCAGATTCTCGGTTGCCAAACGCGCCACCAGCCAACTTTTCTCCCGTCTTCCTGCAGGCAAAGTCGTTTCAGGTCGCCGTCCGCACCGCCTGTGAGCGCCTGATCGTCTTCCGGTGCCTCCGGCTCCGGGGTCTCGAAGCTGTCCAGCGCCTCCTCCGCGTCCCGGTGCTGCCGGTAGTTCATCCAGCAACATGCCTCCACGTCCGTCTCGTCGATGCCCCAGAAAGCGAGCTCCTCCTCGAACAGCGGACCGCAGACGTCGTTGGGACAGTGCAACTTCCCCGTCCGGTAGTAGTTGAGGATGAAGGAGAACACCGCCGGGTGTCGGTCGAAAAAGAACTCATCCGATTTGGGGTCGTAATCGAAGTTGCTGAACGCGTCCGGTTCAGTCAGCCAAGACAAACGGGTCCCGGGCAGCGTCTTTAGCGTGCTGCGGTACGTCTCGTGTCTCACCCCGCCGCAGTTGATCACGATTTTCTCGCTTTCCGACGGGCAAGGCATGTCGGCGCTGTAACATGCTTTGTTGGACGACTTGTTCCCACCCTTGCGCCCTTTGAATGAAGAGACACACACGGAACTGAGCATAGAGGGAGCGGGGGAGGGGGAGGAGGAGACAGAACGGATCGGGGAGGGGAGCAGAGCCTGCAGAGAGGGGGGGGGGAGAGAAATAGGGGGAAGATGTTTAGTAAAAGAGGGAAATGATAAAAACTCTGTATGTAGGCAGTGTGTGTGTGTGTGTTTATTACACCCGTTCCCAATACCATGTCCACTGTTACACTGCACCGTGTTGGGTTTTGATTGCTAAATGCATGTGTGTGTGCATGTTTAGAAACACAGTGACACCCCAGGAGAAATCAGATGTCATGAGCACTCGGTTGCTCTGTCGTTAACATGGTGTAACGGGACCGTGTAGCGGCAGTAACCCGCAGCTGAAGCAGGGGGCAGTGGTAACTGTAACAGATCTGCAGTGACATCAGCAGACCGACACCGCAGCGCAAATAGCCCTGAATGTTAAACACTGTGCTTCCACAGGCAGGACCACGTGTCTGCTACACCGGCTGGCCAGGATTCAAGTCCCGCACGACTGCAAAGTTCCGTATCGTCGCAACCGACGACGCAGCCAGCCTGCGGGTTCTGGGCCGGCAGCGCGTTTAACGCGCCCGCGGTGCCGAGCTGCCGGACGGCGGAGGGAGGGTTAACTCGGAGCGGGACGATGGCGCTGCGTCTGGCACCCGCGCATCACGCCGGCGGCTGCGTGAAGTGTGCGGGCGGTGCTGGCTGCCTGTTGTCCCGTTACAGAAATACAGCGTCATTCAGTGAATTAGAG